>LNGK01000008.1:198339-508858 GCA_001510575.1 Knoxdaviesia capensis | reverse complement strand
GGGGGGGGGGGGGGGGGCCGCCGAGGAGGCTAGAAGGCCAAAAGAACGTGATGATCGTCTATCCGCTATACATGGATGCCCTTACGAGAACTACTACACTGCGACGACCTACTGTAGAAGTGGCAACGTTAAAAGGGGGCCGCCCGCCGCCCGCCGCCCCTCTGTTCAGAACAGGCGTGAAGAGAAAGTAGAAGGGTGATCAGAACAGACGGGACCGTGATGGTCAGGCCGTGGCTTGGGGGTGCCGTCTCGGAGATCTGGGACTAGTCCTTCTTGGGTGGTTCAAAACCGGGTTGGCGGCCAGTTCGTATCGCCCTTGGCCCCAGCCCATCCACGCCACTTCGGCCAGGTTCTCTAGGCCAATCCAACTTGCCGGGTGTGTGTGTGTGTGTGTGTGTGTGTGTGTGTGTGTGTGTGTGTGTGTGCATCTTTTCGGTTTTTGAGGGGAGGTGGTGATGGAGCAGGCAAGAACCAGGGATAATGGAAGAATTAGGGAACCCGAGAGAAAGAGAGAGAAACAGAGAGAGAGAAAGAGAAAGCAACAGACTAGAATAGTCCGGGACACAGAGGCCAGAATCCAACCCGGGTTGTCCATTTTCCGAGTATCAAACGCGGTATTGGCAGACAGACAGTGTTGGTGTATACGCACAAACGGTTGGCAAAGGCCCACACCTCGTCAGAAATGGGCCCAAGAAACCACCTAGGATGGAGATTCATTTCCCCTTTTCTTTTAACACAGGTCGTTTGCGCTAGCACCAGTTTCTCCTACCACGGAGTCTATAGGCACAGTACCTCACTTGTGTTTGCACCTCATGTTGGGCATATCAGCCACTTACAGTACACGTGCACTACAGCACAAGTTCTTAAATGAGATTGTCCCAAGTGCTCATATCTTCAGACGCCACCACGCACACGGCCCACCTGGTGTTTGGTGGTGGTGGTGGAGCAGGCTAAACCAAGTATTTACTTGAATCTACAAACTATACCGAGACTTTAAAGTCCCAATTGTATAACCAGGCCCGACAGAACCAATTCTATATTTTCTCTACTCTTTTCAGCAAGCCGTGAGAGAACTGTTCCATTCGCCAACTCGCAGAGACACCAAGGCCCCGAGATCCGTAGATCCGTCAGCACTCAGGGCCAACCGGCCTAGGTCTAGCAGGATCCGGTCAAGGTAGTCACCGGCGGCAGATAGGTGAAGGATGTACGCAATGGCACGGTGCAAAGCAAGGGGCCGTGGCGATGGCAGGTCAATAGTACAGTAGTATGTGTCTCAGAAAGAAGAGGCGACGCGTGACGCGATCGAAGAGCATGTTATAGGGAGGGATGCGTCTTGCTATCAGCGCATATGGCACAACATGGGCGATCTCGAGGAGCCCAAACGGCCTCGCAAGGCGGTTTCCTTCGTCATCGGTCGCGTTCGGTATACCATCCCTCTGGATTTTACACAGCGGTGATGATCCCGGACCAAACAGGTTTCGCGAAGCGATGAGAGCCGGTCCTTCAAGGATGGCCTGGCCATATCGGGCTCGGGGCCGTCGAGTGGAACATCACCAGCAAAGAAAAAAGCCCGAAGAATGCAATCCTTGGAGAAGTCACTCGCCGCAAAGTGGGCTAATTTGGCCAGTGTTTCACGGCGGTACGAGGTTGTCGGTACGGGGTGTGCTTCCTCCTCCTCAATGAGAGGGTTTACAATAAAGCAGAATATGCGGAGCGCATCGTTGTGCTCACAGGGATTGGGTGAGGGGATCTCGCGATGCCCAAAACAGCGTCTCGAGAGAGATGATGTCTGTGGATGGTGCGGATGGGGAATGCCGAAGAGAGTGAAACTTTCTCCTATGGGTGTGATGTTAGCTAAAAGAAGCGTAAGCACAAAATCCCACTCCGAGTATTATGTGATGCTATATAGGCAGCCTATTTTCGTATAAAAACGCCATTTGCCTACCACAGCCTCTTCAGTACCAAGAGCTTATTACTACGGCTATAGTGGTATTGCCCTGTCCGGCCATTTCACGTAATGCAATCCTTGCCAGAATGCTACGGGAATTACAAAGATGGAGAAATATTCGACAGACCCCCGCGGTCCAGCCTGAGCTCATCAGTGCTGGGATTGCGTGGGAACAAAGGGGGATCGGGGAGATTTCAAGAGGACAGACAGACCAGCCGAAGGAAAGAATTTTACAAGAGGGTTGTCTTAGAAAAGGAGAAAAAGAAAAACAGAAGGGAACTATTTTTTTACAACTTCGTGTTCTTCTTTACGGTTGGAGACGAACTTGAGCAAGGGCCGCCCCAGTGTTTTCAGGAACACCAAAAAAAAAAAAGGGTCTTCAGCTGGGCCAGGTCAAGTGGTCTCAGCTGAAAAGAAACCCCAAAAAAACAGCTGTTAATAATATTATCAAGACAGCGAAGGGCTGTGGGTGGGCTGCATGGACGGCCGTGCTCGGGCTTCCAACAAAGGCTGCACAACCAGGGAGAACCTGGCTCAGCCGCCACCAGCCCGTCAACAGTAAACCTAATCCATAACTCTTCTGTATTCCGGACCATCTCGCAACGTTAACAAACTCTGCTGGTCAACTTCCCCCTATAGGACATGTGTCAGGAAGAATCGTCAAGGACTTACTCCTTGGTGAACATCACCCTGCTGGGCCGGCCCGTCCGAGTCTGCCCAGGCTGAACGAGATTGTGTGAGCCCAAGCATCTGGGGGGAACTTGCGGAGACTGTGAGATCAACTGGGAGGATAGATGTGAGAGTCTTCGGGGTTGATTTTTCACGGTTTTCGATTTGTCTATTACCAGAAGGGAAAGGAGAGAGAACCCAAACTTGACCGCTCATTCTTGCCCGCAACCCAAATTCTAGCCCGGCTTGTCATCTGGTGATGGTCGAGAATTGGAGAGACAAAAAAAAAACCCCCCTGCGTAAGTGTGTAATCGTGGCAGATGCTGGAAGCAAGTGTCTGCTACCCCCCATTTGTGACGAAACTGTCCTTGGAGCTGACGCTGTACGGGGCGTGTTATTTGGAGTCGATTCGATGGCTCTTGGCCAGTGGAGATTTCGCGCCCCAGCCGTCAGTCAGCACGGCGCCACCGTCATTTCGTGGCTGCATAAACCGTCAGCTTTGAAGCTCGCGTCTATCAAGAAGACGGTCTTTGCAGGAGTTCATGCAGAGAGAGAGTTTGATCAGCGAAACATCAAAGATGAAGCCCTGTGAAATATCATCTCCAATTTCAGCTCTTCAACCAGGTAGTCGGTGATTTACAAAATCCTAGTATTCACTATCAAAGCCTGCAGCACGACGGAACGAGAGCCCAGAGGAACCAAAGACGGAACCCCGGCAGCTCGAAGAGGGCATCGATTTCACACCACATCCTATTATTTATTTTTTTCAAGATGCGGCCCAGAGAGAACATGCAGAGCACCTCTTTGCCGTCATCCTCTCCGAACTCGATAAAGATGCGCAGCTATCGGCTCCCTTTCGCCGAGTTGAAATGATACGGTTGATGGAAGGCCTCTCTCAATCTCAGCAATCTAAGGATATGTTCCTCCAGTCATTCTTCAGTAAAAAAAAAAATAGTCCACTATCCAAAGCTCTGTAGAAGACGACCCTTTAGCATAGAACGTTAACCTAAATAATTCTATTTTAGTCAAAGCCGTGGCAGCACGATCACCCCAGCCAACGCCAGCCTCTCTCTCCGGCTCCACGTCCCGGGGAACGAACCTACGGCGGGACTGCCAAATTCGCGATAGGTATCGCCGCGTCGTTTCTCGTACTTCCAGCGTCGACCAGGCACGACTTCGGGTGGACCGTGATGGTGATGACGCGATGGATGACGATGGTGTCAGTCTGCTTGACATCGCCGAACCTATCGACGATCTTCAAGGAGCTCATATTATACCGCCCTCCCTGTTTAGTATGGAGGGGCAAGGCGAGGCGGTAGCAACCGCCCGGGGAAGCGCTCTCGCAATCCTCGACATGTTTGATGTCGGTATGCGCGACCTCATCGAAGGCCCAAAGAATGCTACAACCCTAACACCCGGCCTCCATAGCGCGTTTGGCTTATCTGAAAGGTTTTTTTCGAACCCGTGCTCGGAGCGGAAACCCCCCGTATATACCGGGTCGACTCGGTCGGACCACGCGCCATTCGCAGCCCGAGCCGGCCCGTGGTTCGGACGCTATGCTCGCACGACAACGGTTGACCCCCCGCAGCCCCCGTCTGCTTGCCGTCCACGCTGCGATTTGTCGGACTCAGCATGTGACAGGACAGGCGCTGGACGTGTATGGGACGAAGTTCTAGGAACGATGAAGGCCACATGGCCAAGGCAGATGGGTCGACAAGTCTGGGCACACTCGTAGCCCTGGGCCTGGGTGGATGATGGGATGGTGCCGTGGTTTAAAAATAGAGCACTTTCTCCGTGATATCTATATGTATTATTAGTGACGATGTGTAGTTCAATGATTGCGATGTCTAATGAGATTAAGAATGTTTCCTCGGGGCTTGCTCTCGTCTCTCACGGATTCACACGACTTGCACCTTGTAATTTGGTTGTTCTTTCTTCGGCCTCCTTAGCTGAATTTCCATCTCTGGCGTAGCTTGGGGAGCGGCTGAGAAAAAGAAACCCCCCCCCATCAAATAAAATGCTTTCTTGATACCCAACTTATATACGGCACAGCTAGCTCCAAGTCAGTATCGAGTAAAACTGCATAGGTACTTAAATGCGAGAGGGAAATCCGTTCAGGCATATAACACCAGCCACGTATATGCGCGGTGATCTGATAGTTTAGTCAAGGCCTGCATGTTGTCCCCTCCAAAATATCCCAAATATTGGCTGGTTTTTCTTGGGTGTGTCCACTGCATATAACGCAGTGCGATATCGTTCGCTTGTGTTTCGTTTATTGCATCTCCAGCTATAATCACCGTTTCTTAGCTACAGGAGCTGTAAGGTCAGCCGTCGTATCAGGACAGAGGACAAGAAAAAGGGGGGGAGGGTGGATATGTATATGCATGCACGAATATCAGCAAAAAATTATGTCCAACAAAAAGATAGTTCGCATAACCTTGAACCATGAGGCGGCTAATCCGTTGTAGATAGTATCGAAAGCCAGTTGTTGGAAACCCCAGCGTGTCGAGTACAAGGTCTGAAATCCCAAGCGGCAGGCGGTAAAGCCCAAACCCTAACCCTAAACATGAACATCATCTCAGGCTTGTCATATTGATAGAACGATCAAGGCCGCCACCGAGCTTATGGACTCGCCAAGGAGACTAAAAAACAATAGTACCTCAGAACGGACTTTCTGGACTTGACCCCATGCCGCAGAACATATTTTTTTCCCGGGCTTTGTGTGTTCTCGTAAGATCCGTGTTACACCACAGACCAACCGTGAGAGGGTCGCAGCACTAATATCAGCTCCAACAATACGGCACAACACACACGACAGGTGGGAGAAAAAGGCTAAAGGGTTACAGTACAGCAGAGCCTTTTGCCACATAAGGTTATATAGCGAGCAGTTATTAGTATGAGCAAACGATGACTGTGGTTGTGCATTACAGGTTGAATGTACAGGTTAATTCCGAAATACACTAAACGGCAGATAGGAGAATAAGCAGGAAGAGAAAAGGACCACAAGAAAAGAAAGAATTAGGCGAGTTCTTCGCATCTCCAGTAGTCACAAAATGATAGCTCGGGATCGTGGACTATATTAGTGTGGCGTAGATATGGTGACGGTTAGCGAGGGTAGATGAGGGTGGAGCGGCTGTTCCTTTTTGTGTTCTTCTTCTTTCTTCTCTGATATCCACCCCTTGCCGACGAGACAAAGGCGCTTTACCACACAGGTCGGACGACTTGTCTTTGTTTGCTACTCTTCTGAGGGAGAGATATTTCACTGGGCCTTGCACACACGCACACACACACACACGAGTACAGTATGTTCCGTACACGCAGAGCCGTAAATCCACGACGCGAAAGCAACACTCCCGGAGTGACAGTTCCACCGAGAAAACACGACCAAGGAAACCAGCCCACAGATCCCGGATACACGGGACGTATTTGTCCGCACAGAGGATTGCACACTTAACACACGGGATGATATAGGTGGGTCACCGACAGGCATAAGAAAAGAGCGTGGTATAGCCCGCCGCTATTTAACCCAAATTCCTGTCGTCCAATAGACTTTGACCGGGTCATTGAGATACCACGAAGGGTTGCCGCACAGGTTATGGCCGTCAATGCGACAGACCTTTGGGAAGAGGACGCCACCGAATTTCACTGAAGCGAAGAGGCCAAGCAGACAGGGCAACCCCGTCGAATTCTGACGGCGGTGAGGGGCTTCCCAAAGTTGATGGTATCGTATCTTTGTCTTTTCTTTCGGTAAAGTGGGTTCGCCGGCCAGGGGGCAATCAACACGTTTTTTCTTCTCGCTTGCCTCTCTCAAACTGATAATGCGTTCGGGAGAAGCTCCTGGCAGACAACGAGTTAATTCCATTTACTTGAGGAAACGGGCACCCGCAGAGAAAAGATTATTAAGTGTAAGTATGCTCTAACGTCAGCTTCAGGATAAAGAGCGCAAAAAAGAAAAAAACACGAAACTCCAAAACACGCGTTTGGATTTTTCATGCAGTTAATCTAACGTCTGCAGAAGCCCGCTTCGGTAGTGGAAAGTGGAGGCAAGGGAGAGAGAGAACAGAGAGAGCGCGTGGCTTGGGGCTTGTCATTTAATGTTGAGGGTGGGTTTGAAGATGTCTGTGAGAAAGACAGAATCACAGGATTGTGTGTAGGTATCTCTGCTGTTGTGCTATATGGTGGCGCCTGGTCCTCTCGTCTCCTCATCGTTGCAGTAGCATGCATGCACGTTTTCTTACTAGCACCTACGTCTGGTTAATCTCCGCCATTTCCTAACTCTTTCTGGCGGTATTCTAAAAAAACACCTGAAGACAGAGAGCCCCGGGTCATCACAGTACTGTACAGTAGATCACGGACATTGGGGAGAAGGATCTACGGTACATCCGGCCGTTACACCACGGCCACTGTGTCTAGTATGAGTAGTCAAGGCTATGATTAGGACAGTGCATGCGTCTGAAATGTATCCCTTCTCTTTCTTTGTGTTTCCATCTCCAAACCCCGGAACTTAGGCTTCCTTCGTCCGACCAGAGCTGTTCGAATGTATGTGAGAGTGCGTGTGTGTGTGTGGTATCACCTGTGTGACATGCAAGACCAGTTCTCTCCGGCCCTGTGAGGTTCAAGCATACTATACATACAGAACTGAACGGCTTGTCCCTACGGTATATATGCGTACAGCAGGGGAGACACAACGGTGATATCAGCAGTTTCCTCGTCCTGGACAGACAGGTTCCAACAACCTTATTGACTGTGGGCTGCCTCGACTTTCGTCCCCCCTTTCCAGGCATATGTGCGGTCGGTAGGTAGTGGTACAGTACGCAAAATACCGTACAAACGCACGCTTTTGCTCGCTGCCCATATTCACCGGTGTTTGTACGAGAGGCTTTTCGTATATTTGCAGTGTTCGACATGCCGTCAGAACAACACACACGCCCCCCCCTTTCGCCAACGTCTTTAGCCCCATCTCAATCGCCCATGGCACGCTTTTGCCACCGACCTTGACCACAGCACACCCTCTTTTTCTCATTTTGCACGCCATCGACGCCGGCCTGTGCGCGCTACACAAGTTCTTGTCACGAATCTCTCAGGTCGGTTTCCCCGGTCCTTCTCTTTGGCTTTCGGATCTGCTGCCAGCATGATGCGCTCCCTGGTGGTTTTCACATCCAGCAGTGTGCTCTTGATGTGATGATCTGCCTTCACTGTTTTACTGTAGCCCTATCCTAACTGTAGATATGAAAGATACTCGGTACCTCCTGGTACTCCCGCTGGCCTCTCCGCAGAAGCAGTCGCGCCGGACAGTTGTGCTGTTCCTTCCACCTTCCTTTTGCCACTGTTTCCCGGGCTTGGCCGCGCCTTCTTTTTGGTCCTCTTCAACCCACCACACCCTACCAGTTCCTTCCTCGGTTTTCCTGGTGGCTGCCCCTTCCCCTTCCGTCCAATCGTTGTATGCGGTCTTTCCACATTCAACACAGACATTCTCTTTTGACAACAAAGAGCCAAGTTGTCTAACAGGGTTGACCTAGAACTAAAAAAAGGCAGACTGCCCGCTAAAATCGGCCGGCGTGTTCCCTTCTTAGTATTACCCCTTGCCCTATTTTAGTCAGTCTTCTGTTCTTTTCTTTCTGGTCGGTTCGTATTCTTGTGCCTTTTTTTCTTTTTCATTTTTTTCCCTCCCCTTGTAAATTCTCTCTCTCCGTTCTCAAATTATCTTCTCCCCTCCATAATTTTTTCTGTTGCGTTCTCGTTGGTTTTTGGCTGGGGTTCGTTCTTTTCTTCTTCTTCTTCTTCTTTTTCAAGTCTTGCATCGTTTTCCATCCCGTTCGCTTATAGCTGCTATTCTGCGTTGTGCTGTGCTGTACTTCTTTTCTTGCTTCTATGTGCCGTGGGCCGTGTTTTTTGCTTTGTCTTTTCTGGCACGCTGTTTTCTCTGTTCCTAATACGACCATACATCAAGAATCGTCTTCCTCCGTTCTGATTCAGAGGACCTGATTCACACCTCCAGTCCTCTTGCTCTCGCTTATTTCGACTTTGCCATCTCTCGAACTCTTGATCCCGTGCTTGACTCTTCGTCTTCGTCCAGGACTCGCGATCTTTCTTAATCCCTCCGCCGCCTGCCGTCTCCGATCGTGCCTGTGTATCTCCAGACTTGGCCCTCGAACCGTTGTCGGCCCTGGCGAGTCACGGCTTGATTCCGACCGTCATTCTCTAGATACATTCGTTGTATGTTACTGCGCTGCGACTCTACGAATCCTTCACGCCCCCCAGTCGTGTCCGGTATTTCTCAGCAAGTGCCCGAATTCGGCTTATCTGTCTTTCGACCCCAATCCAACCTTGACTTCTTCTTGGGGCTCGCTCTTCTCCCACTCCCTCCCACGCACTCAAACTCACACGCCGACCATACGATAGTTTTAGTGGTTCGCCTGCTCCTCCGCTCCGTGATCGCCCATATTACCCAGAACTCTCCCGTCCGTGTATTTCCGTCTCTTTCCACTCTGCCTGATCTGCCTTTGTCTTAATCACGCCTTTCTCAACCCCCCACGTTCAGTTCCTAGTTGGTTCTCTCCGTCACTTGCCTGGGCCGTGAAGCTTCTTCGCTGAGCTAATTCTACTGAAGCTCCCTCACAATCTCTCCTATCAGGCCGCGCACCTCATGCTGTGCGAGGTAACATTTCCTCTTCTTGCCTTGCATATAATCCTCAATATCAAGTCGTATGCATGTCCCAAAACTGCAAGTCTGCAACTCACCTTATATCCTGGGCCACCTTCTTTCCCATCCCTTGTTTAGATCACTCACCACTTACACATCCTCCGCCTTATGCACAATGAGAAACACTCTATGCTTGCCAATACTTGATTTCTTCTTATTATTGTCACTATTGTTTGCATCTTGCATATACCCCTAACGGCTATGGCTTTCCTTCTGCATTGTATTTCTATAGAGCACACACACAGTACATGCCCTGTGGTCTTGCATATCCATTGTATCTGCCCGCCTTGTGGCGGCTCTCTTCAGGACCCTGGAGGGTCATCTTTTATGTTATCCATTACTTGGTTCTGTGCCTTGTCTCTAACCATAATTACTGTATCATATAGGCACTTGATCGACACACTCCTACCCTTCAGTTCTATATACGGATATTTTCCAGCTTGCTACTTTTTTTTTTCTTTTCCGGGTTTTATTTTAATTTTTCAGCGAGTCCTTTACGTGACTGGCCATTTCCTATCTCTAATCATCTTCTCAGCAGAAAGAAGAAACCCCAAGAAGGCCCAACTAGTAATCATCCATTAGATACCAACCTCTCCAGATCACTCGTTTCTATATCTGGTTCTAGGAGATACTTTCACTCTCACGTTATACCCTTAAGGGGGAAAATCACTTCTACTCAGGTTTCTGAGCCTCCTCATATTATTATTTGTTGTTTTCGATAATATCCGAGACGATCAATTGTCTATTCCCGGGCAACCTCACTTCCCTGCCAGATCCCGTTGAACATTCGACAGTTTCTGCCATTTTGCCATGAGATGAACGCGCACATGTTTACCATGGCTCCGGCCGTCGGTGAATCTCCTTCCATGTTTCACAGATCACACTCTGCGTCGGATCTGTCCTCCCTCCACTCCTCGGACCCTTTTCTCCTGCCCGTCACCCAGAACTTTCCGAGCCTTCTTGATTCCTTCGAGAGCAGTCTTTCTGCGCAAAGCACCTTTTCCGACGACAATTTGCACATGGCTCCCTCTCTGAAGCTTTCGAGCTCGACATTTTCGAGGACCAAGCCCTCAGATTCTCGCCTTGAATCGCAACAACCTCCTTCTCGCCCACTCCCGCAACACCAAGATGTGCCTAAGAAGCTAGTTACCAAGAATGACGCTCCCAACGAACGCCCGAGATCTTGGTTCCCTTCGTCAAAGTCGGCCACTGACCTTTTGCAACTTCTCTCCGATTCCCATACTCGTCATGCGGCGACCGACAATCGAGGCCGCGCCTCAATACGGTTTTCTCGATCAAACACCATGACGTCTCTAAGCAGCGACACTGCTTCTCAAGACGACCAAGATTCTTCTCGCTCCTTTCGTCGCCGTTCACTGTCCAATTCTCTTGCTTCTTTTGCCCGATCTTCCTGGGCTACTGACTCTCGGTCTCCGTCGCCCGCTCCCTACCTACAGTCTTCTTCCTCATCTTCTAGCCCCAAGCCCGATCCGGCGACTCGGAATCGGCCCTCGACGACCGAAACCACCATGCCTTCAGTTATTGTTCATCCTCGTACTCCCCCTTCTGGGAAGGATACTCCTGATGTGATAGTTTCCTCTACCGTTCCCGAGCCTCCACGTTCATCCACACCCAAGACCTTTTCCCGTGCTTCCAATTACCTATCGAGAATGCGGCAACGTCCCACGAGCGTTCTAGCTAAGCTGAGCTCTACTCCCGACTCTGATAACTGCAGCTCGAGCTCTTCTAGTTTGGCTCCCCCGGCTAGAGACTCGTCTCAGACCAATTCAATTTCCGAAACGAACACCACCGTCTCCATCGACGATTTGCCCTGCGACCAGCGGCCCTTGGACGCCGATCCGCTCGAAGCCATTTTCAACGGCATTGAAGGAGAGCACATGAGATTCGACTCAAAGACTACTGCCCAGCGTATGCACCTTGTGCGAGTGGTCCTGCTTCCATTTCTGCGTCGCTATGCCGGCAACTCGTCACACAAGCTGTTGTCTTCTAAGGCCATTGAGCGTCGTGCCGTCATCCTCAACCAGTGGTGGGGTAGTCTGCTCGACCT
The DNA here is from genome assembly GCA_001510575.1 of Knoxdaviesia capensis. Classification (NCBI taxonomy): domain Eukaryota; kingdom Fungi; phylum Ascomycota; class Sordariomycetes; order Microascales; family Gondwanamycetaceae; genus Knoxdaviesia; species Knoxdaviesia capensis. The sequence continues at coordinate 497,470 of LNGK01000008.1, read as the reverse complement.
TCTTGGCGGATCTGGCTTGAATCAGCAGGTTCCCGGAATTGACCGTGTCCCGCTGGTTGAGGCTGCAACTCTTGTCATGATGAGACCGGAGTGGCGTCAAACCACTTCGTACATGCTACCCCTAGCAGAAAGATCTCCTGCCGAGAAAGTGCGCGCTCGGTCATGGACAACCAGCTCTGGATCTTCCCGTAGCGACCTTGCCGCGGCCGCCGAAGAGCTTGCCTCGGAATCTGCCGATCGCCGGGTCCGGACCATGTTTGTGTCGAACCTAGTTGCCCAGATGGAGATCGTTGTGGAACGCATGTCACAGCGACATGCCTCCGTGGCTATTGTCAACTTCTGCGCCAAGGCTTGCGCTTTCGCCTTCTTTTTCGTCCCAGGAATTGCCGAGATGCTTGTCCGCCTTTGGCGCCTCACGCCTTCGCTAGTCCAGAGAGCTGCCGACGCCTTCAAGCTCCCCCGACGAAACACCGGCGATAGCGACGACATCGTGTCCTTTTTTCCTCCGGCTGTGGGATCTCTGGGCTGGTCCAGTGCGAAGGAAATGGTTGGAAGCCTTCAGCACATCCCTGAACTACCCGAGAATCTTGACAACCTATCGTGGAATGGGGCATGGGTGCCTCGGTGGCAGGGTAGAGACACCGACCTCATGTTCATCTTCTGCAAGTATTTCCACATCCTTTCCGAAGGATTCATGCCTGCCGGGCTTCCCCTGATCGAAAAGGCTCGCTCGCCCGCCTTTGTCCTTGTTCACGCGCAAATTCTCTCGATCCTTGACACCACCATCCATCGCCACGCTGCCATTGAAGCGTTCTCTATGCTCCCGATGATTTCCGATTCATATGGGGCCGACGCATTTGCTGCCGCTCTTCCGGCGATTCCTAACGACTTGCTCAAGGGCATGGCTGAAAATCGCCTCATCAAGCTTTTGAAGGACTTTTTATCCGAGACATCAGTGTCAGTTGTGGATGCTCGTCATTCATTTGCCGAGGCCTTCATGGCTATGATGCAAGCCGTTGTGCGGCGGACATCCCAGTTCAATCAGAATGCCTGTATCACCCTTTGCGAGTTCCTCGAGGAAGCTTTTCTCGCTTATGATACTCAGGGCACTGGAAGCGGGGATAGAGAGCTGACTGCACCCAGTGCCGTGGAGTACATTGATTGGCCGTTCTGGTTTGACGTGTGCAAGCTGATGCTCAAGTCGATGAACTCGATGACGGAAATCCGGGTTCTATGTCTCATCTATACCAGCTGGGATGCCATTTGCCGGGACCCACAGCGCAAGGAGGAGCTTTGCTTGGATTGGTTGCTCACCGAAGAAACATTTGCCACCTTCTTCAACCATTGGTGCCCGATGATTCGTGGATATTACATGAGACTCCTTTGCTGGAGAATCTGCCGCGATACTGGCTGTGCTAACAAGGTTGATTCGAAGATATTCATCGTCGTGGCCTCGAGACTTAAGCGTGTGTGGTCGCACTATCTGTATCTGAAGCAAGACGCCGAGACCAGAAAAGTTCTTCCGCCTTCGACCGCGCCCAACTTTCCGGCCCCTGGCAAGCAGTTCGTGATTATCAGAAGCGAAGTTGCTACTACTCATCCTGGAATGTTTATGGGCTTCGACTCGATTGGAAAGCCTCCTCCCACCTCAGACTCTGCTGAACCGGAGCTTAGCAATACAAGCAAGGCTGATCCGAAGAAGCGCTGGTCTTTCCTGAACATCAGCAAGGCGCTGTCGACCAATCCCGACGTGGATCCGGTCTCTGGGGCTCCATCTTCGTCTGGTACTGTGGCAGTTCGTACACGTGCCGGCAGTGGCCCGCCTCCGCCGCCGAAGAACTCTAGTTCCTCGTCGCCGTTCAACTTTTCTTCTACTGTCTCTTCCGATGCTTCGTCCACCGGCTCCTCGCTGCTGTATGAGGCTCAGAAATACGTGTTCCGGTTTATCCTGAGCTGGTATCCGGCTGCGGATCTGCCGCTTCAAAATCGCATTCTGACTCGCCCCAAGCTTCCGGCCCCGGCCCAAGCCTGGGTTAGTGCCCGGTGCCGTTCTGGTAGCCAGCCTCCGATCCCTGCTGGCCTTCCCGCTGCGACGCGCAAGGTCTCCGGAAACCGGCCCCAGGGCCTCATTAACGATGCAAAGAATCCAATGCCTCTAGACTATGTCGAGCCCTCGCGATCCCGCCGATCGTCGTTCGGCTCGATGTACTCCCGGCGAAGCAGCGAATACCAGGACGATTCGAGCACCGAGCGAGCCAGTGCCAGCATCAACATTTCCGACCGGTCTATTTGTTATTCTCCGGTTGCGAACACTCCTAAGCCGGTCGAGGTGGCCACCCGGCCCATGAAGCCGACCGGCGCGTATGCGCAAACTGCTGTGTACTGTGGACGGGCTCTGGCTGAATGGGGCATTATCGTCAATGAGTGCAATAGCTTTATCGAGCGTCGCCGCGAGGAGGGAATTCTAGGACTCAATGAAGTCGAGGTGCCCCTTCTGGCTGTGGATGCTCGTAGAGGATGAGGGACGGCGTTGGGAGGATTCTCGACCGGGCCCTATCTAGGATTGCAGTCACACGTCTAAGCCTTGAAGCCAAAAACACCCCACGCTATGACTCTTTTCGCCATGCAAGAGTGCCTGTCGTTCGTTTCTGGCCTGTTTCCCACCAGCGGGTGAGCTTTCTTTACTTCCATTTTGGAGGGCCCGTCTTTTCCTCACTTCAGTTATTCCTCTTGAACTCGGCATTATCAGCGCTCATCAATCCTCGTCTCTCTGATTGCTGGTTTTATGTTTCCATTTCACTTCATTAGCGTGCCTGACTTTTCTCTTTCTCTCCTTGATACCCTGGACTTTGGCCACAGAGTACCTCGGGATATGCCTTGACTTTTACGAACTCTCATAAAAAATTGCGTTTTTTCATCTTCTGATCCATACATACCCCCTTTTTCAGTGTTTTTTTCTGTTACTGCCACATAGCCCGGGAAGCCTCCGGACAGGCATTTTTGTTTTTTATTCTTTGCTTGTATGATGCAGTGATTTCTGTTCATTCCTTTGGCCTCGTGAGAGGCGGTGTTTTTGGGTATTTTGGGAAAAAGTACACGGCCCCTGTGATACCTGTGCGTCATCTAGCATTGCACACAATCCTTTCTGTTTTTCTGCTGTTATCGAGGTGAACTTTTATACTATTCATTGCGCGCGTGCATATTCACCGCAGCAGATTGTGTTTTATCGAATACTTTGAAGTGGTGTCCATCTTTTTCGTTGCATCTCCGGCGGTGACAACTCTGGGGAGATTACCCTAATGCTTTTTTCAATGCTAATTGAACATGAGTTCGATTCAGGAAATGAACGGGATACTGCTGAAATGCTATGGAAATAGAATATGTGATCCTCTATGGCCGGGACAATGAGGGCGTGAATGCGGGCAGGCAAATTGTGTATCATGGGAGTTTGTTTCTGGAGAAAGATCCATGATGCCCCTTTCATTTAAAATATGCAGATGGCTCAGATTCGGGGGTTTTAGTGTCTGCTGCTGCTGCTGCCGACGCTTCCGCGTCGTTCAAATCCTGGACGATGGCCTCACGGATCGTGTTGCAGCGCTCGAGCGAATCCGGGCGGTAGAAGGCGCGGTGCTGGAGGTAGAAGGTTTGGAACTGGGGCTTGTCGTCATCGAGGGCGAGGGTGTGCGGCGTGCGGAAGCGGAGGATGCCGCAGAGGCAGAGCCGCCGGCGAGGGGGAAGATGGAGGGGTCTTCGTAGTAGGGCTTTGACTTTGTCGGCTGCATTTTGTCGAACTGCAAGCGACTGGGGGTGCAAGTGGGTTGGGTGAGAAGAACATCAGGAGGTGTTCTCCTGGAGAGTAGTTACATGAGAAGTGTGTAAGTCACTTACTGGTGCGGTCCTGGGAGGGTCCGCTATTCATTCATATTACATAGGACCTCTCGATATATATAAACAATTCACCCCACAAGCCCAACTTTATTCTTCAATAGGGCCAAGACCTTTGGGGTGGAAGTTTACAAGTGGCATCCGTCTCACGCAGTCTGGTCTGACTTGAGCACCGGGGCAAAGCTCCTCCGGGTTCCACAACAAGAGCACCGGGCGCGCTTAACCAATCTGGGGAAATAGGCCGTTTACATAAGTAAGAGAGGCGAAGAAGGTAATTCACGATTGGATGCAGTAGAGATGGGGAGTTGATGTGCACTTTGCATGTGGTCGCTCAATTAACGGGGCGAGGGCGGTGGGCTGTAAGGGTTGTATCGGATAAGGGTTAGTAGTGGGTGGGTCTGTCTTCTTAGGTGGAGCTGGATCGCGTCAGGATCGCGTAAAGTGGACTCTTGCGGACGAGGGTTCGGGGAAGAGGGTTCAGGCAGCACTCTGGGATTATAAGGCAGAAATCAGCAAATACGGAGTCTGAGGACGATGCGATGTGCAATCAGAGAGTTCCGCATTTTTTGCAGGTGTAGGTTGGTATCAGAAGCGGGATCTGCTGTGTTCTGCTGCGTTGGTGGCCGCCAGCTGGAACGAGGCGCGTGCGGTAAGTCGGAGTGAGCTCGCTGACAGGGCGGCTTTTCTGGCCTGTGTGGTGGTGTGTGGCCAGTGTAACGAGGGCACAGTGAACAGCCAGTTTTTGCGTGCTCTGATCTCCCCGCAAATTCCGGCTTGGCATTGCTCTGGCCAGGGCTCACTGAAATTCCGAACAGAAACACCAAAAGGTACTTCCAGCAACTCGCGTTGGCCTGTACCCTCGTCCGGTGGATCAAACGAAAGCTTCGCGCCTATTGGCGCAAGAGCCGCGCTTTTCTCCCAAGGGACCGAAAGAATGCATCCACGGTGTATGGATACTTTGTGCCGGGTATTTTCTGTCCAGCCCACCCCCAATTCACGGCTCCTTTTCTCTCCCTTTTTCGCCCCCTTCGCGCGTGTCTCTCAGTTCTTGAGTCCCTGTAAATTGGCCCCGACGCTGCTGCATTCTAAGCTTAGCAATCATTCCCTTCAGAAGCTACAGAGCTGTCTTCCTCCTTTTATTCCCTTCCGTTTCCCTTCTTCTCCCATCCTCGTGTTTTTTCCCCTTCTCCTCCAATTTCTCCTGGCCATCATCTTCCATCTTGTGTCGTGTGTGAAGAGTAATCGGCATCTTCCCATCTTCTTCTCCTTTTTGTCTTCTTGTCTCTCCCTAATCTAATTGTCAAAGCCTTCGTTGGCCTCTCTCATTTTTTTAATAAATCCACACCCCCAATTTCGAGGGTTTCTTCTTTTTTTTCTTAATACCGAGCCCACCCTTCATCGCAGGTATACCCCTGTTTTTTTTCCTTATTTTTTTTCTCAAGCGCAACGACGCACGTTTTGCGACCACAGGCAATCCAGACCTCCTCCTCATCCGCCTCGATCTTCCCCGGGCTTTCACAGACCCCCTTCCGACACGATGGCGATGTCCCAACGGCGCATGCGCACGATCTTCATCTTCGTGGCGGTGATCCTGACGCTGTACTACTTCAAGTCGTCGTCGTCGTTCCAGGACCTGGAGCACCCGCGCGACTTCGCCTCCAAGACGCTGCACGGGCTCGACCAGGCGAGCGGCCGCAAGCCGGTGACGGGCACGAACCCGGAGGCCGAGAAGGCGCTGAAGAACACCAAGCCGGTCGGCGGCGGCGACGTCGACCCGGACGACCGGTCGGGCCGGCTCAAGGCCGCCGAGCAGCAGGCCAAGGACCAGGCCAACCACAAGTCGCCGCTCAAGCCCGACCTGCCCAGCGAAGTCATCGGCGTCGGCAGCTCGGCCGGCGGCCAGAAAGACGCCGCGGCGGCGGCCGGCGAGGTGGAGTCTGATTCGGAGCACGAGGCTGAGCAGGAGCTTGCTCTGATCTTGAAGAAATCGCCGAGTACGTTTTTCTTTTCTTTTCTTCTTTCTGTCTCTTATCTTCCCTGTCCTAGAACTCAAAAATCTTGCTAACATACACTCTCTCCGTGTCTATAGTCATCATCTTCTCCAAGTCGTACTGCCCGTACTCGAAGAAAGCGAAGCACCTCCTCCTCGACACCTACTCGATCGACCCGTACCCGCACGTGGTCGAGCTCGACGTGCACCCGCTCGGCAAGCAGCTGCAGGACCTGCTGAAGAAGAAGACCGGCCGCGGCACGGTGCCCAACATCATGGTCAACGGCGTCAGCATAGGCGGCTCGGACGACGTGCACGCGCTGGATGCCGAGGGCCAGCTGGCGGCCAAGATTGCCGATCTCGGCCGGTCACGGAAAGTCACCATCCAGCTGCGGGATCCCGATGGTCCCCGGTAAACGAGGAGCCGCTCTCGGATTTTTTTCTTCTGTCGATTTGTGCCTCTTCTTCTTGCTTTTTCTTCATGTATTCCTCGTGCATCTTATACTCTTTAACTAATGGTTGTATTTTTTTTTGGTTTCGATTTTTCTCTTCTAACGCCTCCTTTTGATCGTTCTTTTCAGTCTTTTTTTTTTTTCATTATATTTCACCTGTCGCTTGGCTGCAACCTTTGTTCTCGGATGCTTCCTCCGCATGTCGACCGGGGAAGTCATTCTGGGTCAACAAGTGGCCAAACGGGCTCACAAAAAAACCCACGGCCGGGATGGTATCTTGGGTAGGAGTTTTTCAGGCGTTTGGGGGACTACGAGATATGGAATGGCAGTAATGGAAGGGGAAGTGAATGTCCTGGCCTCGAATTTCTCTTCCACGGGGCCGTTTCCCTGAGGTGTTGGCGGCTTTTGGGTTGGTGGCCGAGTATATTTCATGTACGAGATAAACTGATTCTTTTTCAACCCTTCTTATTATTTTTTTGGTGTGTGTGTCCTGTGTTTTATATCACGTTTGTGAGAGTGAGCTTTTTCTCTCTTGCCTTGACAGCGTCTGTCTTACTGCTTCTTCCGTGTCTTGATCCCCGTCAGTCGATGTTGAAGCGAGATTGAAAAAAGCCGGGACGGGGAATTATCGCGAATCTCCCCTTCGGTGGTGGTGGTGGGCCCTGTTTAGATAATCGTGCAGGCTGTTTCTCTTCTTGGTTGGGCCAAGAATCAAAATTTTCCTTCTTCTAACCTCATTCATACCGTTCTTCCTTTTTCCTCATTCCTCAAGTATTACATATTCTCTTCTGTGATTGTATTTTTGAGGCTGTATCTGCCTTCCGCTCGATACTCATCGTTAGCATCTCCAATTCCGCGATGGCGTTGATTCCATCGTGATTCCTCGTCCGGCGTCGGCGGCGGCGGAGTTCGGACTTGGTCGTTTGCAGTTAAGGGTACGTATACCGCCAGTTCAGCAACAGGTGGACAACACTTCATCAAAAACCTTGAGAGAGAGACCCGGCATCCGGTGATGACCGAATTCATGAATTCTGCAATTCTAAACGTTCCAAGGCCGCCAGCTCTTTTGCTGGTTGGTTTTGGTTCTGTAATGCTTACACCCCATGACCTGAGGATGTCTTGGGACTCTCTCTTTCAGTTTGCAGCTTTACCACTTGGATCAAAGTGTGTGTATCGCTTGTATAAAGATTTCATCACTAACATTGTGAAACCAAATCAGTGAGATGTAACCAAAGAACGACAGAGAACTCGACCTGTCTTGCGCGACCGAAGCAAATCATCATCCATCAGAATCATTTATACTCGTAGAATATCCCCCACCTGTCCATCATATGCTCTCTCTCGGCGGCTTTTCCTCTATGTGTTGATCGGGTGTCCGGCCGGGTAGCGGGTACCAGCCACCTGGAACCTGTCCAGGATGGCCTTGATCTCCGCCATCTCGGCATCGGTGACCTCGACGGCGGTCAGGTTCTCGGTGACGCGGTCGACGGTGGTGGCACCGGGGATGGGGATGATCTCGGGCATGCCGGGCTGGCGCGACAGGGCGCGCACCCAGCCGAGGGCCAGCTGGGCGGGGGTGCAGCCCTTGCGCTTGGCGATGTCGTTGACGGCGTCGACGAGCTGCAGGTTGATGGCGAATGCGTCGGGCTGGAAGCGCGGGAAGTGGCGGCGGAAGTCGCCCTCGGGGATGTCCTCGGGCTTGCGGATCTGGCCGGTGAGCATCTGGTCGGGGCGGGGAGGCGGGTTAGTTCCAACTCTGCAAGGTAATCGACACACACACACACACACACAACAAACAGAAAGCACAAGAGTGAGAGAGAAGGGGGGGGAAGGCACATACTCCACGGCCCAGCGGCGAGTAGGCCACCATGGGAATGCCGTGCTGCTTGCAGGCAGCCGCGACGCCGTTCTCGAGCGGCTCGGTCGACCACAGGCTCAGCTCGACCTCGACAAACTCGATCTTGGCGATCTTGACGGCCTCGTGGATGGTGTCAACGCCGCACTCGGACAGCGAGATGCCGCCGAGCCTGCCGGTGTCGATGTACTCCCTCTGGATGGTGCCGAAGGTGGTGGCGAGCGGCACGCGGGGGTCGCGGCGCGCGCACTCGAAGGCGGCGAGCGGCGCGGCGCCGCCGAGCTGCGCGAGGATGTTGTCGAGCGACGTGCGGATGCCGTCGGGCGTGCCGTCCGGGCTCATCGTCTTGATCGCCAGGCCGCCCTTGAACACCACGACCGCCTTGGCGGCGTCCTCGGGATACTTGGCGAAGTACCTGTTTAGCAGCGTCATGCTGTTGTAGGTCGGCGTGCCGTAGAACTCGCCGGCGTTCCAGAAGTTGGCGCCGAGGGCCAGGGCCTGGCGCATGGCGGCGAAGGCCTGCTCCTCGGGACACGGGTTGGGGCGCCAGGTGAGGCCTGGGGAACCGGTTAGAATGTGTACTATGAGAGAGAGGGAGGTTGCTCTGGACTTACCCATCAGGCCGTAGCCGATAGGGCCGACTTCCTTTCCGGTGATGGCAACCATGGTGGATGGATTGGTGTGGTGAGGAGGGGGGGATGTGGATTTAGTGGAGGGGTTGAATTGAGGTGAGGAGGTGGATCACGAAAGATATATGAGGGGATTGTATCAAGCTTGGATGTTGTAATGACGACGTCCGAGAAGATGGAATATAGAAAAGAAAAAATTGAAAAAAAGGGTGAATTCGTCTAGATGCGAGAGGATTCCCCAAGTATTTATACAGATCTCCCGCCAGTACTGACGAGTTCGTGTTCGTGTCTATGTTGGCTCTTGTGTGAAGCTACGGTGATAAGATACTGCAAACTCTCGAAGTTCTTCCCGCACTGGATATAGCCCCACCACCGGGCTCCAGAGAACGAAAACCAGCTCTTGTCTCTTATGAAGGTCGAAAGATCGAGGTTTGCGGGTTTTTTCCCCTCCCACATAGTCGCATTTATTATAACTCCACCTTTGTCCACCCACCGACAGGCTATCGGCACAGTGGGAGAGAGAGTGTGTGTGTGTGAACGAACGTCCTGGAATTTCGGTATCTTTTGTCTTCGTATTCACGATATCATGCCCCGCGGTTTGCCTCTCTCGAATTGAACGCCGGGACGGTCTGACGGAGCGAGTGGTGCGTACCGGAAGCGGAAGCACACACACACACACACACACACGCAACACCCGTGGTGGCAACGACAGGAGGGGCGAGAAAAACACACACCCGCAATCTCACACTCACAAGAGCAGCGATCAACTCGTCTCCTGCGTTCTTCTCTCCGTTCTTCTCTCCGTCTGAGCGACTACTCACACTCACTGCTACACCTCAAGAAACAAGCGCCTGTGTCCTTCGCGTATGTTTAGTGCCCGGCTTACATCCAAACGTCAAAACGACAGATAAATCCAAGCGAAAACGGGTCAGCCCCTTGGCAAAGCCTTAAATCCACGCGACGCCGGTCTCAATAAAGTGGGCAGGCCGACTTTTTTCCGCCGGGCGAAGGGTTCTGGGAAACTTGTGTATTGCGGCGGGCAACTAACCCGAACCCTACCTGAGAAGCAACGAACCCTAACCCTAATATATCAAACCCTTCTCCAGCTTCACCATGGCTTCTCCCTCACCAGGTGCCTGTCTTTCTACGGCTTGAAAACTGAGAAACAGGATTCTCTGGGCAGATCTTGTGTATTGCGGGAGAGCTCCTTTCGATAGGGAAAGGGAGAACGCACACGAAAAAAAAAAAGAGACAAAAGCAAAAACTAACCGCAGAAGCCGCCCCTCTCCTCCTCTCCTCCTCTCCTTTCCTCCCCTCACCCCCATATCCGCCTAAATATCCACCAGCTTCTCGCTGTGGCTGGTGGTCACAGCCTCCCGGAACATCTGCGTGAGCTTCTCACGCACAACGTCCGACTCGCCAGAGTCGCTCATACCGTCGGCGGGGGCCGGCTCGCCGCCCACCGCAGCAGCAACGGCAGCCGCAGCCGCCTTGGTGCTGAGCACGCCCTGCCGCCACTTCTTCAGCTTGCGCAGGTCCTTAGCCGTCATAGCTTTGGCGGCGGCGGCCGCGCTCTTCACCCCCGCGGCCCGGCGACGCGGGGCGCTGCCGTTTCCGCCCTTGGGCGTGTCCTTGGCCTTGCCGGCCGTCGACGGGCTGGCCGCGTCGTCGATGCCCATGTCGCGGCAGCTCTCGAACCGCGCCCGCGCCCGCAGATAGCCGATGCCGCCCGCCACACTCATGCCCATCAGGGCCAGCCCCGTGCCGGTCTGGCCGGCGGCGCCGTCCTGGCGGTCCAGCGCGGGCGTCATGGCGTCGCGCCACCACTCGGGGAACTCCTCGAGCCCGACCGCGCGCAGGCCGGCCAGCGTCGTGGGCATGGCGTGCTCGAAGCGGCAGTACAGCCCGAAGCCACACGTGCCGTAGTTGCACCAGTGGCGGCAGAAGATCTTGGGCGCGTGGCGGACGGGCTCCGGCGGCGACGACGCCCGCGACGACTGCGCCGGCGTGGGCGCGGTGCTGGCAGCGCCGCCGGCGGCAGCAGCAGCAATGCGCTTGGCGCGCTTCTCGGGAGCAGTCAGGCCACGGCCGCTGGTGCTGCTATCGCGGCTGTGCTTGGTAGTGGCCGGCTGCTGCTGCTGGGGCGCGGCAGGAGCAAGGGTAGGGGTAGGGGCCGCAGCGAGGACCGGGTCAATGGAGAGGGAGGCCAGCAGGGCCTGGGTATCCTCGGTGAGCTTGACGGCCTTAGGGGTGGCCTGGCTGACGGGGGTGGTAGTAGTGGTGCGGGCGGGGGCCACGGTGGCGGCAGCAGCGGGAGGCACGACGTGGGTGTCGGCGGGAGTAGTCAGGAAGCGCACGTCAAAGGTAGTTCCCGCCTCGGCGGGGTTCTGGACAATGCTGCCCACGTAGTTAAGGCCCGCGGCGGCGTCGGCGGTAAGCTCCCGGGGGACGCCGACGATCTCCACCCAGCGGGGGAGCATGTCAATGGGGATCAGGGGGACCATCTTGCCAGAGTTGGGCGCGTCAGAGGTGGGCAGGCCGTCGGGGCCGGTGGCCGGGCGCACGAGAAAATGGGTTAGGCGGGGAGCCATCTTGGGTCTCTTCGTTTCTGCGGGTGGGTGGACGAAGAAGACGAAGATCTGGCTTCTATGAACAGGGGAACGAACTCTGGGTACGCAAACGAATCAGGTCTAAAGAAGGAAGAAGAGAACAACAAAAGAAGCCTGTAAGCGGCATGGAACGGCAAGGACGTGTCTAGACTGGTAAGTCTCTTTTTGGCTGTGGGAGATAGAGTGTATGTTGCCTGTGGTATAGACGTAAATCTTCCCTCTGGCTTTCTTTTCTTTGCTCTCTCTGTGTCACACAGGACTAAAAGGAAAGGGCAAGACTTCACAGAGTTCTAGGGAACTGAAGGCTTTTGAGAGGAGAGGGAGGAATAGGGGAAAGGGGGGGAATATACGAACTGAGAGAAGTCCAGAGAGGCACTGCTTATAGTTATAGAAGGAAGAAGCGTGAAGAGAGAAAGAAAAGGAGAGGTGAAAGGAAGAGAAAAAGAAAAGAGGGAACGAGGGAAACCAAGAAAGAAATAGACGGGGGGCATAGGAGAAGAATAAAGAAGAATCTATGAATATGCCCTATACAAACATGAATATCATAGCATATTCATAGGCAAGGAGTGATTACGAAGACCACAAACCTTAAATCATAGGGCAAGGAGAAGGAAGAGATGAATCACCGACGATGTTTAGAGTGTAGACACACACACACATATATTCACACAATATCCAATATTGGCAAACGGTGAATCATACCCCCACCCCGACCAAACACAACACGACCAAACAAAAAAGCAAAAAATAATCTGCACACCCTTCAAAGCCGGGGCACGACGTCGGATAAACACTGGGGTCGACAATTGGGAAAGTGGGTGATAAAGTGGTATCTAGATGGAGACAGCGGCGGATAGAAGAGACATTCCACACCTGCAGACAGCCGAAGAGGGAAAGCGTGTTGGGATTCAAACCCGTTTGGCAGGCCGACCAGAAAAAGAAGAGAAGGGGAGAGAAAAGAGAGAAAACTTCCAACAGAGTTGTGGCCCAACTTGAACCCAAAACGCACAGTACGGCCTCATGCAGACCCGGCATGGGGGGGAAGACAGGGAAACTGAAGGCAAACCGCTGCTGCACACTCCCGCGGCTGTGTGCATGTGTCTGGTGTGGTTTCATCTTATTTAATCAAGTGCAAACGCCGGCCAGTCCAACCCACGTTGTGCTGGCGTCCCCAAACAATGTGAAATTAACAGCCAGAGGAAAGATTAGCCCACGTACCCGGGGACCGGTCTTAGACAGCGACAGCACCAGCACCGGCCACCGCCTCGACCCGAATCCGCACGTCCTGGCCCTCCACGCAGAACCCAAGCTGTCTAGGACCGTCGCGGAGCTCAACCTCGCGCTTGACCCACCGGCCCATCTGGCGCTTGTTGGCCTCGGCCTCGGCCGCCGCCGCCGCTGCCGCCCCGGACCCGTCACCCCCAACGACTGCGTCGTCGCCGCCGGTGTCGGATCCGCTATCACTGTCATTGTTGTCGTCGTCGTCATCGCCGCCGTCGTAGTAGTAGCCGGCAAGGTCGACCGCCTCGTCGGCGTCGCCCACGGCTGCCACGGGGTCCCACTCGCCCGTCTCCCACACCAGCCGCAGCGCCAGCGGCGCCTGGCCGAACAGCCGCCCGGCGATGCTGCGCAGCGTGTACACGTCGAAGGTCTTGGGGATGTAGCGCGTGGTCAGCGGGCCGTGTGGGTTCTCGGGCGTTGCCGCGGCCACGGCGTCGCCCGCCGCGGCAAAGTGGAAGCCGACCTTGATCAGCCGCGCCTCCAGGAACAGCGGGTCGACCACCTTGACGCGCGAGACGTCGGGCGCGCCATATGCCTCGCACAGCGCCGTGTAGCGCGGGTGGCGGGCCACCACGGCGGCCTCGTCGGCCTCGTCGGCCGCAGACAGCTCCTTGGCGATGCGGGACAGGTAGAACATGTTGGCGTTTTCGCGGTCGGCGTCGGTGATGGACACGAAGTTGAGGATGTGCAGCATCGGGAGTCGGCCGAGCGCGATCATGTGTGCTTCGTCCGTGGCTGATCGCCCGCCACCCGACCCCGCGTTGGCCGCGCTGCCGCTTTGGACTCCATCGGGGTTATCGTAGATCGGGTTGTGAGCAAGTCGTAGCGCAGTAATGCCGGGGAAACACGTAGGCAGGGCATCGACAAACGCCCAGCTGGGGACCTGGTTGAATGAAAGGTCGACGAAGTGGACTGAGAGTGGGAATACCGGGGCAGGATCTGGAGACGCGGAAATGACGGAGATGGGATTGGCCTTCAGGTGAAGGCTCTTCAGGGCAGGGAGCCTCGTTAGAGCAGCAAGACTGGAGAGAGATCCGAAGTAGTTGTATTCAAGGTTGATTGACGTCAGGCGGGAGAAGCATTGGCCGTCGTAGGGAGTTTCAGTCAACACTTTCAGCTGGTTTGTGCCGCACAGCAGGGTAGTAAGGTTGGGAAAGGCCGTGGCCATATAGCAGATCTCCGACCAAGTCATCAAGGTCTCGCCCAGGGCCAGTTCCTTGATCCCGTTGAAGATGCCAGCTTCGCGCGCTTTGACCACTGCATCGTCGTTGAGAATGTCCGGGAATCGGTTCCGGCTGGAAACACAAGCACACAGAGAGTCAGACAGGCGAAAAAGCAAAACACAGACGTAAAGAGTGCCGCAAGGGACACAGTCCCGAGACACACGCTACTCACTTTAGTTTAAGAACGGTAAGCTCCGGCAGCTCGCGGCAAATATCCACCACAGTCTGAAATGTCGAGAACAGGTTCCGGCTCAGATCCAGCTCGCGGATGCGCGGACACAGCGACGTGATCGGCGGGTCGCCGGGGGCCGATGCACTCGCCACGCGGAACCCGTCCAGAATGATGATGCGGAGGTCCTCCACGCGCGCCAGCTGGCGGCGGATCTTGTCGAAGCCGACCTCCTGCACGACCTTTCCCGAGATCTGGATCTCGGCCGCGGCTGAGATGGCCGACGTGGCGCGGTTCACCTCGGACGAGTACTTGTCCAGCACCGCGGCGGCGAAACTGCGCGGCGCCTGCGACGGGCGCGACGGACGGATGAACGAGGCGGACGAGCCAGAGTCGGCGATGCCTGTGTGTTCCGAGTTGGATGGCTCGGGTTAGCGTTTACAAGTACGTGGAAGGACCGTCGCTTCGGGAACATACACGTGAAGTACCGCACGCCCTGGTACTGGCCGGCGTGCTTGCCGCGTGTGGGATCGTCCCATTCCACTCCAAGCCACTGGCCGCTCGTGTTTCGCACTTCCCCCACAAATCTCACGGTGCAGAGCGCATCGTCGTAGCTCATGCGGTCGCCAACCTTGAAAGCCGGTGGTTGGGCCATTGCGAGAGAGGTTCAGTTGGGAGGAGCGGGGCTGTGTATGAGGAGATCTAGCAAGAAAAATAGAAACAAACAGATGAGGAGTCGTGTACGAAGAATATGCAAGAGACCAAGACGGCCAATCCTAGGACTCAGAGCCGTTGTCAATGTTCTTAGCCCTAACGAAGTACCCGTGCCACGCACCCACTAAAGTGGGTGCTCTACACCAAGATGAACCAATCACCAAAATGAACCACTCTCCTTATTTTTAACTATAGAACTTCTTCCTCTTCCTACCTCTCTATTCTATACTTTATTTTCAAACTTTTTATATTATTTAATACCTTATTTAAATAGCTACCTAACGAACTATTATATAAGAGGCTATCTAGTATAAGTTAGATAATTTCGACGATTTTCTTCGTTCCGTTACGAAGCGCTTCGATATCCTATACCCTACTTTCGTACGCTATTATAATAAGTATATTAATAATAAACTAGAATAGAAGTAAGTAGCTTTAAATATAAAGCTTACTATTACTAAGGAAACTACTATTTATAGATATATTAACTAACTAAAGTAAGTTAATCTAGTTATCTATTAAAGCTTATACTTACTACTTATTTCTATTTATATAAGGTTTAGTTTATTAGAGAGAACTAAATAGCTTACTTTATTAAGAGATATAGATATCTAGTTATATAGTAAGCTCTCTTAGATACTAATTAGTAAGTTAGTAAAGACCTTCCTCGCGTTAAAAAGTACTTCTATTACTTATAAAATACTATTTAGATTTATAGAATTACGTTATTAGATATAGAATATAGATAAGACTAGTATTTAGATTAGAGTTAGTAAAGCTAGCTTATTTCTTACTAAGAGAAAGCGAGCTTAATATCTAGTTATATTAGCTAATAGAGAGCTAGCTATTCTTATTAAAGTAATATCTTAATAAAACGAGGCGTTCCGAATAAATACGTTACTTAGCTCGTTCTAAAGCTAATACTTAGCTATAGTTAGGTAATACGCTTACTATCGAAGACGTATAGGAGCTTATTATATAGCGGAAAGAGGATAAGGAGGTATAAGTAGTCTAAGTAGTTAAGGTAATAGAAAAACGGCTATATAGACGTTTTAAGCGTATTATTACCGAAACGGCACTTATAGCGCGGAAATAATATACTATAAGTAAACGCAATCTATTACTTATCTATAAGATAAAAAAGAAACTAAAATAGTTAAAGAGATAGGTAGTTATGGTTAAAATAAAATCTATAGTTAAAAATGAGGAGAGTGGTTCATTTTAGTGATTGGTTCATCTTGGTGTAGAGCACCCACTTTAGTGGGTGCGTGGCACGGGTAGTGGACGGATATGTTAGGCAACAGCTTTTCGGACTGTGCTACTGGTGGTTGTCTATTGCAGCTCGGAGACTTTTATGGGACAGAAAACAACAGAACGCGGACCGCTAAAGAAGGAAGGAAATGATGCCACCAAGAAATCAGGTAACCGGGAAAAGAAGCAGAAAAAAACGCTGTGGTATATGGATGTGATAGAAAGAAGAGAAAAAAAAAACCCGGAGATGGAGTGAGGTTGAGACAGAGTTGGGCCTTCTGGATCGTTCCTGCCCCAAGAAAGTGAACTCGCGGCTGTCGGGGGGTTTAGCGCGTGCACCTTCCGTTCCGTGCACCCTGGAGAGCAAATTCCAGCGCTTGTGGCTCACGCCCGCCCACCCATTAGGCGCTGCAGAATCCGCACTTTTGGCGGGGTCGCAAGAAAGCCCCTCCGTTCATCTTCACGATCACAAATCAATGGCCATTTTGTCGTCTTCCCGAGTAAAACAGTGAGAACTGTAAGACTTCGCTTCTTTACGGGATAGCGTGTCTCTCAGGGTTACATCACTTGAGAAAGGCCATCCCATTGAATCAAATCAGCGTCCACCACACCCTTCTACACACACCCCAATTCGCCCATCCTCCTCCGATCGGCGGCCGAGCTTGCATCTCGGCATTACTGCCACAGCCAGCCGGGCCGCATCGGCGTTCTGCCTAAAGTGGACACAGAAAGCCCCACGCCATCAACGCAGCTAGCACTCGTATTTGTCCCACGCGAGTTAAAAAGCAAGAGACCCGCCGTCTAGAAGTAAACGCCGCGAGACCAGATCCTGGGGGCCTTCCAGTCGTTATTTCCTGCCACATCTTCCCCGCTATTATTGCCATCGCTCTCTTTCTTTCTGTATGACTACCCACGCAAAGCGCAACTAACGCCATCCTGCCGCCGATTGCCTTTTCAAATTGCCAAGTCAACATCTTCTTAGTTCTGCTCGGAATTAAGGCCGGCTTCAGTTTCCTCCAGAAACATAAATAGCTCCATATGTCCATTATCTCTTCCTAGATTCGCTGCCTCAGCTCTCTGCTCCCACGTATCCACTTCCACCTGTACATAGCCAACACTTATATATACACTCTCTCAAATGTCGCACCTCAACGTCCACCAAGGCGCAAGCCAGGGCTTCCATGACGGAAAGACCTACGACACCCACCGGCCATCGTACCCGCCGGCCGCGGCTGCAAAGCTGCTTGAGAACCTCGGCATCTCCGGCAAGTCGGGAGCGCGGATCGTGGAGATTGCGGCGGGAACTGGCAAGTTTACCGAGCTGTTAGCGGTGCGGCCGGAGGGATACGATATCTTTGCCGTCGAGCCGCTAGAGGGGATGCGGACCCAGCTGGACGTGAAGAAGCTGCCGGGCGTCACCACGGCCGAGGGTGTGGCGGCGGATATCCCGGCTGGGGCCGAGTCTGCTGACGCTGTGATTGCTGCTCAGGTGGGTTTCCAGGATCATGAGAAGGCGATGAAATGGCGCTTATGATATATGATTGCTAACCCGCTATTGATGTAGTCATTTCACTGGTAAGCCCCAAAGTGTATGGTTGAATGTTGTGTTTTGGATTCTGACTTTGACGGTCTGACTTAGGTTCTCAACCCGGGAGGCTCTTCTTGAGTTCCACCGGATCCTCAAGCCCGGAGCATCATTTGCTGCCATCTGGAACATCGAAGACTGTAAGTTTGAACGAGCAGCCACAAAACCGCAATTCAGGTATCAAAACTGACACTGCCAAAATAACCCAGACAACAAGCCCAAGGACTGGACGACCGAGTACGCCTGGGAGCAGCAGCTCAACGACTTGATCTACTGGCTCCCGACCGACGGCCAAGGCCGCTTCCGCAACCACCAGTGGCAGCGCACCTTCGAGCCACCGGCCAACCTGTCCGACGCCGGCACCCCGCTGTTCGCCACGCCGATCGGCCAGGAGTCGGTGGCCTGGTCGGTGTTCCTCACGCCGGCGGCGCTGCGCGCGCGGCTCGGCACGCTCAGCCAGGTGGTGGCGCTGAGCGACGAGAATCGCGCGGAGTTCGACGCGCGGTTTACCAAGATTGTGGACGCGGCGCCGAAGAATGCGGCCGGCGAGCTGGAGGTTCATGGCAAAACGTTCTTTACATGGGCAAAGCGGCTGTAGATATAGTGGCTGGGTTAGTGTGTATAGGTAGTGGTACCAACAGAGTTGGGTTGGGTTTGGTTAATATCAAAATGAGTCCATCGGAAGGAAGGCTGAGCAGCAGAAGAACATCATCACAGGCACAGACATAACAGCGGGCGGGGTGTGGCAGCTCGTAAATCTTCATTATCATAATCTACTCTCATGAATCTGCGGCAATATACATGACTAGATCGACAGAACCGAAAGGGAGAGAAAGGAGTTAGCCAGGGAAACCCAACACGGAGCAGTGCCAAAAAAAAAAAAAAAAAGAGGAAACCTACCGTTGTTGCCTCTCACAAAGGCATCACCATACGCTCTCCGCTTGACGCCATTGACGAACTCCTCCGTCTTCTCCAGCGCAATGTTCATGTAGCCGTCGACCGACTGCAGTTCACCTGTAGATTACACGCATTGAGCGGTCAGCAAAGAAAACACCCGGAGAACAGAATGATAAAGGTGTACACCCACCCTTGTACACAACGCCCGAGTTCAGCTTGACCACCACCGGCTGGCCGATGATGTCGCTGAGGAAGCTCGACGGGTCCTTGCCCTCTCCCTGCGATATGGCGCCGTTTTCCATTATATGATGTGTGGGTGGGGGGTGCGTTTGAGTAAGGGGAATGAAAAGGCGAGACTGAGAATATATAGTTGAAGATATGAGGTTGGAGGTCCAAAAAGCTTCACCTGGTGATGTGTGATGGAAAGAAAGCTGGAGGGCTGGTGGGGTGTGTGGCGCTGAAGCCTCCAGCCACACTCAGCAGCCACACTTCGATCACGTTCTTGGGTGTGAACTTGGGCACAAATTTAGCGGTGAGCTGCCCCAGGAAATGTCCAATAATTCACATTATCAGCACGTGCCTGGACCAGGGGATACCCTAAAAATGCGGGATACCCTAAGATCCAGGCATAATCACCATCGCGTTTGTTTTTTTCCCCTTGATTTCAATCTTATCACTAAAAAAACAAATAAAAAAACATCACCACCGAACACAGCAAATTTTGTGAAGATTTACTTTTTTTTTCTTATCTATCGTACCTATTGTTCTCCCGGTGTTTATCCCGTAGGGAATAAATTGCCGTCCTTTCTGACGTTGCCCTCTTTTTTCTTCTTCCTTTCTTCCTCCTTTCTCCCCCATACAACCTCTTGAAACTCGTTTTCATCCACCACAATTTCTCGGATTGTCCTCTCTCACCAACGTCGGTGCGAGAGTAACTATCCACTTGTTTCGCAACGATGGAAGATAAAGACAATGAACACACTGACTCTGTTAACAAATTCATGGACGCCATCAAGATGTCCCGCAACTCAGGCTTCAAGCCCAACAAGGCTAGTAGCGACGACGATAACCAGCCTAGCTCCCCCTCTGTTGCTCTGAAGGAAATGGCCCGCCCCCCTGTGAAGCCGAAGCCGATCAAGTCGCTTCCCTTCAAGCCGACCGCGCTTCAGCGCCGTCCCGCTGCGACTGCTTCCTCTTCGACTGCCGCCGCGGCCCCCCTCGACGCGGCCTCTCAGGCCTCGGGAACCCCCGCCGACGACGGTGGCGGTACGGACGACGAATACCTTGCTTTGTTCAACAGATCCAAGTCGACCATGCGCCTCGTTCAGGCGGAGAAAGAGCAGACCATGTTTGAGCGCAAGCGTCGCTATGTTTCGCTGAAGTCCATCCCGACTTCGGCTGTCAACGCGATGTCGCTCTTCCATGGCCTGCAGGAGGTTGATCAGATGCCGATGCAGGAGCAGGCACAGGATGAGGAGCAGGTGGAGATTGGTGCCCCGCGCATCCGCCCGGTCCCGGCGGGCGCGTACGATAGCATGCGCAATCTGAAGCGTCGCTCCGATGAGTTCCAGAACTTGCTTGCCCAGGATGTTGTGGGCGATGATGAGGGCATGGAGGGCCCGCCGCAGAAGCGGCAGTCAACTGGTAACGGCACCAGCGCGCCCAAACCCCGCGTTCTTCAGAAACTGTTCGCAAACCCCCCCCCCCCCCCCCCCCCCCNGACTTTGATGCAATGCCGCTTCCATGTGTAGTACTCGATTTGCTAACCGTTGTGCCCTGCGTCTTCGTCTCGTCACAGTTTCCCTCCCGGCGCTCGCTACCCCGTCCTGCCCAACCTGCCCAAGCGGCAGCCGGCCAAAGATTATGGCCGCTACCCTCCTGGCTTTTCGGGTCCAGTTCCGGACTCATACCACCGCGCCGCCCCCGGTGCTGAGGGAAGCGAGACTGTGCTCATCGATAGCGATGACGAGCAAGTTCCGGCCCCTCTGTTCGGCACCCCTGAGACCGACGCCATCTTTGAGAAAAAGTTCGCGAACGTGACCGTCCCGTCGGACACGTACAGCGATGGCGTCGCCATGAACGGCGAGGAGGACCCTGAGCTCCAGCGCTACATTGACGAGGCGCGCGAACGCCGCAACCAGCCCGGCGTGCAGACCGATCCCCTGGTGCTCGACAACGACGAGCCCCTCCCGCCCCGCCCGCCCGGCCATATCCGCATTGTGTCGCACATTCCCGAAACCGACCCGGATAACGTTGTGAAGCAGTTCAAGCTGCAGACCGATAACAGTTTCCGCTTGATCAAGGAAACTTGGATTGATATGCAGCTCCACCTCGGAGTCACCACCCTCCCCGCCGACCCGAACGACATCGTGATGACGTTCCGCATGGCGCCAGTGTACAGCACCACCAGCCTGGCGTCGCTGGGCATCGCAGTCCATAACGCCGACCCTGGCGAGATGTATGATGTGATGGATGCGAACAACATGGACGGCTTCGGAGCCAATGGTTGCTACATCAACCTCGAGGTCTGGACTTCCGAGCAGTTCGCGGCCTACACCCGCAACCGCGACCGTCGCCGCCTGCTGGGCATCGGTGGTGGCCGCGTGCCCGCCCGCTCGTCCGACGATACCGGCAGTGGCTTTGCCGGTGGAGGCGCCGACGAGGACGAGTCGTTCAAGCGCCTCTTCGGCCGCAAGGCCGGATCGATCGACAAGAGCCCGGCTGTGGCCACCACGCCCGCCTCTGGCCCCGCTGCCGACCGCGGCCCGCGCATTCGCCTCACGCTCGTCGCCAAGGCTGGCGACCCGGTCAAGACCTCGGGCACGGCCGCGACCACCCTGTCGACCATCGCCGACGTGTACCGCCGCATGCGGACTGTCCCCGAGGGAATGTCGGTGCAGCTGTTCTTTGATGGCGAGCAGCTCGATCTGTCGCTCACCCTTGGCGACACCGAAATCTCCGACCTCGATTCGGTCGAGGTTCATTTCAAGTGAACACCCCCCGCCGATGGTGGTTTGCAAGAGGGAAAGAAAAACACCATCGCAAAGAAATCCCCCCTCCGGATATGGGAGTCTAGGGGTTGCGGGAACACCACCTTACGAGCTGGCTCCCCCCTGGTCTTTGTGACCTCGTTCTTTGCTTCGTTTTTTCTTTCTCTCATCCAGGAATTGCTGGGCTCTTCTTTCTTTTTTCTCATGGAACTCTGGTTTTGGTTGACGCTTTGTTACGTCTTTGTTTATGGCTAGATGATTAGGGGTTTACAACTATGGAGTTCTGTTTTAGTCTTGAGTTTCTGCTTTTGCGTTTTGATACCCATGGTATGGATTAGGGACAGATATTTTCAAGAGAGCCGGCGTTTCCTTTTTTTTCTTTCATCTATGATGGTTGCATGTTCTTTTTTGTGGTGTCCTATTTGGCAAGGCTTATTGGATGTTGGATACACTAACAAGTTCTGTAAAAGGGTTCTTATTTCATCAAAAGGAAAAGATAATCGTAAAAAGCATTAAGCGTGAGGCCATCCCTGAGAACTCCTGAGTAACCCTAAAATCTGGCAAACATCACGACTTTCTATGACTTCGGAACTGACTAACCCTAAAACCCCCACCAGTAATATATCTCCAGCCAACCCCATGCACCATGACCCTTCCCAACCGGTATGATTCCGTTACATCGTCAGCACCACCGCTCCCACGGCTCCCGCCACTGCACCCCCAAAATCTCAAAGATCTTGCGCTCATCCCGCGCCTCCACAAGCCCGCCCTGCGTCATGCGCTCGCGCCGGGGTCCCCGCATCACATCGCGGAACAGCCCGCGCTGGTTCAGCCGCATGCCCTTGCGCGACGCCAGCAGCCGCATACTGCGGTTGAAGATGTCGTTGCCGGTGAAGTAGATCATCGCGGCCCCCAGCTGCGACTCGGGCACCACGAGGAAGTCGATGCGCCGCCACAGGCGTTCGGTGCGGCGGGGGAGCACGCAGCATCCGTGCCACTTGCTGCTGCTACTGTTGGTACCGCTGGTAGACTCGGGGCCGGGCGTGCTGGACGGGTCGGTGCCGGGGGGTGGCGGCGTGGGACTCCCGGACACCGGCTCGATGTTCCCCGCCAGCGCGGCGACTAGGAACCCATCGGCCTGGAGCTTCCCGACCAGGCGCGCGAGGAACGGCCTCAGCTCGGCCTCCGTCTCCGTGCCAGGCCGTGTAACCACCAGATCGATATCATGTGACGACTCCGCACCGCGCCGGTAGCTCCCACCGACAATAATCTGCACCGCCGGATCCAGCAGCGCCGCAGCGCTCTGCACCACCTCCGCCAACTGCGCCACCTCAGTGCGCGGGATCCGCGTGTTCAGCTCATCGTAGTGCTCGACGCCGATGCGCTGGTTGGCCGTCAGCGTTGCGCCCTTCGCCAGCTCCTCGATCGACCGGAACCCCTGCGCAATCCACAGGTTGGCCTGGCGCAGACCTGCGCCGTACACCTTGAGGAAGGTCGCGTACAGCTGCGTCATCGGGTCGGCCTGCGCGTACTCGAGCCGCTGCAGCCGGTCGGTATCGGCGATTTCCTGGATCTTCTGCGCGAGCCGGTCGCCCACGTTGGGCAGCCGGCGCGCCTCGGCCGCCGTGCGCACCGGCGTCTCCTGGCGCTCCAGCGTGCGGATGGCCTTGCGGTACGCGAGCGTGCGCCACTGGTCCTTGGTCTGGCCGTAGTACTCGCACATCTGGCGAAGCACTTCGATGATGCGTGCATTCGGACCGGTTTCTACCTTGTCGTTGGTGCCACCGCGGTTGCATGCAAACCGCTCCTCATATGTAATTGTTTTCTTCTGGGGCTTGGCACGCGTCTCCGTCATTTGGGAGTCGGCCTCATCAGAAGATGAAGTTATGCGATCAGCAGCAGCCACCTGGCTGGCGTGCGTGTGAAGTTCAGGGGACGTTGCAGCAGCCCGTAGGAAGCTTAGTCCACGACGATCTGCGGCATCATCCCGTTCGTCTCCACTATCCCGCGCATTATGTTCATCGTCCTCGTCATCGCCGTCAAGGGGCAGCCCTTTGTACTTCTGCATCATCTCGATGTACTGAGACAGCTCGTCTTGTCTCGTGGACGCCGAGCTCGAGGTCTGGGTGCCCTGTCGGGCTTCGCTGCTGTGCTGGCTCACATCCGGGGTTCGGTGGACCACTCCAGAGGTTCGCATCTGGTTCTGGCGTTCGCGCTCGATCTTGGCCCACTGTGGTTTGAGCTGGATCTTCTGCTGTGCTTGGATAGGGGAAGCTGGGGCTGCATGTTCCGGAGCTGCGGCAGCTTCGACGGTCGGGGTAGCATTGGCTGTAGCCGTCGTCTGGGCCTGAATCGCAGGCAGTACGGTAGGTTCAGGGGCATCGGTCATTGCGGTGTCCTTGTCTCCGATCAGAGCCGGAGCAGGTGTTTTCACCTCATCATGTTTCTGGACAGGATACCCCGGGACCTGATACTTCGGCTGATCCGAGTTCAACAGTACCTTGTACCGGATGCAGTCAATGGGGTAGTTCTCATGAACCACCACCGTCTGCACGTTCTGACCATCCGCCCGCTCCATCACAGGCGCCACAATACTCTTCACATCCGAGAATTGCAGCGACCGGTCCACGACCACATGCGTAGCCCCCTCGATTTCACGCACCCAGCGCGCACCGTACTCCAGCGCCTTGGTGATCCGCGCGCGCCGCAACGGCGCAATATCGTCGTTGGGGATATAGAAAAACGCGAGTCCATTGAAGATGCGCTCGTTCTCCGCAACCATCTTGACGGGCGCCGCGCGCTTGGCCGAGCCGGGCCGCTGCGGGCCCTGCGCTCCGCGCTTGCGCTTCTGCATAGCGAGGGCGACCGGGGAGTCTGCGGGGCCGGGCCCGGCGGTGTCGGTAGCGGATCGCTCGAGGAGGTTGGTCAAGGGGGACACGCCGGGGGTCTTGCGTGGTCGGCCCCGCGGTCGCGGCTGGGGTTGGAGCTGGAGAGGGGGCGCGGGGGACGGTTGGGCGGGGAGTTGGGTACTGGTGGTAGCTTGGAGTCGCGTAGCGGCAGCTTCGCCAATGGGGGTTTCTTCGACGATGGTCGAGCCTGTGAGAATCTGGCGCTCAACCGGATACGGACAAGGGATGGGTGTGTTTTTGATGGTGATTATAGGCGACGACGACCGATCCGGGGAAAGTCCAGACACAGCCGACTTGGACACAGCGACTGCGCCGAGACGTCTGATAGGGGTTTTAGTAGCACCCACACGGGAAGCTAGAGCCGCCGTATCCCGCGAGACCGCATCCAGAGCCCCCGGCGCTTCTCCCGCCAACGCAGCGGCAGCCGCAGCTTTCTTCCGCTCTGCCTCCGCGATAGCCGTCTTGAAAAACTCCCGCGACGCCTCCCGCCGCGTAAGCTCCTCCGGACTCCACTGGTCCTCCGAGTCCGAGTCGTGGATCTCGCCCGCCCACGTCGGGTTCCGCAGTCCCGTCGGCCGCCACCCCTCCGGTCGGCCCGCGTTCTCTATGTGCCAAAAAATCGACTGTTTCTCCTCGTCGGTGATGTCGGAGTACATCCCGACACACCATAGGTAATGAACTTGGAGTGCTTAAAGACAGTTTTTCAGAAATGGAATAAGAAGCTTCGAACGTCAGAATCAAGAACAAAGTTTGGTCTCCTATGTGGAAGGAGAATGAATCAAGGAACGAGAAAATGAAGTAGGGAGGGAAAGCATTCTCCATAGAGAAAAGAAGAGAGAAGAGAAAAAAAAGAACGAAAAGCAGAGGGGGAAAAATATAGATGGTCCTGTTTAGTATTTACAGAGTACATGTACCAAAGCTTTGTTCATTCATGTGTTATACCTGCATTCATTTACAGAAGGTACGACCATCAGTAATAAAAGCGGAGAATTCAGGCAGAAACACCCGTGGAATGTGTGATTAGGGTATAACCCTCTCTGGCCGTTCAGATCCAAACCGTCAAAGCAGTACATAGCTGCACAGAGACATTTGACTTGAGCTACTTCCACTCATAAAAGGCCCCGGGTGTGTGAAAATTGAAAAAAAAAGAAATTATTTATCATTCATATATGACTTGTAAGACCGCCCAACTCCCGCCCCAAGTCTCCATCCGTTCAGGTCAAAAACCAAAACGAAGATTAAAAAAGAAAAAACGCCTCACGTCATCGTGACAGCTTCTAGCCATGTTCACCTTCCCCCAAGATATTTCGAGAGACTTGAAAGAAAAAAAGGAAGATAAGAAAAGTATGGAAGTGGAAGTGGAAGTAGAAAGGGAAGACTGGGCGGGAGAGTGCGGAAAGAGAAAACGAAACCTCCTGTAGCAAACCAACACGGAACGTCAGACTCCGACTCTTTTGAGGAAAAAAATGGTATCGAAGATGAAATAAAGGAACTAGCACAACCATGTGAAGCGAAAGAAAGCGAAGGGATGATTTGGAGGGGATTTGTAGTGCGTGGCTGGGTATAGCTTCGGGCACCAACCCCGGATGTCTACTAGCGAGGAAAACGAAGATAGAGAGAGATATATGGAAGAGGCTGACGAGGGGATTGACAACAAACGAGTGCATGTCAAAGTGGTGCCAGGAGAGATTATCTCGGCTGTCTTTCAAGCCGGCGGGACTGCGGCCGCCAAGCCACATACATAGGAGAAAAAAGGGAAGGGGGGGAATCATTAGGGTCGACAAGAAAATAGATGTGTCTCTTCAATGTCTCTGAATGCATCGTACACCACATAACAAGAGAGGAGGCTTCGGTATGTCCAAAGCGGTAAAGAAGGGGAAAATGAGAGTGGCACGATAGCCAATGGAATGATAGTAGTAGGAGAAAAATACAAGCGAGATGAGGTATCCAAAACACAGAAAAAACAGAGAAATAATTGAAATGACTGAAATAGACAGACAAGACAGGCAAAGAAAAAAAACTAATGGCTAACAGATGCATCCAAAGCAAAGATTGTCAAAGAATGTCTATTGCGCATGGGGAGGCAGCTGGCCCGAGGGACCGCCCATCTGTCCGTTGAACATGCGCGCATCCATCAGCGGAATGCTGTTCTTCTCGACGGGCTGGAAGGTGGCGCCATCCGCCGAGTAGCGGCTGGCGGCCTCGTTCTCGACGTCGTTGAGCACCTCGCGCGTCAGCTCGACGTAGTCGTAGGCAAACTCGCCAATCTCCGAGTCGTCGATACCGAGGATCTCGGCCTCCTCGCTCGCGCGCAGGCGCAGGCCGGGGATCAGGTTCATCACGAACAGAATCAGGCACGTGCCGCAGAACGAGTACAGGCCGCCGGTGAACGAGTCGGCCAGCTGGTAGGCCAGCTGGATCCAGTTGTGGTTGACCCAGCCGCCGTTGATGGTCTGCACGTTGTCGAGCTTGGCAATGTAGTCGGCGGCGAAGAAGGCGGTGCAGATGTTGCCGACGAGACCGCCGATGCCGTGCACGGCGAAGATGTCGAGAGCGTCGTCGATGTGGAGGATGAACTTGAGCTTGGTTCCATAGTTGGCGAATCCGGCACCGAGAGCGCCAAAGATAACGGCAGCCCACACAGGAACGTAACCTAGGGAATGATTACAAACAAATAGTTATAAATCGTGGCCTTCCTGAACGACTGAAGAGTGGGGGAGGGGTTTGGGGGGCAGAAGGGTTAAAAAACCACATACCAGATCCGGGGGTAATGGACACGAGACCCGCAACGACACCGGAGCAGAAGCCCACAGTCGACCACTTGCGCTCAAGGCGGTAGTCCAACAAGCACCAGGTGATTCCACCAACGCAGGCAGCCAGGTTAGTGACCATGGCAGCAATGACAGCGCGCAGGTTAGCCGACAGAGCGGAACCAGCGTTGAAGCCGAACCAGCCAACCCAGAGGAAGACGGTGCCGATGACGATGTGGGTGACGTTGTGGGGGCGGTAGTTGAGCTCGTGGGTGCCGTGGCCGCGGCGCTTGCCCAGGACCATGGAGTAGGCCAGAGCAGCAGTACCGGAAGCAATATGCACGGGGGTGCCTCCGGCAAAGTCGAGGCCGCCCATCTTGTTGGACCAGCCCGAGGGGTTCCAGGTCCAGCAGGCAATGGGGTCGTAGATCACGGTGGCCCAGATGAACATGAAGAGCACGCAGGGCAGCATGCGACCGCGCTCGGCGACGGCTCCGGTGGCGAGGGCGACGGTGATGGCGGAGAACATGCCCTGGTAGACCGCGAACAGCAGATCGGGGATGCGGTCGGAGGCGACGGAGGGACGGGCGAGGACATTGCGGAAGCCGAAGTTGGCCAGGTCACCGATGAACGGGCCGGCAGTGTGCGAGAAGGTCAACGAGTAGCCCCAGAAGAACCACTGGAAGCTGGTGACGGCGGTGGCCATGACGGAGAGCCAGATCAGCGAGAGAGCGGATTTCCGGCGGGCGAGACCGGAGTAGAAAAAGCCGACTCCGGGAATCATGAGCAGCACGAGCGCGGTGGCGGTGATGATCCAGGCAATATCACCGGTCTCGTACCAGATGTTCAGGTTCTCCTCGAGGGCGCTGCCGCCGGTTTCGCCGGTGCCGTTGTAGGGAAACTTGATGACATAGTTGAGGTTGTCGAGATCGACTCCATCGAGTTCTGCCGACATGGTGGGGTGGTGGTGAAGGGTTGTTGTTTCCTAGGAGAGAAAGAGGGAGAAAGTGGTCCGATGTTGGTGGAGGGTGGCGCAAAAGTCACGATGTACAGTTGAAGATGGAAGATCCTCACACAGACACAGAAAAAAAGAAAAGGGAGAGCTGGGTCAAGAAATCTCGCAGGAGAAAGCTCAAGGGATCAGACTGCCACGATGTCAAGAGGAAGAAAGGCAGAGAAGGAGGGAAAGAGAGAGAGAAAGAGGGTAATACTCGTGTCACCGAAGACGTGCGTGTGAAGAGTTGGTGAAGAGGAAGGGCGAAGAAGAAGGCGGAGGACACGGGGGACACGGAAGGGGGGGGGCGTCTGAGGATGATATATGGAGGAGGGATAGGAAGAAAGAGGGCGAAAGAGAAGAGAGAGACTGAGAGAAGGCTAAGCTACTGTAGAGAGGGGTGTGAGAATTGCTTTTTTGGGTTTGGTGGCGGGCGTTTGGAACAAGGGACAGCAGAAAGGGGGGGGGGAGGGTGTGGAGGGTAGATAATGGCTGAAGATCGAATTGGATGATGGGGGAGGGGGGGAGATGATCGATCATGAGAAGACGGCTATGATATATTGGATGCAGCAGGTATTCTTGGACTATTGTATTTCTATCAAGGTGACGGTGCCCGACACTCGGCTCTTGATGGATGTGGGAGAGGGCATCAAGAGAGCGAGGCAATTGGTGAGGGAAGCAGGGCGACAGGAGGACCGCAGAAAGGGAAAAAAGAGAGAGGCTGACGATACGATCACTTTTTCTTCTCTCCAGATAAGGAGACTAACTGTAGCGGCCAGTAGCGCGCAGATGATTTTTGCATACAACGGACAGGGAGTCCAGCTTCAAGGAGCAGAAGCAGAAAAAATCAAGGGAAAAACAAGAAAACAGGGTGTGGTGGAGCAAGAGCAAGATGGGATTAGAAGTGCTATAACGGATGATACCCTGCAGATTAATCCCACAGATCGAGCAAGAGAAAATGCAGTGATAGAGAAGACAGAGGTTACAAGGGGAGAAGAAGGGGGGGGTGCAGTTAATGTTCGCGATAAAGGGAAAAGAATGAATGGAAGAGAAATGAAACGAAGAGAGAGAGAGAGCGGGATGAACTAAGCGCCGATTGGGATTAGTGGGCAAAATAACCCAGAGACAGGTGCAGGTACCTCCGGGTCGTCGCGGTACTTGCCTACTGTGCGCGCCACACAGTCTAGAGCAGTGGCAATCTCGCATCGATGCAGGCTGGTGTTGCACACAGGATCGGGTCGGAGCACAGTATGCATACAGTGAATTTCTGTGCAGCTGGGCGTGTCACTCCACATGCTTCTAGTACTTCACGTGCAAAACAGTGAATTGCGACAGGTTTCTTTCCGGAGCAGTCGAGCCTGGCGGTGTCGCGATATCGTCCATGGTTCCAGACAGCTTCGTTGGTTTTGTTCCTTTTTTCGTGTGTCGTATGCTCTCTGTGTTGGGTTGGTTTATGCCGTGTCTTTAGGGAGCGCGAGAGAGGAACAGAGGAAAGCAATGGCTGCCAAGAGCGCGATGTGACCGCGAGAGGCGAGAGTGAACCCCTATAGGTGAGTGTGTGTCTGCAGAAGATAGGCAAACAGACCGACACAGACCCCACATGCGGTCACGGCTGCATGGTGGACGGCGATGCAGGCCAAACATGATATCTGGTCACCGTTACAGTGGTAATTTCCAGCCGGGCGGGAAGTGCTTCCCTCCCCCCATCTTACGAGTTGCCACTATATATCGCCAGCCGCAATATGGTCAAGCCAGGCCTGGCAGATGCAGCCCTCCCCTCCCATACTGGAACAGGCCAGGTGCAACCAGGTGTGGGCAGATGCTGGACAGATACGGAGTTGGTGTCGATATCTTCTTGGTCGTGAGGGTCCAGTTGCTGTTTGCTCACATCTGTTGATGTTCGTCCAGAGAATCGAACGTGCGCAGTAAACCTACACTAGAGAATGTGCATGCATGGAGTACCTGGGTACTTCCGCTGCCTCGGTATTCTGTGCCTCCGCCGCCAATCTCCGAAGTACCTAGTACCGGTAGAGGTGGGGAGGGTGCAAGCACGCAAGCGAAGATGGCGGGAGGGAAACGGGCTTTTGCCGTCTACGCCCGTCTGCTGCATCTTATTTTCATGTTACCTGTAACCTGCTCCATCATATCCTCTTTTTTTTCTTTGTTTTTGCGCCCGCTTTGGCTTACGCTACAGCCACAAACAACATGCAGGCCAGAGCAAAAGCAAACTACGATTCCGAAACCCCGCCAAAAAAAAAAAAAAACCAAGAATAAGAAATCACAAAGCCGTGTGTCTGAGAGAGAGGATACTCCGTAATAGCGAAATCCACAGGAATGCAATCGGTGATTTTGTCGATGCAAGCAAGGCAAAGCCAGACAAAAAGAGAACCTGACTACCTCCCCCCCCCAGCCCCCAACAAACAGGAAATCCGAAACTCACCTCGAAGCCTCTTTTTTTTTGCGTCTGTTTTATCTTTTGTCTCCCCGTGGAAATTGTCCTCCCAGTGTTTGACTCAAGAGGCACGCCGGTGCCGACCTGGAACGCCCTTCGTCCGGCCATGCAGACAGTGCCGTGTGTGGTCGTCAGCTCTAACAAACCACCGTGGCCGTGCTAGGATCGGAAAGAGAGATTTCAACCCGGGAGCGAGCCCGGCGAAGAAGAATCTCCGTGTAAGTTAGTTAGGACTAAGTTCGTAGTTATCCCGGGCACACATCCATAGTTAAGAAGAGGTGGGTGCTATGTGTTCCAGCCCGCTCTCTTCTTCGTCTTCGGCTTCCCCCCCCCCCTCTCCCTCCTTCTCCACCGTCACCGCCGGCTCCGCCTTCTTCGCCTGTTTCGAAAAGCCATTGCTGTGCCGTTTTTGATATCAGTATGTACAATAGACTCTGTTTCTCCCCTTCATCTGGCGTGATCTTTCTCTCATGCTTCTGGTTCTCTCTTGTGTTGCACTCCCCCAAACCACCACAAATGTTTCTCCCCTCCCCCCTTATCCGAGTACTGCCACCCCAAAGCAACACCACACACATGAGAAACGCCACCGCCGGAGCCACTATCACATAAGTAACTCAATCCACAACGGTGCTCGGTAGACGAAGAATAAAAGGCAACGTCTGGCCCTCAGGTGGCTGCCGTTTTTCCCTACACTATGGCGGCATAAGGTTTTGCTTTGTGCTCGCAGACAGTCCGAGCTAAGAAGTTTGCTCCGGCCGCCGTCCGGGTTCATGGCTGCCAACTTTGCCATTTACCAAATTCCTGCCGAAAAGAAAAGTGGATACTGATAAAGAAAAAGAAGTGTTCGAGAAGGTCTCCAGGGCCCCCTTTCCCCTTAATTAGTAGTAGTCGTTCGAGTTCCCCAGTAGGAGTTTGCTCTAAGGTATGCGATACTCGTCTTTTTTATCTCTGGCCCTGATCGATGTTCTTCGTAGATGGCATGAATCAGATTGTCCACCGTGCATAGCCGCTTCTATCGTCTGACATCTCCCCAGAGACACATCTCAAGAAAGAAACAAACACACTGTCCACCGAACATGGACTAAAACAACCACGCAACCCGTTCTCAAAAAACCGAGTTTTCTTCCCGCGGGCGTAGAGTGCGGCGTGTTCCCGTCTCACGTTCCCACACGAGACTCCACAGCCCAGAGACCCAGAGGGCAGAGGCTCGTTTACGAACGGACAAGTCTCGGGCCAAGGAAAACCACAGCAGTCATGCTCTCGTGCCAGTACAGCAACGGGAGACAGACACAGACAGAACTGTCCGTGTCGGGCGCACGCAGTTCTCGGGTGTGCGTTTGTGTTGTGTGATGTGTGTGTGCCACCACAGGTCTCGGGTACAGACTGGATGACGTGGTTCCAGAGCCGCCAGAACCCCTCGTGTTATGGCTGGCCTGGACCAACAACCCGCAATGTCCGGTCGTTGTGTCCCACCTCAAGTATTTCCACTCACACACACACGCGCGCAAAAATCCCCTCCCCCGTTATCCACACTTCGACCGACGTTGTTTTTCTTTCTGACTTCCACAGTTCACACTATCCTTATCCACATTCTGGCCGTTGCCCCTGGATTGCGTCCCCCACCGACAAGGTCCCATATAATCACCCTCTCACACAGAAACATGCACACGAGCACCCACTCACACACAGGTCTCCATCGAGAATGTCCCGAAGTCCACCCAAAACCCACAAACACATATTGTGTAGCTTCTTTTTCTTTTTTCCTTTTTTTCTCCGCATATCCCTGCCGTACTTCCGTCCTGTGATGGTTGTGATACAGTTTTCTCGTAGGACTTTGTTTATTGCTGCTGTCACCCGCCGCGGGACTCCTTCCCGCAGCCCCACCCGGCTCCGGCCGGCCACAGCTCCGGCCGGGGTGTGTAGTGTAGTGTATGTCGTGCGCTCGGAAATTGGCCAGGAGGGCTAGCCAGATATCTATAACTGGGTCCTTTTTCTTTTTTTTTTCTGTGTGGCACGAATGGCGTGTATTTCTGTGTTCATGTGTGCCGTAATTTGCTTTTATCTGGTTCACAGCAGTTCTTCGCCAGGGACCTTTTCTCTTGGTCAAGGGTATGGGTCCCGCCAAATGAACGTACAGGCAGGGTAAGCAGAGTTCTTTTTTTCAGTAGCCTCTTTTCCAGGAACACAAGACCAGCAAGAATCCACTGCCCTTCAGCACTCCCCCACCCAACTGGACCCTGAGAAACCTTGGCCGGCAGTAGCACCAGAACCTCATGTGAATGTCAGAGAGCCGGCGTGTGCTTGCCCCAGAGAAAAATGCCCACTTCCGGCAACGGGAAGGGAAGCGGAGGGGACAAAAAATATAAAGAATAAAATAAAAATAAAAAAAGGGGGGGAAGATCGATAGCTGTAAGATGTTAGGGTTTTCACTTTCACGGCACCCGTAAGAAGAGTTTTCAAGATAGGGAAATCCACATATAGTCTCTCAGCACAGGGGACGTCCCAGGAACTTATTGCATGATCGATATTCCCATAAAAAGTTCATTCGATCACAAAAGGCACACACACACACCTTCATCCGCAGCTACAAAGTGGATCGCGCGCGCTCACGCCTTCTCACAGAATTGCAACTTTGCTTCCAGAACCCCAGAGCCACCACCACGCTCTCTGTGGCCTCGGCGCAGCCAAAACGTGGTTTTACGACGGCGGTCGTCCGTGCTACAATATACCACCGACGCTCGCGTTCGGTAGTATCATTTCGCGCGACGTCGCATTCGCCTCGCTGGACCAAAATTTCAGGAGACTGAGAGGTAGATACAGTACACTGCGGCGTCGGATATGCACAGAAGGGGAGTTGGAAGAGAAATCATAGCGGGTGAGTATTCATGTCCCACTGCAGCAGGCGATTTTTCCAGACCTTTAGGGCCCTGGGTATAGGTTCTTTTAATGGGGGGAAAATGTACTACCCATTTCTAGTGATTTAATGGTGTATCTGACGATCCGGTGCAGTCAGGAAAAAGGCAGTCCTACTTACTTGCAGTGTTCAACGAATAAGTCACAGACGCAAGCACGAAGTCCGCCTCTTCGATCAAGGAGGAAAGCAGATAGAACGTGGGCCAGACTGCAGCTTTTCTCGTCAAATCCTGATGGATTCCGCCAGCCGAGGCGATTGGCATTAGTTCATGCAAAATAGGGGCCGTCCGTCATGTGTCAAGAGCCTCTCACGTCTTCGGCTTGCCTGCAAGGTCCCCCCTTGGCCGATCACAGACAGATACTGTAGTGTAGCGACCGGCGACCGAGGATGGACTCTCGCTCGCGGCTCAACCGAACTGAATGTACTTCCTCCGGTACTGACTACAGCTATGGAGCTTCAAAGCATAAAACATGAGATTATACACAACCCGTCTTTTCTCTTGGTCGTTTCGTTCACCAGAGCGAGAGAGAGAGAGAGAGAGCATGTGTTAGAGTTTCCATCGACTAACAAGAAACCCGGAAGAAGCACGTCGAGATAACAACCCCCACATCGATTGGTCTGGCTGGGATTAAGTAAGGGTCAGTGGCAGCGTTCAAGGGGGTGTGTGTGACAGCCTCTCTTACTTCTTCCTCTTTTCATGCGAACTGCATCCCTGGGATTGTGCAAGAACAGTAAGTCTGGCATTAGGTATAGTGCTGCTAGTATCCTTTTGTACTAACTCGATCACTATCTGCGTCGATTACGCATCGGTGAGTGAAGAGAATTACTTCATTTTTACGCACTTCCTTGCAGTCATCCCAGCATGTTTCCTGCCCCCCCGCAGCTCTCCCCCCTCAGGTATTTTTAACTTCAAGCCCAAAAACACTCTCTCAAGCTACCTAGAATCAAATACTCTCCTAAGAACGCTTGACTGGCCTTGACTGACTAGCCTTGGTTCTAGAGTCTTGAGTATCCTCCCGCCCCCTAGAAAGATATGTGTGTGTCTCGCGACGACTTGCGGGGCTAAAGGGTTTCCAAGGACTAATGACACCATCAACCCCCGAGACAGCCGAGACAACGCTGTTCATCCCATGGGAGATTTCTTGGGGTCACTGTTTTATATGTTTCATGGGGGCGACGGCGTCCTTACAACAGCCTACGGGGCTTGGTGGCTGTCCCTGATTCTGGATCTGACGATATCAGCCGTCAAGATGGGGGACCGGTATGCGGCGCCGTGTATTCACAGGCCAACACACCGTGATATGGGCGGTCTGGATGGTCGGTTGGCTGTGCAGTACAGATGAGACTTATCGAGCACACCGGATCCTCCCGCCGGCTGGTTTCCTCTTTTTCTCCTCCTCTCACACACACATCCTCCGAGGAACTTTGTCGCATTTGCACCTATTAGGTAGTTATGCGTGTGAGTGAATGTGTGTGTGTGTGTGTGTCTGTGGGTTATGGAACTTGGGGAGACCTCACCCTCCCAGATCTCAGCAATTAAACCCATCCGACACCCAAGTCCGAAATTCAATCCTGTGTCCGTCTCAACTTCCGTGTGGGCTCACCTAAGACCTAAAGGCCACCACCGCCATTCATCACCCACTGCATGTAATGCGTCAGACCTCTGTTTCTGTCCAAGTCCTCCCGCCGGCACTCGTTTAGTACAAATTGCTGCAGTAATCTCATCACGGGCCGTTCACTTCCATATCCAGCCACCACGATCAACCATCTTTCAGGGGGGGGAGACAAATCGCCCTGCAGCCAAGGAAGTCCTTCCCTTCTCTTTCTTATCAGTTTATTCCCTCCCAGCACCTGAAGCATGTTCTTTCGAGCCCTGGTTCGGGTGAACACACAAACAACGCACCCCTGCTAGAATTTGACAATTTGCATTTCGTCAGCAAGAGAGAGAGAGAGAGAGAGAGAGAGAGATAAAGAGGCCGACCAAGGGCGGAGAAGTGAAAAGGGGGGGGGGGTGTGGTTGGAATGCTTCACGGGGGAGATCTAGGCGATATTGGGGTTAGCTCCGAGGGTATTCCTGTCACTGGAGGAAAGACAACGACGGGCTATCAGTGCCCTGAAAGCTGGCCGGCCTCCACTGGGCTTTCAGGGCCCCCAATGCGCTGTTGGAACCGGGCCCCACCCCGCCACCAAAAACGCGCCACCAAAAAATAAGTCAAGCGATCGCAACCACCCACAAAATACCGGATACGGACACCAGCAATCAATAACAAGGCAGCGTGGCCGAGTGGTCTAAGGCGCTGTGTTCAGGTTCCTTCTGTGGTTCTCATTCGAGTTCCCGGTCCCTTTCGCAGTGGAGCAATCCGCGCGCGTTCGAATCGCGCCGCTGTCATCTTCTTTTGATCTTTTTTTTCTGCTTTTTTTCTCTTTGCACTGGCCTCGCTTGTTTTGTCCTCCTGATCATTGTGATGGAAGAGATGGAGGGACTCGTCAACACACGAGTTCGCCTAACTCTTTCAGAGTACTTGTTCTTCTTCTGTGTTGGTTGTAGGTTCCTTCTGAATCACAGCTGTTGTCCCCCCGCCGAATAAGGGTCTAACCCAGATCAGCCACACCCTTCCAGCAAGCCACACACGCCCCATATCAGGACTCCAGATATCGCCAACTGCAACCTCCGACAACCCTTGTTTTCCAACCTTACCACTGCACCACACACCATCGAAAAGCAACTAGACATGCAGAATAGCCAATGGTTGGTCTTAGGGGGACTTCTCTTCCCACATTATCAGATTTACGGGATGGACTTGATTATTGAGCATCCGGGAATATCATGGCCTCTCCCAAATCCAGCAAAGTCCCCGCGTTCTTTGACCCCCTCCCAGCCTTCACGGCTTCTTCTATCTCTCTCTAGCTCTCTATCTCTATGCACAGGTACACTACTGTACACGACTGTACTACTGTGCGGAACTAACCCAAGTCAGTGCATGCAGGTGAAAAGCGGCCAAAAGCAGCTGGAAGACTGATGCACAGACTTCGCGCGTCCTCTGTGCCCCCCCAAGGAACCCAGGCCAGCCCAACCCCCCGGTTCTTCTAGCCCGGTCGTGATCCCCTCTCTCCCTCAGCTGTTCGCCATCGTGCCGAAGAGCGAACTGACTCTGAGGGAACGGTACATCTCCTGCGCCGTCGGTCCCGACCGATACAGGATTTCTTATCCTCCACCTTCTTGGTCGATACGAGCAGTGTCTACAACTTCGAGTCTGATATCCCCATATAGCCAGGCCGGCCCTACAAACGAGAAGAAGAAGAAGAAAGCAGTCTTGTCTTCCTCTTCAACCCTCCTCTCTTCCTACCCCCACGGCATCCACGGCCCCTGACCCGGGACTGTGTGTCCAGCTAGCAGCCGAGAAAATAACTGTACCTGCGTGCTTTTTCTTTTCTCTTTTTCTTTTTCTTCTCCTTCTCCCCCTTTCCCTTTTTCAGTACTTATGCCGTTACTTGTGCTTCTCTGCCAATGAAACCTCCCGCTGGGGGCGTGGGCAGCAAGATCAAGATAAAAGCGTTTTTCTGACCAAAGAGAATTCGCAAACGTTAATGCAAAAAAACACTAATTAAGATTTTCCACCCCGACCGAAAGGGAGGGGGTGAGTGGGTGGGCAGTCTCTCCCCCCGAAACCGCACGGAAGGATTTTAGACTGCTACCTGACCTCCAACTGTTTCTTCTTATTTTACTTCCTTTTCCCTCCTTTCCTGATATCGACTAACCACCGATACGGCATCGGTGCAAGACGCAAGAAGAAAAAAAGAAAAGCCCCCTCCCACCCACCACCACCCCTTTTGAGTTGAGTCTTTTTCCTGCACCTTTCCCTTCATAGGTGCTTAAGCGAGACGAGGGGGGGTGATCTGTTTAAAGCAAGCCAAATTTCCAGTCCGGAAGAGGGTTGGATCACCCAGAACAAGGTTAGTGGTCAAGAGAATAAGGTCAGTAACCCCACGAAAAAAAGAAAGCAAATACTCGCAGGTTGGTTGGTTCCCCTCTCTGCAAGGAGCACTCTCAGGAACCGCACGTTCTGCCTCCCCGTGGTCATGACTGTTACTTATAGCAGCTGCATATATTAACACGGTTTTGCATCGCAGGATCGGGTCTAGCTCTCGGCTGAGTTTTGCGCAGTATCGAAAAAAAAAAAAAAAAGCTCGGGGCAGACCGGTCAGGTGAAAAAGAAGCGAGCGATAGTGGCGGGAGAGCTTGCTGTTCCTGCAGAGCGTGCGCCGTGGCCCTTCGTATCCCGTCTGCCCCCCAAACACCTGCAATTCCCCGTCGCGGGAAACGAGTGTGTTGGTGCTTCTCTCCGCCTGTGATATCAGGGGAACAGTGCTTCAGCTAAGCTGGTGTCGGGTCTAGCGCAACGCCTGGATGCTCCGTTCCTCTGTCGCCGTGGCTAGGCGCGGTGTGTCCAGATGGTACAGACAGGAGAGGATGTGGTGGGCGTGTGTCCATCCCATAGCCGGGCGTCCCTGAGCTCTTGTCGGTTCTGCCTGTGAGCGGCGTCGAACGGTCGTGACACCGCTTAAACCAGTACCTGTCCCCTCTCCCCCTCCCAAAAAACAAACCGCTCCAGCCAGTCGGAGGGCCTTCTCGTCTGCATGTGGCTCCTCCCCGAACACGACAGGTAGCCATTCGGTCTATCACGCTCCCCCCTCTCTCCTCTGTCACCTGTGTGGGTGCGGTGGCTCCCTCCGGGCCTTATTTCACCGGTTTCACCAGGCCTGGAGCACTCACTCCCCTCGAAGCGAGGGTGCTCGGTTCGGAAAGGATGATGGTCCAGGCTACGAAACGGCCAGAAGGCCTTCGCCCCGTCGGGCCAGGCCTGCTCCGGGTGGACGGTGAGCGCGGCGTGGACGAGGTGGTGGTGATGGCGGTTTGACGGCATGCAGTTCTGCAAAACGAGGGACAACACTCTCACCTGCGACCGGAAAGAGCGTGTTGTGCAAGGTGCTCCCGCTCCCCTCAACTCGAAGGCAATCGGCAATCTGCTGTCCCTGACCTCGGGTCAATTACGTGACAGCTTCAGCAAACGCAACCACCGCATGCTTGGCTCGCATTGGACCAGAGGGGGGAACCCAGCCGTACCCCACGCCTCTATCCCTCTCTCTCTCTCTCTCTCTCTTCGACTCTGCTGACAAGACTACCCGAAAGTAGTATATGCAAGTGCTGCACATATATCCTGTTCTGGCCTTGCAGCGGTCCCGGGCTGGTGGTGTTGGCTCGGGGGTGGACTAAACAAGGTTGCCCAGTAATAGGCGTCAGAGCCGCAAGCCTCCGTTGATCGGCCGCGGGCTGGAATCAGGTACGATGTAAGTGTATCCCACGGCCTTCTCGCTCTCCCACCAGCCTGGGCTAGGAGAGAGAGGCAGAAA
The DNA here is from genome assembly GCA_001510575.1 of Knoxdaviesia capensis. Taxonomy (NCBI): domain Eukaryota; kingdom Fungi; phylum Ascomycota; class Sordariomycetes; order Microascales; family Gondwanamycetaceae; genus Knoxdaviesia; species Knoxdaviesia capensis. The sequence goes on along the minus strand of LNGK01000008.1, from coordinate 458,509 downwards.
GAAAAGCCATGGCCACTCTAATTCCGGGTATTTATCTGCATGTATGTAAGTTCGTTACTGGACAGGAGTAGTTATCCTGCCCGTTCAGCCCAGTTCTTCCCGCGGTCCTATAAAACGAAAGAAAGGGCCAATAGGTTTCCCCCGGACTGAGGATTTCTGTATCCGTGGAGTAACGAAAACGTAAAACCCTCCCCCTTCCCAGAGAAAGATAGAAAAAGTCGCCGCTCTCCCTCTCTCTCTTGGTCTTCCAGCATGTCCCGGATCGCCACCGGGGAATGCCAGAGAGAGAAGCTTGACGAGCGAAGCCCCAACCCTGAGCCTTGAGCCTGGCCCAATCTCACACCGTGGCCGGAAGCTGAAAGATCGGTCGGTGGGGCTTGTGTATCTCAACTATGTACTGCATCATGCATGCATGTGGGTATGGATGCGCGAGAATATTTCTGGCGGCCGATGCGCCCCAACCGACTGGTCAAGGGGAGAAGGGGGGGGGGCGAAAAGAGGCAATTATCAGTCCCCAAGCACCGACAACAACAAAGTCCAGCCTTCGCGGACGGAGTCGGAGCTTTTCGCCTCTATCTGCCGTCTCCTCCTGGATCTCACCTCACATGCAGCAAAGGAGAGAGACAGAGAGAGAGATAGAAGCCGTGCATTAACACACGGCATGTCTTGGGATCGACAAATACCCTCGCAGGAACGTCCCGCCCCCTGACGGCCGCCGTCCAAAGACTTTCCGGCCGTTCTCACGGGTGTCACTCGTGATTTGATCGTGACGAAGCTCTCACGGCTCGTTGGCGAACATGGCCATGATTCAGTCACTTTCGGCCACTGGTTTTATCTAGTCTTTTCGTTGTATGAGTCCTCCGAGTCACCAGAAAAACAGAGCGGGCATGAATCACACCTCAGTAGTTCAGCATAGCCCTACGCCGGTCATCCTCTCCGAGTTAGAATACGTCTAAAGCAGAGACTTCCTCTCTTACAAACTTACTCTTCTGCAGGAAAGCTTTTCTCCTCTATGCTCTCTTGAATCTACCATCAACACACTAACCCACTACACAAGTATGTCGCCCATCAATAACCAGAATGCAGGATGGCATCGCCAGCACGCAGGTACACACGCGGCAAGAAGTCCAGTATCAGGGCCAGTTGGCCCGCCGTCCTCCTCGCGCACTCCTGCCACGCGCCGCCGCCAGACCCGGAGGACCCAGAGGGTCCGTCGCGGCGGCTTCTCCACGGTGTGGGCCGCCACGCGATGCGGGGCGGCTTTGATGGTCGCGGGCGCCGCGGGAAGGTTGTCGGCCTGGGTGAAGCATCCGGGCTGCCGGGGACTTCAGTCGGCCGGTACCGACAGCCGGAGTGCCGAGGGGAGCTGGAAGCCCACCTTCTGTTCTCGTCACCGGTAGCATGCGTCCTAGGCCTGCGTGCTTCGCTAGATTCGAGAGTCTTGTCAGCGCAATCGAGACTCTTCAACGCCAGAGGGCATCTACACGCCATCCTCGAAACTACTTACCCTAAGGTGTCCTATCCTATACGAAGCTAGCAGTTGTGTGTAGTGACTTCCACGGTGCTCATGCGGAGGGAATCACCGAGCCGAGCCGTATACCATCCCGGCCCGTTCCGACACCACGCCGCCCGAGTTCGTAGATTGCATGTGGGGAAAGAACACGGGGACAGCCTTCCCCGGTCGGAGCATCCCGGCCCGAGAACACCGCCGACGGATCGGTCACCCAGCGCAGCGCTTTGTGTATAACAGTCGTGCGAAGCACCAGCGGGAGCAGCAACTCTGCCACAAACGCTAATAGTAGGGCTCGAGCGCGACCAATCCCACAACGAAGAACTCTCGGGTCCCGCGAGACCCGGGTGGCTTGCTCGGCCCCCCCCGCCGTTTCGCCCTCGCCGGCGACGCGGGGCTCATCGGCCCCGCTTAGCCCCCCGAGTTTTTGCGGCCGAGCCTGTTTTCCACGGCTTTCCACGCTGGCGGGCCTCATCCATTCCTCTGTGGATGCGTTTGCCACGCAATGCCCAGTCCCCGGGCGCTGCGTCATTCTCCTCCGACCAAACTGGCAAGATCACAGCCCGTTGAGCTGCTCGTCATAAAGCGTATAGATAGCAGGACATCTCTCGACTCTTATAAGAGAGAGTGTGTGTGTGCGTGACTGCGTATCCACCACACAATACCCTCGTTCTTGTCCGGCTGGTGAGTGGTCGCCCGCCGCGACCCCTTTCCAGCACAAAAACAGCGCAAAATACATCAAATAAAAGAAAAACGGCGCAGCCGATCTCGACCCCACTATCATCCTCTGTCCATGTCAAATACACCCACTCGCTGCCCTGTGCTCGCCGCCAACTCCCATACAGCAGAGAAAAGCAAAATCAACCCCGTTCGCCCTCGAGAACTCATTGGGAGAATACCACCCAGGCCCGCGGATAGTGTGAACCACAGACCAGACGCAAAGACCAGACCACCCACCCACCCCCAAAGTTACCCACGATCCCAAGATCTCCCCTGAACGATGAGCGAAGAACACACACAAAAGTCGCGCGTGTGCACCTGCGCCGCACCCGCTGCTGAAAGATACGGGGAACAAGAAAACCTCGCCTGTAAGCCCAGGCCCACCGGTCTATGTGTCTGCATCGCTGTGTGTGTGTGCGGTGGTACCGATCTCTTGACAACGCTGGCACATCTCTCTCCCAGCCAAAATAAAAAAACCCAAAACCAAAAAGAAACCCCCCCTGCCCCCGAAAAGAAATCCCACCTCACGCGGCCCCACCTCGGCGCTCCTCCGGCCCTGGCCCGGCATCGCCGGGCGTTTCACCCCCCTCACTCTTCAACAGAAACGAACCGAAGACCGCCACAGGGTCTGATCTGCAACCAAGCCCCTCTCGACCCGGGCCCGCGCCACATTCCCTTCCGGTGGCACCCACCCAACCCAGAGATACACTCCAGACACACCGCGCATATCGCGAGAACCGCACACCGCAAGCATCACAAACACACAGAATTCACGACAAGAGAGAAAGCAAAGGCAAGTGGTCAGTAACAACAGGCTGGGTATTGTTAAAACACGATCAACTGTACACCCGCAAAAGATGCAAGTTCCACCTCCCTCATCCACCCTCTTCATCTTCCTCCATCTGCGAACCAAAAAGACAACAGTAAATCCCAGATGAAAAATAGCAAACGCCGTCGCTGTGTATGTGTGTAAGGTTGATAAAATACAAAACAAGACAAAAAAGACATCTTGGTGTTTGTACAAAAGAGAAACAGGAACCCGAAAAGGCCCGTTTTCTCTTCTTTTCCGTGCCCCGTCCGTCCCTTCAAAGTGGTGGTCATCGACATTATCGGACATCTCCTTCCCCTCCTTTCCTCGGAATATTAAGTAAAGCATCAGACATTAGAATGTGATAGTCGGAATTAGTGATTATATGCGCAACCCGCCGGAGGGAAAGACAAGAGAAGAGGCGGTCATCCGTCAAGCAGCTCACTGGCTACCCAACGTGCGGAACCGATCCTCAAACGTCTTCATCATCTCCGCCTGCAGCGTCGCCTGCACCCGGCGCGTATCGCGCACCGCCTCGTCGCGCTCCTCCTGCAGCGTGAGCACCTGGATCTGGGACTCGGAGATCTTGGTCACCACGTTCTGCATCTCCGAGTCCGCCTTGGCCAGCGCCTTCTCCATCTCCACCACGCGCTCGCGCAGCTGTGCCAGCTCAACCTCGTCCTCCCACGTCTTCGCCGGCGCCGCACGCGGAGACCGCGGGAACATGGGCGACGGCAGCGGGCTGAGCAGGCCGACTGCAACTCCGTTGCTCTTCAGCTGCTGCGGCTGGGGAGACCGGAGGCCACCCGACGACATCGGCGACGCCACCGCAGACCGCCGCAGGTTCTGCACCTGCTGCGCCTGCGACTCGCGCAGCGCCTGGATCTCCTCCTCGTGCCGTGCGACACGGGCTTCCGACGCCGCCTGCGCGTTGTTGAGCTGCTCCTCCAGCTGGCGGAGCCGCGACTGGAGGTTGTTGATGATGCCCTCGTTGGTCTTGCGGTCATCATCGCCACGCTTGACCGCATCGGCCAGGCGCTCGCGGAGGGCCGCGTTGGCCGCCAGCTGCTCGCGAACCTGCGTAGCAAGCTCCTCGACCCGGCGAGCCGAGTTCTGCAGCTCATCGGCAAGCGCGCGCTCGCTGTCCATGAGCTTCTTCTCGCCTTCGCTCATGCCGACCAGCTGCGACTTGTAGCCGTTGGCCTCCTGTCTGGCGCCATCGCGCTCCAGTATGGCCGTCGACAGGCTCGCCTCAAGGCGCTCCATGGCCAGCTTGGTCTTCTCGTCCATGCCGCCGCTAATGGCACCGCTGGCCTCGAGCTCCTTGATGCGCGCCAGCGACTCGCGGTAGCTGGCCTGCAAGTCCTCGAACGCCTTCTGCAGAGAGCCAGACGACACGGCGTTGGAACCATTGCCGTTCATGCCACGCTGCTGCGACGAGGCCGAGCTCGACCGCTGGAATGCCGGCGGGATGAGAATGTCCTTGGCCGCAAGGAGTTCCTTGAGCGAGGCAATCTCCTCGTCGGCACGGTCAAGATCCATCTTGAGGCCCCGCAGGCCATCTTCGACCTGCCACTTCTGCTCAACCGCCTCATCGGCCCGGCGCCGAAGCATGGAAATCTCTTTGCGCAACACATCGATTTCCCGCTCGTATCCGGCCTTCTTGGGTGACGCCTCCAGCAGCCGCGACCGCTCCATTTCGAGAACGCGGATCTTCTTCTCGTTCTCGCGGTTCTGGTAGTCCTGGCGCTCCAAAAGGCTCTTCAACGCATTGTGCAGAGCATCTCGTTGCGCCTCAACATCCTTGAGACGCTCGGCCAGGGCTTCCTTGCTTTCGGCAGGCCGATCCGCCGCGGCGCCGCCTTGCTGCTTGACGGTGCCAGATCGGGAGAGCGAGCCTCCAGCGGGGGCCTTCTGGAGTTTTAATGGTGCTGGCGCTCCACCAGCGTTGGCTTCGAATTGCAGCGCGCGCAATGAGTTGTTCTCCTCTTTCAGCACACTCAATTCTTGCTGGAGTTTCGAGGATTCATAAGTCATGGTTGTGAATTCCGTGGCCTGGGCCTCGAGGCCCTCGACTCGCGCCCGCAGTTGCGGAACGATCTCATCGCGCAGGTTATCGCGTTCGTTGGCTGCGCTTTGCAGCTCTTCCTTCATCGCCGTGAGCAAATCTTCAAAGTTGGCCTTCAGCTTCCGCTCCTCGGACAGCTTCCGGCGCAGTTCATCGCAGGACGACTCCAGCTCGCGCAACCGAGCCTGGTCGACGGACGAGTGGGCTGAGCTGGCATCGATGCGGGCAGCCTTCGCAGACAGTTCGCGGATCTGGTTGTCCAGGGCTTTCCGTTTTGTGCGCTCCTCTTGCACCTTGGTGGTCAGCTCTAGACGCAGTTGCGCCTTTTCCTGCTCAGATTTCCGCTGCACCTTGTCGATCTCCTCTCGGCTGTGATCAAATTCGCTAAATTTTGCCGAGCTGTAGCCCGAGTCTGAGTAGTAGTCGCTGGTGCGTCGTCCGGCGGAGGGGTTGTTGACTTCGGCTTGTAATCTGTCAACGAGATCTTCGAGATCCATCTCGCGCCGAATTGACGCTGCCAATTCGGCGCTGATGGCCTTTAATTCGTCCTCCATGTCTTCAAGATCGATGGGAGGGGCTGGAGTAACGGTGGCCGGCGGTGTATGTAAGTATGATTCAACGTAGGCGATAGGGTTTTCCGACGCGGCATTGGCTGGGCCGCGGAAGGGAAATGCAAAGTAGTTATTGGAGGAACCAGACGAGGCTTCATCGATTGAAAATGCTCTCTGGGGTGAGAGTGGCGAGGGGATGGAGGAAAAGTTGCTGGCTGATGGTGAAGGAGCCCAGCCAAAGAATGATCCAAAGTTGCCTCCTCCGGGTGACTTGGGAAGAGGTTTGTTGAGTTCCAGAGGTTGTTTGGGGGTTTCTAAGATGCCGGCAGACGTGGGAGAATCGCGAGCAGTGGCCGCGGGAGGAGTAGAGACCAGAGATAGGGGGAGAGGGTTGGGAGGAGGTTTGGTTTGGGCTTTCGTGGGATCCGTGGTGATTACGTCCGGGTGTGCTGGTGGTTGCACTTGTGGCAGGGACGACAAAGGAAGCGGGATGGAGGCGGTAGTGTCGTTTGAGGAATCGTGAGAGCTATAGACGGAAGACTGGGTCGAATCTTCGTAGATATCCAAGAGGTGATCGTGGTCCTGAGTGTCGTGGTCGATCTGGAGTTTGGTGGTGTCGTCGGGTTTGGGGAAAGCGCTTTGAGGAGTAGGAGTGGTAGCAAGATCCGAAGATGGAGATTTGGATTCTGGCAGGTTCGTTGTTACAGCTGTGGGAGTAGAAAGTTGCAAATCTTCTGGAACAAGCTCAGGTTGCGGGAGTTGCTGTCGAAGAATATGCGGCTCTGGTTGCTTCTCCTGGGTCTGGGTCTGGTTCCGGACCTGGGTGGACTGTTTTGATCTGTACAATAACAACAAGAAGATGGGAGATCAGCACTGGGGCACGCGGCACGCTGAACAGCGGGGATCGACAAAGTGTTGGGGAACCGGAAGCAGAAATCCTGGGAAGTGACAGAGCGAGCGGTTTCAAAGTTTTCTACCCCCCAAAAAGCCACCCGAAACCAGACACGGGTGGAAGACAGGGAGAAAACGTAAAAGGAAAAGAAAGGCAGAGTGAAGAATATGGGAAGACAAAGAAACAACGGTGCGGCACAGCCGAAACGGACAGACAAAGGCCAGACTCTCGACACTATAGGCAAGGGGAATGAAGTGTGCAAAGGTATGAAACCCGGGTGGGTTGAAGAAGAAATAAGGTAATTCTGGTAGCACTTCTGGGGGCTTCTTTGTCTCAGCGCCGTCAGCGGTACGCAGTGGTAAACGCAGACTCTCAGAGTACAATCATCTGGTCGGGTCATACAGAGGCGCAATTCAATTATCGGCTAGTAAAAGCAGAGTCCACGTGCTAGGACCAAGTGCCACTTTATGCTTCAAGAGACACGTTGATGCCTTGCATGGAAGGCAGATGAGGGCAGGTTTTGATTGAGATCTGATTGAATCGATAAGGTGGGAGAGAGAGGCACAGGAGGCAGCGAGGCAGGGAAGGGAAGGGAAGAGCAGCCAATAACGAGCGAACTTCGTGTAAAGGAAATAAAATGGGCACACACAAAAGAAGGGGGGGTGGTTAAACGGATGTGGGAATGGTGTGGATGGTTGGCAGCAGCTCGTATTGAGTGTGTGTAAGTGTGCACATGAGCGTGTCTGAGATTATGTGCTTGAGCGTACAGGAGGAGTGTGTGGACTTCTACAAAGGGGGAACAGAGAACTGACTATGCGGAAACGAGCAAAGCATGAAGAATGAGGCTGAAAGGGGATGGACAAAACATTTGGAGGCGGCGGGTGGCACCGTGAAGGGTGGTGGACGGAATACAAGATAACAAGCAAGCAGCCAGCATACGTGACTGTTTTTTTATCTAGACTTACGATTCGGGATGAAGAGCACTAGTGGAGGTTTGGTCGGCCACCATCGACAACACTGAAGAATCTGCCGTCCGGGCGGAAGCAGAGGAATCGACAGAGAAGGAGGGCGAGGCTGAGTGGTAAGCAGAGTCGAAGTTGGAGGCCAGCGAGTTGCGATAGGTGGTGGAGAATCTGGCAACTAGAGGAGAGGCGGTAGTGGACAGAGGCTTCCGCTTGATGACGGTAGAGGTGGGCCGAGACGACGGACGTGACGGAGGACGGGAGAACGAAGCGGTCGGCGACGAAGTCTGGTTCGGCGGGAAAGAAGGAAATGGAGAAGAAGAGAAAGCCGGAAGGGGTGGCGGAGGAGGGGGAGGAGATGATTGGAGAGGACTTTGGGGGTCGGAGGGTGACATGGAGGAGGAAGAAGAAGAAGAACAGGAGGAGAAGGAAGAAGAAGGAGAAGAAAAGGAAGAAGCGGAAGCGTCCGAGTCAGACAGCAGCGAAAGCGACGACGAGATGGTGTCAGATCGTAGCAGCCTTCTGAGCGCGGGAGAAGCGGTGACGACGGGAGTGGGAAAAGAGATTGAGTTGGGATCAGAAGTGCAAGGCCGAGGAGAGTAATTGGGAGTGGATGTCGAAGTGGGGAGCGGAGGGGATGGAAGGTAACGGTAATCAGGGAGCCGAGCAGGCGATGGCTGGCTTCGGACAGGCTCTGGGGGGATTTGGACAGGCTCAAGAGCTTGGGGGTCGTTGCACTGGGACATGGAGGATATTGCGGCGATAGTGGTTGGGGTGGAGACAACCGCGCTGGACGAAGAAGAGGTCGGCCGGGAGCAGGAATTGGGCCTGGACCGGGAGGAAGAGGAGGGAGAAGACGATGATGGGGGGGCAGTCCGACCAGCAGTGCTGGTGGTGGTTGTGTTGCGGGTGCTGTTGTTGTTGTTGCTGCTGCTGCTGCTGCTGCTACAGGTACCACTGGTGGTCCTCGTGGTTGTCGTCGTGAAAGTTGTGGTGGTGGTGGTGCTACTTGAAGTACTCGAGGCAGAGGCGGCAGAAGACGCCGAAGAAACAGCAGAAGCAGAACCAGTGCTCGTGGCAATTACAGAGGCGGCAAGTGAGATTAGGGGTTCAGACTCGGCGGCGGCTAACACAAAGGACTGGCTCCGGTGGAAGCTGCTGTTGTTGTTGTACTGCGGATGGCGACGCCGTGGTGGAGTTGGCGGCAGTGGTGGTAGCGGTGGTGTTGAGTGGGAAAGATAGGGGAGAGTTCGACGCTGGCGGTGGTGAGAAGAGCACAAAGAACCACAAGCACGGTCTCCTCCACCAGTCTTTGAGCGAGAACGCGGGCGAGCTGTTCGTATGGGCTGCGGGTCGAGGCACCCAACCAACGACGAGGACAAGATAGGGGGGTGAGGGTGAGGGTGAGGGCGAGGGCGAGGGTAAGGTGGCAGGCCTGGGTCTGTCCGGGTGGTGCAAGAGAAAGTGCAGGAGCCAGTCAAAGGACCAGGGGGGACGGAGACCGAGATAGGGCGTGAAGATAATAATGATGAAGACGTGAACAATGGACGAGGAGAAAGAGGAGGCGGCGTGTGGATTGCTGGAGTGTGGTGGTTATTCACGATGTTGTGCAAGCTTGGTGGTGGCGGTGATAAGTCAAACCAAAAGTCGCAGTTGTGGCGAGAATCGCGATCAAAGTTAGAGGACGATAACGATGAAGATGCCGACGATATTACATGTCCCGGTGTTATCAAGGCTGTTGTTGTACTCGAACTCCCAGATGAAGAAGCCGTTGAAGATGTGGCTGCAGCGCTTAAAGCAGAAGCAGATGCAGATACACCAGAAACGTTGACAACAGCAATGGCGGACGCCGTGACGGGAGAGAATTGGTGCGAGCGAGAACAAGAAGGAGGAGGGCGTGTGAGAAAAGGAGAACTCGCAGGTCTGGTCGGACGAGTCGAAGCGTCCCGGATAGGACGGTCGGCGGTTATGGACAGGCCATCCATATTGGAAAAGCGCACACGCTCCAGGTTCTGCCAACGCTTATACGAAGTCTGAGAGCTCAGGACAATTCCCGGTTAGCAAGCAGCCCTCTCACTCTTTCTCCCCCCCTGCTTCATTGGCCCTGGTTTATCTCGTCCAAATTTAATCTTCTGGGGGTTTTGATGGAGGTGTGGGTATGGGTCAAAAGTGGGCAGTGTTCATTTACTGAAAATTGGACAAGGTGGAAAAATGAGGTTATACTGTTGATGGTACTGTGCAGACAGGTACAGTCTCCGTGCAACAGCGTGGGATGGGTACAAAAGAAGAAGACCAAAGCACAGAACCATTTACAGCAAAGCGCCGGCAGTGGGAGGTGGTATGCAGTGCAGGAGAAAATCAAATAAAATGGGAAAATAATGTCGAGAAAGGCCAGGGGATCGCCAGCAGGAGATGTGTGATTGGAGGACCAAGATCGACCAATGCCAGGGTTTTGCAGTGTGTTGCTGGGGTCTTCACAGAGACGAGAGCAGCGAACGAGACAACGAGAAAGAGAGAAAAGCTGTGGCCAAGGTTGCATTCGATAGAGAGCGAATAAAAGGAGCAAAGACCCCAGAAGAGATTCAAGATGCATGGTTCGGGGCTCGTGGTCAGGGGTTTGCGTGCACACACTTTAAGAAGTGGACTTACCGGATGATGATCGAAGAAGAGAATGAGGCCGTGGCGAGGGACGAGAAGACGCGGAAACGATGATCGACGATGGATGAGAAGGAGAAGAGGAAGAAATCAAGAGAGAAGTGAGATGAAGAAAGAAAGGAACGGGGAAGAGGCCAGAGAAGTAGAAAACGCGAGAGACATTCTGGAGAAAAACAAACGCCCAACACAATCAAAAGGAAAGAACCGAACGAACGAACGCCTCGGAAGGAGTCAAAAGTCTGCACACTCTTTTTTGCAGAAGAAGGAAGCAGCAATGCACAAAGCAAGGTCTTTCCTCAAATGTGCAGACTGCAGATGCAGACGGAAGGCACCGCCGACCATGCTGTCGTCTACAGTACCGGCCGAGGTTTCCTTCTGCCCCGGAAAGAGCGGCTGGTCTACAACAGATTATGCACTTACTCGAACATGCACATAGTGCAACAAAGCGGTGTAGTCCTCTATCCGAATCTGCCGTTCGCCGACGGTAACACACGTACAGTAAACAGTTTGTATGAATCACGGGCGACACCAATCTTCAGACGAAAAGAAGCAAAGAAAGAGCTTTGCCTCACAGAATGAGGTAAGGGGGGAATGGATAGACACTCTGTTCAGCCCCAGCATAAGGAACACAAACCGGGTACTGTAAAGTACCGTACAAAGAAGTCCAGTCAGAAGTGATTAGAAAATGGGGCGTGAAGAAGGCGTTTACACCCGCCCAGTTTCCCTCCCCTCTGTGTCGTTCCTTTAATTACGTGCATCTTGGTGTCGGAGTCGCATCCCTGGTTGGTACTGTTCTGTACGACGTTGAAGGTGAGCAGTGAGCACTCCTTAAAGCCTTTGCCTCTCGCAGTACCAGGTTCTCCTGCATCTCACAGGCTTACAGTACAGTACTGTACTGTACAGTACTCTGCAGCTCTTCTCCATTCCAATTACCACCTCAGCGAAAGCATGGTCAGCCATCAAGCACCAGTGCCAAAACGAGCGTGCGTGTACCTGCCTTAGCGTCAGGGGGGCAACCTGCACTTCGCTGTAATAGAATTTAGACGCACCTTCGCACCATCACGAATCTTGTCTTCTTCGTCTTGAAAATGTCTCTTCTCTCTGCATACCGAAACCCCCCCGACAAGTGCATGCATGTCCTGTAAATGCATATTCTTCTGGTGTCTGCATATCTTTGGCCGTTCTGTCAGTTTAACCGGAGGGGGGGGTCTTTCCCTTTTCCTTCCTTCCTTCCTCCTCCTTTCTTCCCCCTGACTTCGGGCCTCGTCCACTTTAAGGCTAGCGCATTTTGGCAGGTTAAGTGAGGGCGATAAAAAAAGAAAAAAGAAAATAAATAAATAAAAAAGGGGGGCTACGCAGGTAATTTGACGCCAGCATCACATGTAACTGTGTACCCACACCTCGATTGTTGCATGTCGTTCACTTGGTGCATCTCATCTGTGTAATTGCATATCTTAGTCACCCTCGCTCACCATCACCATCGTCAGTATCACCAACTTCATGATGTCCAACGGTGGTATGTGCTCGTATTTCCTCGTATGTTCACATTTTACATCCTGCGTGTACTCGTAGTAGTTGCCGATGGATCTCACACTCCATCGGGAATGTGCAGCGGAATTGGGTTCCCTGTTCCATTCTTCACTGTCTCCCTGGCGGCCGATAACAAGAAGGTTGGAGGGGAAGAAGGCTGAACGGCAAGATATGCAAGGAGACAGAGTTAAGAAAGGAGAGAAGATATCCCTGCTGAACTGTACGGAATGTATTTCCCTTACGTCTATGCTCTACCCCTCTACAGTAGTCTCTCTCCTCCTCTCTCCCACTTCCTCTTGGACGGAGACGGAGAGACACGCGCGCCCCGCGTGAGACAACCACACACCACAGCACAGCTTTGCCTGGAGGCGGGGAATGAGCCGCGTTACCTCGAGGGAAGAAGAACTGCGTCGACAGTTGAGCACAACGGGCGGCTCTGTGGGCAGAGGGAGACCTGCTTGATTGGATCTTGCCTTATGCCGTGTTTCATTCTCGGGTTATCTATCCGTCCCAGACTATCGCCAACTTTCTCTGACTCTCCCGCTGGGTGGGACGCAAAAAGACTGACAAAAAGGAGAGCCTCACGGGCGACGGGTCACTTTATGCGGTGCACATATGATACCGTGTGCCGGTGATGCCCTCGATGTTGGCCGTCCTCCGAAGATATCCGAGCTGCCACCTGTCTATCGCAGGACATGTAGGTAGGCATTCACAGTTGCGCCACCAGTATCAATCCAGACCTGAATCTTCAATCAATCTTCAATGTTCAGAGTGGCAACCGAATGGCCAGTCATTAAGTAGAGAAGCATCAGCCCGCAATGATCGCGTTACTCGCGCTCACCTCATGCGCGCCGTCGCATTGCGTGCGACATCGTTGTGCCAGTTGTTCCCTGTGTTCAGCTCCTCCTTTTCTGTGTATCTCGTCACATCACAGAGCCACACCAACTGACAACAACGCCAGAAACAACAGCCTTGCCGATTCACCTGAAGCACGGTTGGTGATAACGCTAGCCCCAGTTGGGCGTTAGCTTTGGAGCCTCTGCCGGTTTGGGGCTGGTCCTGTCAATAAATTGACTTGTCGCGAAATTTGCTGTCGTTGTCGGCTTGTCACGGAGGAGAGCTGACGAGTATGGAACAGGTACGGAGTTTATGTACTGTATAGTAGTACTGAAGAGTGACAAGGGCTAGACCCTAACCCCAACAGATAGGGTTCGCCACATAACAACCCTAAGACGAGGGCTCCATCCCGACCATTCCCCGGTGTTTCGGCGTCCACGACATGAGCGCTGTTCCCAGCAACCAAGTTTGAACACTAGCCATGGCAGTCCACACAATCCACTCTCTTCCTGCCCACAGAACCACCAACCATGAATTCCCCAGCCCTCTCCCGCAAAAATCCTACACTCGCCCCCCCATGCCAGAACGTCTCTTCTATCAGGAGGTCTTCCAAGTGTTTGATCGGCTCTCAGACACACACTCTCTCTTTCCGGCGCCTGTCTCCACCGTTCGTTCCCAGCTGTTTGCGATTCTTCTTCCCTTTACAAAACCTAACTCTCACTCTGCTGCCTGCTTCCTTCTTGTAAGTACCTCACCTGACAGCGAAGACAAGAGACGTGACAAACGAAACAGAGTGTGATCTCGTTCACAGACAGCCATGTGTAGCACAATCTGCCGGCCAATCGCCGCCGCTGTTGCTCCTCCGGGAATTATACCCGAGCATGCGGCGATCTCCCGTACGCAAATGTGCAGTCTTGGGGATACCGCGAAATATAAGCAGTGAATAACACACACACACACATAGAGTGAGAGAGAGAGAGAGAGAGAGAGAGAGAACCAAAGACGTAGAGATTATGTAGTGATACATGGTATATAACACACCAAAAAAATCAAAAACCAGGAAAGACTTTTAGAAAGACCGCCCAAGAAACTCCATGCAGATCTAGATACACCAGCCCAGAGCCGTATCCTACACAATCGTACACACACCACAGAGATAGACAGCACCGTACACCGGCCGCCGCACACACACACACACACACCACCTCACACACCACCCCCATCCGCACCGGCCCCCACCCTTCGCAAAGCCCGCACATACACACTCCCCTCGCGCGCATCCAGCGCCGCAATCTCCACCTCAAAGACATCGCCCTCCCGCACCTCCACCAGCCGCGCGACGCCCTCCAGCCCGTCCGGCGTGACGGTGGCCGCCACGTCGAACCAGTCGGTCAGCCGCCCCGCCGCCGACTTCAGGAACACGTCGGCAACCGTGAATGTGAAGGTGGCCGGGAGCGGGGCTTCGTGGAACGCCCACGCCCGCACAAGCGCTTGCACCGTCATCTGGCGCGGCACCGCCGCGCTGTCGAGCCGCCGCGCCGTGCGCTCGCGCATGCGCAGCTCGTCGAGCTTGCGCTGCAGCACCGACTCGGAGAACGCGAGGTACGAGGGCGTGCGGTCGGGGGCGGGACTCTGACCCTCGGCCGCCGCCTCGGCTGCTGCTGCTGCGGGTGGGGGCGCGCGTGGTGTTTGCTGGGGCGGCGGCGCGCTGCCCGCGGGGTACGGGTACACCCCGACCAACGACGCCCCGCGCCGCCGCTCCTCGTCCAGCGCCGCATGCACCTGCCAATGCACCACCAGGTCCGCGAACCGGCGGAGCGGGCTCGTGGCTTTGACGTACATGTCGACCCCCATGCTCGCAAACGGCGCCGACGGCCGCGTATCCAGCTGCGCGGGCCCCGTGGCCTCTGCCAGCGCGCGCCACAGCTCGCGGTCGGGCGTTTCGCCGCGCGCCACCGCGGCGTTGATCGCTTGCGCAAGACGCTGCGCGTGGGCGGCTTTGGCGGGCGTGCTCGCCTGCGGCTGCACGCGGAACGGCGCGGGGATGCCGCGCTCCGCGCACCAGCGCGCCGCCACCTCGCCCGCCATCTGCATCGCGCTGGCCACCAGCGAGCTGCCGCTCGACCCGCCGCCGTACGAGATGCGGATCGTCGGGCTGGTGAACTGCCTGTGGCGCGGAACTGCCGACACAGCCCGCGGCTTGCTGGCTGTGTCGGTGGCGTCGGCCGCCTCGCCGGCTTTCTGCTCGGCCTCCTCATCAGCCTCCCCCTCAGCCTCGTCCTCGGCCTCCTCGTCGGGCTCCGCGTCTTCCTCCTCCGGCTCAAACTCCCGGCTCAGCGAGTTTGCCCACGCCTGCACCACCGGCCGCGCCGGGTAGCTCGCCAGCGCGCCGCGCGCAAGCCGGTGCGCGTGCATCGCGCGCCCCAGCCGCTGCAGCAGCTGCAGATCGCTCCGCTGCGCCTCCGACAGTTCCGCCGCCGTGGTCAGCGACCGCCCCGGGTACTCCGCCGGCTGCGGCCGCGGGCCAACCCAGAACTCCTGCGCCGCCGGCGGCGGAGCGGTATCCCCCTTCTCGCCGTCGTCTTCGCACACACGCGCCACTTCCTGCGGCGTGATGCACACAACATCCGCAAGCCGGCCCGCCTCGATCTTGTGTTCCTGCACAACCCCCGCGGCATCCACCCGCGCACTGAACGTCAGACACGGCCGCCCGGCCGCCAGCGACAGCTGCGGCATGACGATGTGCTCGACGAACGTATGCGGGAACATACTCTTGACGGAGCCCGGCAGGTACAGGTTCTGCGGGATGACCTCGACAAACTTGACCAGCTCCGACTCCGGCCGCAGGATCGCCGCGGGGTCGGCCACGTGCACGTGGATCCACACGTCGTCGTCTGGCGTAGCGCCGCGCTCGACCGACACCGCGTCGTCCAGCAGCGTGGTCGACGCGTCGTCGATGCAGTACGCCGTGACACCCGTCCAGGACCGCCGGCGGTCGGCCGCCACGTCGCCGCGCACGAAATCCTTCTCGCGTCCCATCAGCAGCCGGTGGTACCGCCCGCCCGCCGTCACCCGCGCGCCCGGGAACCGCAGCTTGTACAGCGCCTGCACCTCCCACGGCGGGATATGGCCGATCTCCTGCAGAAACGTCCACCCCACCGACGCCGTCAGGCACTCGACGCCCTGGTACATGCCCGTCAGCCGGAGCAGCGCGGACCCGAGCGTGTGCAGCCGCGACCCCTGCGAGAACTGGTCGAAGCTGGCCCAGATCTCAAAGAAGCGGATGATCTTCTTGTCGGTCTTTGTCCACGTCCAGAGTTCATCCGCGTGCTCGTCCGGCCAATCCGCTGCAGAATACAGAAGTGTCTCCATGGCCAACGGGTGGCTGTCGGAACCCGCCCCCTCAGCCGGCTGCTCATCTGTCTTGGAGGCCACCGCCGTCCCAATCATGCCGTGCGGCGCCCACTTCCGTGTCTGCCGGCTCCGCTGGATATGTGCGCGGGCCTTGGCGGCAAACTTGAGGATCGGACTCCGGGCCTCTGTGATCACGCGGCGGCGCGACTTCGGCGGATCGCCCTGCACCTCCATGGCCATGCGCACATGCGCCTCGATAGACTTGATAGTTTCGAGCACCAACCCGGAGCTCACCTCGTACAGGTACTGCTGGCCCGTGCCGCCGCCGCGCCGCAGACTCGTCGGCCGGAACGAGTCGTACTCGTCGTCCATCATGGCGGTGTGCACGGCGTACAGCGCCGCCGGCGGGTACACACCCGCAGATATCGCCTTTTTGTCAGCCTTAGACAGCCGGCTAGGTGTCGCCCCCTGCGGCTGCCGTTCGCCGCTGTGCGGGACCAGGAGCGCTCCCGGCATGAGCACCGCCGCCGCCTCCTCTAGGTGGATGTAGCGGGAGTCGAGCGGGTCGGCAATGAGCTCGATGGCGTTGTCGAGCCGCGCCATGTGGTCCTGGTAGTACAGCTTCGCGGCGCTGGAAAATTCCGTCATCCGCCTGAGGATTGTCGCGGCCGCACTCCGCGGCGGCTGGTTGTTGAATATATGGCGTGGGTCAATGGACGACGACACCGCGTCGTCCCCGTTCTTCTGCGCCTCGCGCGCTCCGGGAATGTATTCATAAAGATCTTTGAAATCCTCCTCGACGGCAAAGTTCTGCACCGCAAACAGCGACCGCACCGCCCGGTCGGCGAATAGCTGGCTCGAGTTTCCGTAGAGGTAATATAAGCCGTTGAAGTGGCCGATGACCACGGCAAGCACCGGGATCCGCGAGTCAGACGACCTATAGAAGCAAACAACAGCCTCCCCGTTAGCATATGGCTCAGCACCCTACGCAAACCTCGAACTCGTAGTAGCCCCTTACCGAATCTCCACCAGCGTGCCGGGCCGTAAATCCCACGTCTCAGCCATCTGCGCCTCAAACGCACCATCCCCATCGCCGTCCTCGCGCGGATCGGGGCCATACCCGCCGGCCCCCGCACTACTGCTGGGCTCGCGCACCTCGCGGAACGCTGACAGCGGCTCGGCCTTGGCGTGCTGGTTGAGCGTGATCCCCGGCAACATTGAGCTCCGGAACGCCAACCCCGGGTTGTTCTGCAGGCGCTCGTCCGGGCTGACGCCCGCGGCAGCTGCCGTCGCGCGGTTCGCCACGTCCCAGTCGCGCAGTTTGGCGCGGATTGAGCTTTCGGGGAATTTCTCCCGGCCTTGCGCCGGTTTCGGGGCTGCTGCACTCGGTTCGGTGTGCGCATCGTGGGAGGCGGTCGTTGACGGGTCGGTCTGTGGGAGTGCCGAGTACAGCCGGAGAAGGACTCGGGACAGGGCCTGGAAAGGGACGGGTATCACCACGTTAGCTCACCCACCCTCATGACCCAACATATATGCACACTTCCTCCCCCATAAAGCTCAGAAGAACACTCACCGTGCCTGGCCTCCTTACTCCACACTGCACACACACATATTGGCGGCGTCCAGCACGACCCAACATAACTCCAAGCAACGCAAACGAAAATGCCGCGGGTTCAGGGTATCCATGCGCCGAGAAAGCATTCGTACACCCGTAGTCAGAAGTTGTATGTGCGAAAAAAAATCAAAGAGAATCTGCCGTAAACTCGTTCTTGTAACCCGTGGTGGTCGCTTTGGGCGTGTCGTTCAATGCACCTTTTTTTTCCATCGCGTTTGCACCTGGTCCAGTTGGACAAAACTTCAGCCACACTAGTCAGCCAAGGCGCCACACTTAGCTGCCCCTATATATGTGGCGGTGCATCGGCTTTGTACCCAGATTTTACGCCGACCCGGGCATTTTTTTACGATCCGATGCAAACCGGCTTCTCCCCAAAGTCTCACTGTCCAGTGCACGATTGATTCATCCGCGCAGAGAATAGTTTAGAATTCTCCGAAAGGGCCCTTGATTCGACTTTTTCGAATTGCCATCTTCCCCCAATGCCATCATTACCACTGTCCTTCGCCCTTCCGATCACCCGTTACCCGTTCAATGGCCAACCTATAAATCCAGCGCATCAATGTCCATAGGCCCGGATATTATACCACCGACGCTTTTTTACGTGTGCTATCTACGTCACCAGATCGACGAGTGGCGGCGACAAGGGGACTTCTTTTGTTGAGCCTCGGCCCTCTCAATTCATGTTCACTTTCATGCAATCCACGTTTACGAACATCACCTGAACTCGTAGAAATTACGCGAACAAAGTGCTGCCGTTCTGCTTTTTGAAAAAGAAAGGAGTTTCCCATTCTGAATTTCCGGCCGTCAAGGCATTCCGCATAGGTAGGTACCGTAAGCACAGTACGTGCAAGAAACCATTCCCACCATCCCGAGTTTCCCCCCGAACCCGTAAAGCAAAAAGCAAAGCATACACATCATAACGTGAAAAGAAGCCCACAGGCAGAGAAACGTAACCATGGAATAGTAGGTGGTCAGATGAAAAATTAAAAGAGCAAGAAACCCAGGGGCACAAAACACCCCTTGGGTTGATGGAAGACTGTATGTAGTCTTCCAACATCTGAGAAAAACGCCAAACGGATCCCGTGAAGGGAAACCCGAGTTCAGTAGGATGACACCCGAAGAATCAAGATGCCATATAAAAACACTTAAAAACACCGAAAGAAAAACTGCAACTGAAACAAAACAAAACAAAACCAGAAGAAAACGCCTGAGATGCTTCCCACCCATTTTCACTTGCACCATTCGATCCTGTCCTTGAACATCCATATAATTACCCTGTATACCAGAGAAACAAACCAGAATCAACGACACCAGTCGATATAAATGTAATGCAAACAGGACCCCGGAAATAAGCACAAGAATAAAACAAAAATATTACCAGAAACTCCGCTGGGTTATAGTGGCACCCGGTCCCTCTGTAAGAAACGGGCGTCCGTATTAAAAAAAAAAAAATGCGGCCGAAGACTCCATTCCAAGGCGTGAAGTGGAGAAAGGAAAATGAAGAGAGGAATAAAACGACAAAAGCCCAGGAGAAAAAAAAAAAAAAGACAAATACGAGAACAGAGGAAAAGAAAGAGGACGGGGGAGACTAGGAGGACTAAGAAATCGAGGAACATGGAGAACTCAATCATGTGGGAGAGAATTAAGAGAGTAACTGAAAGGCGCTTGCTTTGCACGCTTCTTTATCGCAGGTTCGGCCCGGCGGGCTGGCTTTCGGGGAACCTTCATTTTGGAGATCTGCTCGTCGCATCTAAAGAAGAATAAGAGTAGGGGGGAAACGATGGATCGATCGAATTCGTCGCTCGATTTGAAGGATGTATCTTTTTTTTTTCTTTTCTTCAGACTCGCGGGGTCTGGCAATGGAGGAGAGAAGTAACGAGGAGGTCTGCAAAAAGAAAGAAAGAAGAAAAAACCAAACACCGGTCCGCGAATCGCTTTCGAATGGCTTTACTTGCGCCATCCAACGTTCCAAATGACGTGGGCGATATCTCGGGCTGTGTTGATAGTGTCAATGACTCGTCCGAAAATTCCTTCGCTTGACGATGATTCGCCGGAATCGTAGGGCATGAACATACCGGATGCAGTTCTGCGCATGCCGGCGGGCTCAGCACCAAGGCTGGTCGTGGACGTGCTGCGCTTCATCAGGGTGGGACCTTCGTCCGAGTCGTCTTCGTCATCCGATCCGACCCGGAAACTGGCGGATCTCTTGAAGGGAGAGGCGGTTGACCCGGACACAGGGGGACGACTACCCAGGTTGATGGTAGTGTTGGAAGACGAGGTCGAAGACGGCGAAGCTGCTTCTTCATC
This sequence comes from Knoxdaviesia capensis, assembly GCA_001510575.1. NCBI lineage: Eukaryota > Fungi > Ascomycota > Sordariomycetes > Microascales > Gondwanamycetaceae > Knoxdaviesia > Knoxdaviesia capensis. Next base: position 438,700 of record LNGK01000008.1, on the reverse strand, counting down.
CGCCTCCTCCTCCTCCTCCTCCTTGTCTTCAGCGCCGTAGCGGGCGCGGAAAGCCGAACCAGAAGACACCTGCTCAACTTCCTCGTCCTCATCTTCCGACGACTCTTCGACAAAAAATCGGCCGGAAGTTTTCGACGGGCGGGGAGTCTGGGAACGGCTGGTATCCAGACACGACGCTGAAGGCGACAGAGACGGGCTGTGGAGAACGCCGGTGCTGTGTCTCATGGCCGAGTTGTCTGACTCGAGGGTTTCATCGCGGTACTTGAGAGTTGTGGACGGTAGCTTCGCAATAATCTTGCCGTCAATGGTGGCAGACGACGCAGCAGCCGACGAGATCGAGTTGCGGGCGGTTCTGTTGTGTTTGCGGCGCATAGGAATGCGTCGCCGGTTACCCGATCGCTTCATCATGAAGAAGTCGTCATCGGAATCACTGTCGTTGTTGAAGCGGTGCGAGCGATAATCCTCGTCATCTTCGTCGTCGTCGACGGCGAAATCCACAGCGATGCACTGCTCGACCTGCTCGTTGAAGTGGATGTGCTTGCGCTCGCTATAAGGGGAAACAACCCCAGACGAGGCGGCCGAGGGCAGCATGCTGATATTGAGGTGTTCCTGGCTCATGCGGCGCGAAGAGAAGGGGAAGGTGACGAAATCCCCGGTAGACTTTCTGAGAATGGGGCGGCGACCACCGCCCTCCTTCTCCTGGGCCTGGACGGCGGCAGCAGCCTGCTTAAGGAGAGACGACGTTGACAGGGAGCGCTGGAGCATGACTTCGGACATGCTGCGCTTCTTCAGGATGGGCTTCTTCTCGGGCTGGGAAGAGCTGGATTGACCGTTTTTCGACTGGGGCGACTGGAGACTGCCGTTGCCGGTCTGGAGAGGCCCGTACAGCCAAGTGACATCGTAATCCTTGTGCCAGTTCAGGGTCTCGGGGGAAACGGTCTTCAGGTTGTTTTTCGCCTTGACCCAGGTCCGCCACGACGCGTTTTCGAGGCGGGCAGCATTAGTGTAATCGCCGCGACGCGAGATGACATACTTCCAGGACGACCAAATGTCCTCTTCGCGCCAGTTGTGCGACAGGTAGTCAACATGGCGCGAAGGCAGAGCGCGGACGGCCGAGTCGTCGCCGACGACGACAATCACGGGAGAAGGCGGGCGCGACGTGTTGTCGGAAGCATCCTGTTCCGGGGACGAGAGCGTGTTGGAGTCGACATTGCGGGGACTTGTCGGAGGTTCCAGTTCCTCGGACGGGTCAAACAGGGTCTGAGGGTAGGTGGGCAAGACAAAGTGGTCGATTTCCAGCAGTTCAATGGTGGCCGAGTCGTCGCAGTCCGAGTCGACGGAGATGTTGCTGGCGGGGGTGGACGAGCACGAGAGAGTAGCGGAATCGGCGGTGACGGTGCGCGGAGAGGACGGCGCGGAAGAAGGGCCGGAGTCAGGCATGACGTGGACGGGATCGCGGAAGATGTGGGGAAGACGGCTGGTGGAGGCAGACGAGCGGAATCCGGAGGAGTTCTGGGTGGTGAATTTCGGTTGCGAGTGGGACCGGCGCAGGCCAGAAGGGGCGAAGTGGCCGGTCTCGTCGGCGGTGAGAACAACGGCCATTGTTTGGGAGGAAGAGGCCAGGCCAGGGAGGAGAGAGAGAGGACGGAAAGCAGAGAGAAGACCCGGGTGGAAGGGGTTTATTAGGGTCAGTCTCTCTGCGGATTGGGGGAGAAGAGCAGTGATTGGGATCGCCAGTCTTGTCGACGATAGATTGTCACTGTAGAGAAATTAGACGGATATTAATATTACGGCGGTGGGAGGGAGTTGCTGTTTGGCGGTGGAGGGAAGGGAAGGAAATCCAAGGTCGCTTAAAAGCAGACGGCACACGTAGAAGTAGCCGACATAACTTTATATGCGATGATGGAAAAGGAGGGTTGCGCGGAGAGAGAAACAGAGTGAGAGAAACACGGATTGAAGACTGCCGTGTTGAAGAGATCGGAGAAAAAGAAAAGAAGGACAAACTGACACAAATCAAATGATCATTTGTCAGACGCTGGAAGGAGAAAGAAGAAGAAAAGGAAGAGTCAGAGAAGGAAAGAGCAGAAGGGAAGAAAAACTAAAAAAGAGGAAGGAACACAATGAAGGGGAAAAATTAATAATGGGGGCGGTCCAGACAGTGTAGTGAATGGCCATGGGAAAAAAGGCACCAAACGTTTACAGAGAGTGGCGGGAAATTCAGAAGGGGGGGTTTTCATCGGCACCAGAATATGAGAGAGAGAAGAGATGGAGAGAGAGAAAAAGAGAGTCTGGAGCACCAGCAAACAAAACACGGGAGGTCCGAGAGTCTGGAAAGTCTGAGCAGAACTGGCGGGTGCTGAAAACGACAGAGTCCGGAACACGCCGACAGAAATATCCAAGCAGCAAAAGGGAATACACACACACACACATGTAACGTCTGAGCCTCGTACCGATGTACAATGGCGAGTAAAGGCCGAACGAGGGAAAAAACGAAGGAAAAAAAAGAGAGAGAGAGGTTTTTTGTGAGTTACTTCGATGAGGTGATGGATGTCCCCGGTTTCGCTTAAACGCGTATTTTTGCCAGCGTTGGAGGTGGTGACGTTGAAGAGACGGAAAATATCAAAGGAAGGGAAAAAAAGAGGCGTGAGGGTGAGAGGCCGTTTGTGTGCTGAAATATTCCGGTTTTGGGGGGGGGGAATGAATCTTGTTAGGGCAGACGGTACGAGGACAGGAATTTAGGGCACCGAGCCTACGGATTCGGGCATTTTACTGGGCTATACGGTGCCAGTTGACCACTAACGAGACCAGGGGAAGGAAATAATTCGGATACTTTTTTCTTCTCCTGGATGAAGAACTACCCCCCTTCCAACAACAAAAAACAACAGTCATGTGTTCACAATATTTTTTCTTAGCATGAAATTGTCAAGGGCCAGCCGCAGCTCACAGGCACAAAAGAGGCTGAATTGGGTAGGTACGGTTACTAAAAGGCTTCTACGACAGCAACGGAATTATGGCATTAAGCGAATGTAAGACGTGAGGAAGGAGCGGGCGGTCCTGAATTGAAGAGGGAAAGACAGAAAAGAGTCTTAGTTCGAGTGGGGGGAAAGCGGGCAAGGGCAAAATCGCCAGAAGGAGGAAAGAGAGAAAAAGAGAGACAGAAGGAACGAACAAGCAGAAAAGGGCGAGAGAAGGAGGGAAGGGGAGAGGGAGGGAAGGAGCCAGAGAGACCTTTGTCCTTCCTAGGTGGGAGCGAGAGAGAGAAAGAGGGCAAGTGGTTGTGTGGCAGCAGGACAAGGCAGGGGGTGGACGTGGGGGGAAAGAGCGACGAAAAAAAGGAAGAAAAAAAAAAGGGAAAGGCAACGACGAACAGAGAGAAAAGCAGCAAAAAGGAAGTTGCGGTGGGCCGGCCAGGGAGGACAGGAGGAAAACGTGGGGAGCCCTAGCGGCCGGGATGGATGGAAGGAGCTACGAAGTCTGGTGACCATTTTTTCTGGTGAGGGGGGGGTGCGGTCCTCTTCCACGTATTACGTTACCCGCAAAGCAAGAAGCAATTCAGTGTTAGCAGTGCTCGGTGAAGCTACACGGCCTAGCCACCACCACGGCGGGTGTGACTGAAGTACTGGTCTTAACACACGGCCGCTTGCTTCTGGTTTGTATCACGATGACGAGGTGTTTGGGGGGGAAAGAGTGGGTGGGAAGTGCCTATTTTCCCCTTGGGTGTGTGTGTGTGTGTGTGTGTGTGGTGTGTGTTCCATAGTCGGTTCACCGTGATCAATGGAAGGTGCGGCGTGTCGGTCATAGCGCGGTAAAGAACCAGCAAAGCGGGATCTTCTTTCTTTCCTTCTTTTTTTGCAAGCGAGAACTCTCTGTTTTGGGAGTGCTTAATTAAGTGCAGCAAGCATAAAAAATCTGCAGGTTAGAATCTCCACAATCTGTGGGGGTACGCGGCACTCACTTCCTGTTAAGTAATGTTGCAGTATTTATTGACATACATGCACCTAAGAACTCCGTAAATGGAATGCTTCATTCGCCGGTGACTCTCGGCGTGACGATGCTTCCGTCCGGTCGTTCGCTATCGACACACACGCACTGGAGACGCCAGATAAAGCCAACCGCCTGTCGAATGGATGGATGTTCCTGGTTCAGAGAATACAGGTGCATCAGCCAGCCATGAAACTAGTCAAGTCGTATATTAACCGGGGGGTTTACAGCGAACTATTGGCTGCTGGGTAACGATTCCCAAGGACTAACACGGACCAAAGCAGAATCTTCTTCTTCTTCTTTTCTCTCCCCCTTTGACAGGACGACCGAGGGCTCTGAGAGAAAAAATTTCAGGGAAGAAAATCCCATCCAGCCAGGATTTGATTCTAGGCCCTCTTTTGGGGACGAAAAGGGATCCTTTTTGTGGGTAAAAAGTCCCACATCTCCAGCCAGCCAGGCCACACACACACACACCAAAACCAACCAACCAACAAAAAAAAAAAAAGAATTGCTGGTGGTGACTGTCGACCTACGAGCAGTTTATCCGCCCTGACAGGCTCTTCATGTCCCCAACTAACGCACAAAAGGAGAGAGAGAGAGAGACAAAGTGAGAGAGAGAGAGATGCTAGGGCCCTTTTCTGCTGCTCGGGTCGTTTCTTCCCTGGTCATGTGGGTGGGAAATTACCGTGTTGGGAAAGTCAACGAGACACCAACGAGAGCAGGAAAAAGAAAAGAAAAGTGGATGAAGGGACCGGACGGGGGGCTTTGGTTCTTTTTCTTCTCTTGCTGTCCTCCCTGGCCTGGCGTACATGATTGGAGAGGCAGTTGAAAAGATTTATGGGACAGCCGTCTTGATCGCGGCTGGCCTCCGTTGTGAGCCCCGGGGGGGCAGCGTCTCATTTTTGTTTCTTCCTCAAAAGAAGAACCACGTAAACTGCGTGGGTGGTTTTCCCTACGATTTGGTTCGAACGACCATATCATATGACTTGGGAAGGTCGTGCAGGGCAGATACGCATGCGCATGTCTGCACGAAACATCGGGGCCCATTGGGGGAGGGGAGGGGAGACCAGAAAAAGAAATCCGGGCTGAAAGATACACAGAAGCGGACCAAAAAAAAACAGCCTCTCCAGCAGCCGGGCCTATTATCAAATATCCATGGACAATTGAGCCTGTCTGTTGATATGTCTCGTGTGCACCGGACACACAAGAAAAAAAAAAGAAAAAAAGAAAGAAAGGGCCACGCGGTGAGGAGCACTCGTAGAGAAGGGATACACCAAACGAGGCGTGTATCGTTCTGTCCTGGCGGTGTCGGCGTCGTTCAAACGCACACAAGGCCGAAAGCCCGAACACACCTCGATCACACCGGCCCGCACTTACAAAGAATGAAGAAGAAAAAAAACTCGCATCTTCTCCAGCTGACCGTTCGTTCATTCGCCCAGCACACACACGCACACAAACTGTGGGGGAGGCACAGGGCACATCACATCCTCCTTCCCTTTCCCTTTTTTTATTTTATTTTCTTATTTAGATTTTGATTTTCTTGTTACTCGACTGGCTGGATTCTCTCCTCAGAAACCCTCTACGTACGTGTTCGTGGGGAACCGCTTTCTTTCTTCGTTGGAGTAATGGAATGAAGAAACGAAAAAGGGCACACAAACACACGCCCCCTCCCCCCCTCCGTTATTGGATGTTCTTTGCAAGTCCTTGTCGTTTGTTGTCGTGGTCGTTGCCTCGGGGTGACGTCGTCGTGGGAGCATATGTACGTGATTCTTCCTTCTCGTCGCTCTCCCCCACACACGCACATATGATGCCGAAGACGGAGAATGAGGAAAACGAAGCGCACGTCGGCGAGACACGATCGCCAGTGCTGCAGCAGCGGCCATCATCAATGTCCCTTCCCCTCTCTCTCTCTCTCTTTCCTGTGGAAGTACATCTACATATACTGTACATACAATGATCGGTCTGGTGCAGATCTGTGCATCCATTTCACTTTGGCTGGCGTGTAAGCCAGGAGAGAAGAGAAGGCTGCGGTTGATTGGCGGGATATATAGGCGTTCTCTTCACCACCATCATCCCCCCGGTTTTTTGGGGGGTTTTGTTGGCCCAGGTGACCCGGACGCAGGACTGACGTGTTTGGGCTGAACTGAAGAGATGCCATTGTGTCCGGTGCCCATTAAGCAAATCCCCGTATTGTCGTCAGGAAGCGCCTTCTTTCCACCCTTATGCCTCCTCATGTGCACTGTTGACTATGTGTGCGGCTGCACTCCAATGCCACCGAACTGCTATTTCACTGAAGGTATGATAAAATCCATCTCGTCTATCGAAATGGAGAGAGATAAGCGATCGTTTGCTCGTAGACAAGGCTCCCCCCCTCCGAAGATAAGAGAGGTGCGTGTGTGTCCCCCACCGCCGCCGTTTGCTCGCGGGCTGCTGCAGATTTATTTTCGCTAGAGAGAAGGGACAAGAGGCGACCTGCATGCAAGTTTTTTATTTTATTTTCTATGTCTTGTCCTCACCGCCTTTTCGCAATCTATTCCAGCATTCTACATCAAATCCATTTTCGCTCTCCAGCTGATGCACGTACGGTACATCGTCCGTCGAGCCCGGGCCTTTTCCACTACGAGAGACCATCTAAGCGATATCATGAACCAGTTGCTTTTTTTTGCAGTCTATCGTAGGCGGTCTCTGTCGGGGGCGGGTTTTTGGTCTCCTTTGAGACACAGTCTTGTGTTAGCCGGCGTATGGGCCAACAGACCAGTCCACCGATCTGCCTCTAAGGCGTCGTCGCGTTTGGCTGGACAGGACCTACCACCGCCCAAGATCTGGCCGTGAGTCTCAGTGAATTCTTGTTCTCCTGAACTTGGCAAATTTTATCTCCACGGCCGCCGCCAAACCCACGCTGGACATGACAAGCGTGTGTTTGTGTGTCTGCAAATCCAAGGGGCGGTGAGGAAGAATATTCAACGTCTTCTCGTAGGCAAAAAGTGTGGAAGGGGGGTCCCTGCGAGACTCCAAGCATTAACACCAGCGCAGTTATAGCCCGTTTAGCGTGACCAAGCTCTGCAAAAGAGGGGGGATGAAGAGCAATTAACCACCCAGAAAAAGGGTGTCAGCGAGAGGAAGTGTTAATGGAGTGGTCTAGACCCGTTGACACAATCTGAGAAAAGGGAGCAACCGATGCAAGGCGGAAGCCCTAACCCTATGATGACTCATCAATGGAATTGATTAGTTATTTGCCCCTAATAATAATCCATATATATTAATATTTCCTATTCCGGAATAAGGGAGGATAGAACTTAGTCCTAATATAACTATAAAACTAATTAAACTTTATTTTTATTAATTATTCCGCTATTACGTGATTTATAGGTTATGAGCCCTCTGCTCGTTACTACTATGTAATATTTCGTGAGATATAATATCTATGTGATATCTAATCTACCCTTATACGCCCGTCCGACTACGGCTTCTAGTAATAGAGCCGCTGGCCTATCTAATCTACCCCTAATTAAGAATTCTTCCCTTACCTTAGCCGTATCTACTTACCTTAAACTTATAGATAAGGAAATTAATTACCCTACCCTATACTCTATCGACTAAGATACGCCTCTTCCTCTCGAAAACCTAGATACTCCTAATACTACCCTATACTACCCCTATACCTACCCCTCCGCGCCTACTAAAGAAAACGATATTAATATATTAATACCGCTTCCGATTACTACTATACTATAGGGTATTAATACTCGTGTTTCGAGAATTTAGAACCTATCTCTTAGCGATATTAAATACTAGAAATTTAATATTAGGGACGATATACGTCTTTCGTCCCCTAAGTAGTAGATATCCTAGTTAATATCTCTAGCCCTTACTCTTTAATAACTAGAAGTTATAATATTCGAGGAACTAAATTTCCTCCCGTTTAGAGTCTAAGCCTTTATTTAGGATAAAATACGTAACGCCTATTTAGACCTTCCCTAGAAGGTAGTCTTATCGTCTAACTCGCTATATAGCGTTTATACTAATCTTTAAGATATACTCTTTAGTAACTCGACTACTATCTATACTAAGTATATATCGTAAGTCCGCGCTCTAAGATTCTAGAAAGGGGAGACCCTAGCGGAGTTTATTACTTACTATAAAGTACTTTCTCTTAAGATTTTAATTTCTAGTATTAATTTACCTAAAGAAATAATGCTTTTAGTAATTAGTAATCTAGTTACGAGATATTATCCTAATCTTCTCCCCTAGATAAATTAAGTCTTCCTTATAGGAGGAGTTAAGGCTATAACTACTTTCCTCCGCTAAGAATCGTCGGCCTACTAATATCGAACCCCGCCTATCCCTAATATCAGTAAGCGGATATTTAACCCTAATACTATAACTACTATACTAGCGACTAGTACTAATACTAATACTACTACTAGTACTAACTCTAACCCCCCAAAGAGACTGCCCCGCCTTTACTATAACTATAGAAAGCCCGGATACCTAGCCGCCGACTACTATACCCTACGAAAGTAAGGAAATTCGAACGTAAATAAATCGAAGGTCTCTATAGTTACTAACGGTAGTAACCCCTAAGATAACGAGACCGAACCCGATAATACTACTAATAATAGTACGTAGATATTAGAAATCCTAATCGCTTTATCTAACGCTAACTTTCTTAGCTATATAAATAACCGCTAGCTAGTAGACTTAGGCGTATCTATCTATTCCGTAACTTCTAAGTCTTTCTTTATTCCTAGTACTATCGTAGAAGAGAAGAAGACCTTAAAATATGCCGGAGGAATCGTCGAATCTACTAAAAGAGGATATATTTAGCTTATTACTAGACTATTTACTACGATATAACTCTACGATATCTAACTACTAGAGAACTCCCCCTATAATATTTTAGGAGTTAAGAGACTCTAAAAGCTTACTACGAACCGAGAATTTAAGGGTAAGAATAGACTATACGGTAACTAACTATAGTAGAATAATAGATATATTTTAATACTTAATAATAAATTCTTTATAATTAGGTCTTATATTCCCCTCGCTATAATAAATCGTTCTAATATTAGTAGCCTTATTACTCGCTTTATCTTAACTAAGGATTTATTAATACCCGTTATATATACTAGTATAAATACTATATATAATCGCTTATTATATTATTCTCCCCGCTTACTTCGTATAACTCTCTCTTACTTTCCTAAAACCCGATTATTATCTTAAAACATTCCTAATTCTTTCTACTATTACTCTTATAACCTATCTAAAGCTACCGAAAGAACCCTAGTTAGGACTCGTATTTCCCCCCCTAGACCTATATATATACTATACGTTAATATTAGTAATATAATCTATAAATTAGAATCCGACCGTTAATATTTTTAGCTTTTAGTAGACGAATACTTAAAAATAAAGTAGGGCGTACCTATTCGGGTATCGAAGAAAATAGCTAGATAAGATATTATCGATTAAATTATTTTATTAATTAATTAGATAAGAGTTACTCTAAAACGCCTAATATCTAATAACGGTACCGATATTAAGATTAGTAAACTACGTAAATTCTACTCTATAAAAGGAATCTATGATTCCTAGATATATAGTCTAAAGGACTAATAAATGAGTTATAATTATAAGGCACGTATAGAGAAATATATATAAAGGGAAGCTTGAATTTTTTCTATCTTAAGATATTTCCTATAAAAGCGCGGTAGATATCTACCTTTTATAGGTCTTTTACTAGCTCTTTAAGGTATTTATATATATATAGATATATACCTAAATACTTACCGCTAGGTAGTATCTACGTGTATTAGTATACGTTTATACGTAATTATAATATACTCTAACCTATTTAGGGATCTATAAGATCCCCTTTCTTAACTAGATCGTCCGCGATCTACCTTTAACTAGTAAAGGATATTAAAAGGACTTCCCTTTATATAATTTTATACTCGTACTACGAGTAGTTTTTAATTATTTTTATATTTTTCTAGGGGTCCTCTTTTTTTTATCCTTTTCGACTTTTCTAAGTATATAGAAAGAAATATAATATAAAGTAAGTCTAAATAGCAGTTAGATAGGAATAATAATAGTAATCGATAGGAAAATAGGCATCTAGTATAATAAAAGGGAACTTTCCTATTTATAGCGTTTTAGGTAGCTATAGGTACCGTTTCATCTATCTAACGACGTAAATACCTTAGTATTAGATAGTATTAGGAGGGATTAAGAATACTACGACGCCTAATCGGATAGTAACGGCCTATACTATACTATATAGGTAGCGATTACGTAACTCGTCTACCTATTATTAGTTAATATAAGTAGGCGCTACGCTAGGGAATTAGGCTATAAAGGTAGCGGGGACCGGGGCGTTAGGGAAAGGGGGTACTATTACGATAGCGGTAGCTACTATTAGTATAGCTATCGGCGTAAATACTAGTATTACCGGTATAACGGCGGCTCTACTAGCTAGCATTAGTACTATAACGACTAGTATAGTAGGTACTACTACTAGCGGAGTAGGTACCGGCGGGGGTCCTCCCTTAATAATATTAATTTTAGTAGCCTCGGTAGCTAAAAAGAGAGGTAATAGGTATACTATAGTCGGGGCTAGCGTTAAAGCCGTACGCCGTAGGCGTATAATAGTTAGTTAAACGGGTACGGGGAGTCCCGCGAAGGTATATAGTATAGCTATAGTATTAATAAAACGGCTCGCGTTATTAAATTCCTCGCTATTTAACTTCTAATTAGCGGCTATAGCGCCTCTATTATAGATAAATAGATACTTAGCTACGGCGATATCCCGTAACGCTTAGGTTTACGTACTTAACGTATTAATCTAATTCTTATCGGTATCTATAAAGGTATTTATTTCGGCCGATATATTACTAGGTACTTAGTAATTAGCCTAATAGTTATAGTATTCGGTATAAGTATTCTATACGACGTTATTAATAACGTATCGATAGTAGAGAATACCTAGGTATTCGATACGTCTTAATACGTATCGGGTATATAGAATCGGCTCGATAGCTCCGATTATAGCGGTAACGCGCGGTATATTCGTAACGGGAGTAGCGGTAAGGGGAATAGCGGCTATAGTAAGTAATAGAGTATTATTAGCGTTATTATTATTATTATTAGTAGGCTATTAAGAGATATTATTATCGTTTATAGTATAAATAGTAGGCTCGGTAAGTAGAATAGCTATTAATAATACTAGTAATAGGAAGGATAAATAAGAAAGAGATAGTAGTAATAAGAGAGATAAAAAACTATCTAATTCTAAATCGTTTATAGCTAGAGATCGCTAGCTTCTTATACTTCTTCGTTAGTCGTATAACTATTCGTTTCTTTATTTATTATAAATAGGAAAGAATTTAGCTTTTTATTATAAAAGGTAAGGTTATTATAGCGTTTATCGTGCTATAGTAGTCCTTCTATTAGCTAATATAGTCTTAATAGCTATTAAATAAGGTAGTTACTAAGAAAAGCGGGTCCCGGAGGATAGAAGGGATAGCCGGATAAAGGACGTTTAGGTTAGTTATAGTATTTAGAATATCGTATTATAGCGGTATTATACTTATTTAGTATTAGATAGTATAATTAGCACCTCCTTCCCCTCCCTTCGTCGTACGAATATAAGAAAGGGCGATAGTTAGCCGCGTAAATATAGGTAGCTAGTATAAAGCGCGGGAATTAGGAATAAAGAAAGGAAGAAAGAAAAAAATAGTATATAGGCGTAGCGGTAAGTCTAGAGCGTTCTATTAATTATTAATATAGTAAAATAGGTTAAAAGTAGGGAAATATATAGGAAAAAATCGGAAAAAGTATATAAAAGGCGGAATATTAGCGGTAATAGTAGTAAAATAAAAAAAAAATAATAAAAGAAAAATTCTAAAAAGGGAGAATAGTATAGCTTAATAATAAGGCGTAGCTAAAAATAAAAATAGAATAAAGGAAATTAGGATATAGATAGAATTAGGATATAAATAGGGGATAACTATAGAACGAATATTATAAAGGAAAAATAAAATAATAGATAAAAAATAAAAAGGAAAGAAATAGTATAAGGTAAGGTAACTATCTACCGATAGACGATAGACGCTTACGATCTAGCTCGAGAAAGCGACGACTAGTATATTAAAGGCTATAAATAAGCTAGCCGTCCTCGACGTACGCTAGGAATAAGTTAAACCTATTATAGCGTTTATCGAGCCGATAACCGCCTAGTAACTCTAGAGTATAGGTATTACCCTAGTAAACGTCGATAATAAGCTACGGTCTATCGTAGAATAGCTTATATTTATACTTTTATAGTCGATATCGTAACGTCTAGTCGCCTTTACTAAAAATACGGTACGTAGCTTTATCGTTTTATAATATAATATAGATATATATTCGGTATACCTTTATAGAGTTAGATACTAGGCGAACGGTCTTAAATAACTATCTTTTACGAGCTAAATCTTACTAGGAGGCGATAACTTCGTCTATAGTAGGCTCCCGTTCGTACGGCGTAGTAATATAGGTGGCGCTATCGTAGGGCTTAGTACCGAAAAGTAAGTAATACGGGGAAAAGCTACTTATTTACGGTTTATTTAGGTAGATACGTATAGCTTTAGGAATAATTATTAGCTAATCGATATCTTCTTAGTTTTTAGTATTAGCGCTAGCTAGACGGCTAGCGATATACTTAATTTACCCGTTAAAGCGTTTAACTCGGCTATTCGTCTATAGATAGTATATCGTTATACGATACTATTATATAGGGGGGTTATAGTTAGTAAGGAGGGTCCTAAATTTATCGGAGTTAAAGGGGGTATTATTATTAGTAATAATCTTAACTAGCGGTCTAAATACTACGTAAATACGTGCTACTAGTAATTTCGTAATAGCTAAGGTGCTATTACGAGGGTCTATAGCTACTATAGCGTAGTTAGTAGCGTACTCGACTACCGTTAATAGCTATATCCGTTTACTATTAATAATAAAACGGCTAGTAAAGTCTATTCCCTAGCGTATTAATAGTCGTATAGTTAGTATTAGTCGTAGCGATTCCGTTACTTTAGGGGGCTTTTATAGTAATTAATATTCTATATACCGTCGAACGGCCTTATTTATAGCTAAAATTAAGTTAGGATACTATACTCGTTTAGCTAATAGCGTATATAAGGTATTAACGCGCGTATAGCCTTCTAGCTTATAGACCTTAATAGCTTCTAAAACGGAGGCCTCGTACGTTAATATCTTTATTAGGATACGGTTAATAACGGTATATACTTCGCTATAAAAGATAGCGAAATAGTCCTAAACGAAGGTCGAAGGGATACGATAGGGGAGTAGATAGCTATTCTCTAAGTAGTTAATAATATCCTAAATATCGTACTATCTAAGGTCGTCTAACTTCTTAATATTAGGGGCGATTAGCGTATTATTCGTAGGTTATTCGGTATTTATAGTATTACTTAGAAGCTATTCGGCGTCGTTTTACGGTAGTTACGCCGGTAGACGTATCTTAAATCGTTAGTTCGGTAGTCTAGGGATCTCGTTATTAGTAGTAGGAAAGGCGTTAGTTAACGTGTTATTATCGTTCGTTTTATACCCTTCCTCCTTATTCGTTATAAGCGCTATATCTATACGCGGCCGTAATAACTAATTAGCTAAAATATTAGCCTTACTAGATTAGTAGTAAATACGTACGCTATAGTATATAATTATATTAAGAAATCGTAATATTCTAGCTAGCTATTCTTACTTAATAGTAAAAAGGCGTAGGGTTTCGTAGTTAGTAATAATAGTAATCTTAGCGGCCTCTAGCTAGCTCCTCTAATACTATAATAATATAATAACGGTAAGTATTTCTCTTTCCTAAGTACTATATCGCTACTAGGTCTTTAATAAAACGGCGCTAAAGTACGTAACTAGGCGTAAAACGCTACGTTTATTATTAGAATCGCGCTATAATTAGAATAACGTAGTACCGATAATATAATTAGAAGCGTTAGTCTTAAGTACCGATAGGAGTATATAGTCGTAGTTACGTAGCTCTAGGAGGGAGGCTATAGTATCGCGAATATCGCGCTAGGCTTATAATAACTCGTTATCTAGCTATACTTATACGCCTTTAGGCTTATCTACTCCGGTATACTTATAGAGTAAACGCGTTTTATATATAAAGTAAGGGATAAAACGGCGTAAATAGCTAGCGGTATTTAAAAAGCTACGGATCTTAGTAATAGTAGTAGGTATTAGTCTTTCGCGGATAGTAGCTACTTTCTTAGGGTCGGGACGAATACTATAGATAGAGATAATTATTCCTAGGAACTTACCTTCTTTAACGAACTATTCGCACTTCTTAAGGTTTAATAATAGTCGGTAGCGGCTTAATTAACGTAGAATAGCGACTATTCTCTCGGCTAATTCTATTATTATCTTACCCTAAATATAAATATTATCTAAAAGGCTTATAGTAAAGGCGCGTACTAGCTTAAGGACTTTATTTATAAAACGCTAGAAGGTTATAAATACGTTTATAAAGCTAAATAGTATATGAAGTTATTCGTATTATCTAAAAGGCGTAGAAAACGCTATCTTTAGTATTACCTTAGGGTCTATAACTATCTACTAGAAGCTATCTTCTAAGTTAAGAAAGGTATAGAATCGGTATCTAGCGGCCTATTATAGGGAATCCTCGATATTCGGTAGTAGATAGGCTACCTTTCGTATAACTTCGTTTAACGTATAGTAGTTAATTACGAAACGGTATCTAAGCTAGTTATTACTAGGGAGGGGCTTCTTAAGCGGTAATAATATAGGTATAGATTATAGGGAGTTAATAGCGTATCGAATAATACTAAGTAAGAGTAATTTATTAGTAAATTCCTTTATAATTTTACGTTAGTAGGGGCTATAGCGGCGTAGGGGGAGAGATCTAGGTTTAGTATTAGCGGTCTTAATATTATACTAAGTACGGGCCTTTACGTCCGGTCTAGTATCGAAATACTATAGAATAAAGACGAAGGTATTATTATCGAAGGCCTTTTATATAATTATTAGGGCTTCGGTATTTACCTTCTTCTATTAGTTTTCTATAATAATACGGGTACCGCGAATAGCGTCGCGCTTCATACGCTCTTTCGTAAGTAATAGTTACTTCTTATACTTAGGTAATAGCTCTTTATTAAATTCGATAGTTACTTAGTCGGTATTTACCGTTCTAGGAAACGTTTATCGGGGTAAAGGAGTACTATTATACTATTACTTAATAAGGTACGTAATAAAGGGAAACGATTTAGAAGTAATATAGGAGAGGGTATAGGTATTAGGATCCGTAAGTAAAATACTATAAATATATATCGATAGAGGTAAAGGGAGGTTCTTATCGTAGAAAGAGGTAGGATTATCGTAAAAAGGGGTAATATTATCGTAGGAAGAGGTAATATTTATCGGACTAGAATCGGTAGTAGAGGTAGTATAAGTAATAGCGATATTATCTCGTCTCTAGGGAGGGTAAAAATATAGAATAACGGGGGAATCGCGTAAGAGTATAAGCTTTATTATGCTATTAGCGTCGGTATAACCGAGCTTCGTAGCTCCGCTTTAGCCGATAGTTAGGTTAGTAAGATAGGTACCGTTAGTAATAATACTAGCTACTATAGAAATAACTTTAGATAATCCGTTAATAGTCGTTAATCGGAAGGAAATAACGATATCGTTAATAATAGCGAAGCTACTATTACTACCTAGGCTATTAAGGCGTAGGGGGTTAGCGGACCGGTATAACGCTAAATAGTAACGGGCGTACGATTTAGAGACGAATACGCTAGCTATTCCGGTATTAATAAATACTATAAGCGGCGTTTATTAGTTATTCGTTAGTAAACCGGTATAGAAGCGGTATCGTTTACGGTATCCTTTATATTATAGCTATTTTATTAGTATCTTATTAATTAACGTTAATTCCTCTACTAAAGGGATTATAAATAGTATAGAATAGTAAGTAACGTTAGCGAAATAGTTATTATCTATATCTAAGCCCGTAGCTTCTAAGAGGGGAGATCCTTCGGGAGATAAGTCTTCTTTCTATATAGGATATATACTATAAATAGCGGGCTTCTTATCCCCTCTCCTATTATTCCGCTATCCTTTATCCGTTATTAGTTTATCTTTATTCCTAGAGGGGTAGGGAGTAGGGGAACGGTATATCTTTCGGTCGTAAGACGGTCTTCGTAAATAGTTACGGTTACGGGAGGTATTTCGAGAATAGTTACGAGGCTCGCGGGAATAACTACGATTATCTATCGTTCGGCCTCGATTTATCGTGAAACGCGTATTCTAGCGCGCCTTTTAACGTTAATCGTTATTCTCGGTATATAGCTCTATATATTCGCGAACTTAATAACCTATCTTTCTATACTAGAAACACGTAGATTTATCTCTATCTTTATCTTACGTAATATAATTAAGTACTTCTTTATAGGTTCTAAATTATAACGTTTCTCTTTCCTCCTCGGTCTTTAGCGTACTATTTAGCTAAGCGGCGTATAATTATCTAGTCTTTAATAAGTAGTAGGTAGTATTAACTATAATACGGATACTAGAGTCGGGGGTTATATCCTACCGTATCTTATACTATAAGTCTATAATATTATAGCGTAGAATATCCTCTACTATATATCGAATATAGTATATTTCGAGTAAGTTATCGGTAGAATTCTATACTATTTTAGCTAAAAGTTTAATAGCTTTATATTTAGACTTATTTTAATAATTAAATACGAGAGCTATAAATACGCGTAAAGGGGTAGATATTAGTATGCGACTAGAGATAAATATTAGTATAGATTCTACTAATATAAGCTATAGTATATCGGTATACCGTTAAATAAAATACTAAAGGGGTATAAATTCGCCTCTAATTACTAGTAGCATTCGAGATATCTAATACGTATACGGAATTATAAATTTATATAAGTAGGTTTAAATATATACTAATTATACTATAACTATATAGTCTACCTTACTTAAGTAGTCGCTTTATAGCTAACTAATAGCTTTTTTACCGTTTTTCTTATAATCCTCTCTATTACTAATATCCGATAGGAGTATTAGCTCTAGAAACGTCGCTTAGAGGTATTAATACTACCCGATAGCGTACTTATCGTTTATTAGAGGTATATTATACTTTATTAGACTACCTTTAATAGCTAAATTCCCGTTTTCTAAACGAGGGCCTAGGAATCGTCTTTTAATAGCTAGCTATAATAGTAGTATAAAGCTATTAATACTAATATTAGTAAACGGTTTACTTTTAGGTCTTAGATATAATTTCGCTTAAAATATTACTTTAAGGGGTATTATTTATAAGGGTATTCGCTAGAATAATATAGGAAATATTAGAAATATACTACTATCGTATACTCCTTATCTATATATATAACCTTATTATCCTTCTCGAACTATATTACCTATACCTCTCGGTATTTATAATATAATATACGGTACCGAGGGCTAGTTTCTTATCGGTTAGACGCTAGTTATAGGTAATAACGGGTTATTAGCTATAGTTACGCTAGAAAGGGGGCTCCTTCTACTTAAGTTAGTAGGTAATAGTAGTCCTATTATCTACGGACTAACTAATAATAGTAAGGGAGTAAGAAAAGAAGATAAGGTAGCTATAGCTATAGCTAGTAAGTTACTATAGCTTATAGCGTCTATTAGCTTTTCTAGAAGTTTTTCTATTATCGTACTAATAATAGTATTTATATTATCGGTACGCTCTTTCTCTCTCGCTTATCTATTAAAGTTAGACTCTATACGGTCCGTAAGTAGCGCTTTTATTATTTACTTTAATTCCTCGATCGTAATAGACTCGGTATATTAAGGCGGTAGACTACTAGCTAGCTAAGCCGGTAGGATATTTATCCCGTTATCTATAGCCTTTCCTTTCCCTCGTCCTATTATTATCTAACGATTATATATAATAGGGGTTACTTCTATAGGGGGTTATAGCTCCTTAACTAGTAACTTACTAATTTAGGGGTTAGTTATAACGCTTACCTTACTTAAGGCTTTAAGGTTATAGGTAATACTTTTATCTCTTTTACGTAGAATATATTATTCTTTATCTGATATTTAGCGTAAAAGTAGATATTTAGCGGTCTAGGCTTACTAGGAAATAGGGGATTAGGGATATAAACCGATAGTAAGTAGGAGCGAAAAAGGAATAAATAAGGAAAACTAGGGTATAATAGTTATAAATAGTTAGATAGTCTATATTTATAGGGTTAATAATAAGGGAAAGAGCGGTAGGAAGGATAACTATTAGAAAAGAAACGGGGCTAGTAAAATAAGAAATAAGACTATTAGTATATAAAAGGGGTATAAAGGGGGTATAAAAGCGGGTTAGTCTTAGAATAAGAGGTAGATTAGTAATTAGAATTAAATAGAATAGGAGAATAGGTAATAAAGGAAGTCTATAAACGGAGGTAGTAGAAAATAATCGAAAATAGTAGAAATATTAAGACGTTAGTTATCGGAATAGTAGGAGTCTTAGAAATAACTAGAAAAAGTCGTAGAAATAAATAAGTAAAATCGTAAAATAAAGGAAAAGTCGTAGAAATAAATAGAAATAGAGGGATTAGCTATTAAATATTTAGTAATAGGACTCGAACCTATTAGTAGTATCTAATAGCTTAAGAGGTATAAGAAAGGCACGCGGGGGGCGTATAAAACGTCGGTAAAGGTAGGGTAATTCGGTATTTCACTAGAGTAATAATAGTTAATTAGCTATTAGTTCGGTAAGGACGGAATTAAAAGAAGGAAAATAAAAGATATTCGTTTAACGTGCTTTCGTTACTAAAAGGAGGTTAAATAGAAAGGGTTTTTATAAAAGAAAGGTAATTCGTAGTTTACCGCGGCGGAAAGTAGTAAAGCTATCGGCGGAGGTAAATTCTAAATTAAAAGAAAGGAAAGTTAAGATATCGGTCGATTACGTATTAATTAGGACTCAAACCTAGAGGAAAGGTAGTCGATTACGATAGTTAGGCTTTAAAGGAAGGTTAATAAGAGATTAATAATATAAGTATTACGCTTATAAAAAATTAATTTTTTATAATTCCTAGATATATAGTCTAAAGGACTAATAAATAAGTTATAATTATAAGGTACGTATAGAGAAATATATATAAAGGGAAGCTTAAATTTTTTCTATCTTAAGATATTTCCTATAAAAGCGCGGTAGATATCTACCTTTTATAGGTCTTTTACTAGCTCTTTAAGGTATTTATATATATATAGATATATACCTAAATGCTTACCGCTAAGTAGTATCCACGTGTATTAGTATACGTTTATACGTAATTGTAATGTACTCTGACCTATTTAGGGATCTATAAATCGAATTAATTACGAGTCTAGTAGATAGACTAGCTTTTAACGGCTTTATTAAATAATATATTAAAGAAGTTATTTATCGAGTTCGTCTTATTATAGCTAATTCTAATATACTTTCTAGATTAATATAGGACTTTATATTTATACCGATTCTAGATATAATAAACTATATCTTATCGACGATACCCCCGGTCCTTATATAGTATAAATATTTTATACTATACCTACCTACCCTAACGATTAAATACTTCCGAACTATTAGCGCCTATTACGTTATTACTCTTACTAATGCTAAACGACGGTCTCTCTATTATTCTAAACTCGATATACCCGCCCTTCTTAGAGTCCTCCTTAGCTACGTTAGCTACTACCTATACTCCGTATAGATACTATTACTTAATAAAATTATTAAATTAAATAGCGTTAAAATCCACGAATATATCCTAACTAAACTCGATAACTCTCTTAATAATTAATAACGCGTAATAAATTACGATAGCGAGCCTAAAGAAATAGTAATACTTAACTATATATAAGATCCTATTTCCGTTAAATAGGCCCTTAAATTCGATAAAGAAGGTTAGACTAATACTATATTTAAAGAGTTCGATAACTTCTTCGCCCGCGATGTTTTTAAATTCGTACCTACCCCTACGAATATAAAGCCCTTATTATCGAAATAGGTATATAAGACTAAACGAAACTAGTTTAGGATCTAGGTTAAGCTAAAGGCTAAGTTAATAGCTAGAAGCGATAGATAAATCTATAGTATAGATTATTTTAATACCGTAGCCTATATAAGTAGGACTAATAGCTAGAGAATAGTTATTACCCTCTTATTATACCTTAGATAGGAATCCCGATAACTCGATATAATTATAGTATACCTATATAGTCTAATCGACGAGGATATTTACCTTTCTATTCCGTCTATACTCCGAGTATACCTTCGATATCGTAATATCTCTATACCTAAAAGGTATATTATTAAGCTTAATAGGGCCCTATATAGGCTTAAGTAAGGTATTCGCTAGTAGTAATAGCGATCGTATACTATCCTTACTAGTCTCGGATTTAAGCGACTAGTATCGGACCTAGCTATTTATTACTATCCTAAGATAAAAATAATTATCTATATATATATCGACGATTTCCTCTATACCGCCCTAACTAAATTAATACTTAATAAGTTCGAATCTAATCTTCTATCGTACCTAGATATCGACCTTTAAGGCCCTCCTTATTAGTTACTAGGTATACGCCTCGATATTTATAGGGAGTAGATTAAGCTCTTATAAGAATCTTATCTAGAGGATATTCTCGAAGAGATCGATCTCTCTAATTATAGGCCTTATAACTTACCGTCCGAACTATAACTAAGCGATAACGAAATTCTATACTACCTTAGACTACTACTAGATAAGTATAAGGCCCCCCTTTATAGATATATCATTAGATAACTTAATTACCTTAGGATTATAACCCGTCCCGATATATCTTTTACTATTTTAGATTTATTATCCCGACTTTTATCCCTAACGCTTTTAGACTAGTACCGCCTTAAAAGACTATTACGATACCTCTCTAACTATAAATCTCTAGGAATTTATTATAACTTACTATAGACTAATTACGATAATACCTAGAAACTACCTATCTATATATATTACGATTCTATATAGGCTAACTACTTAAAAATAAGCCGCTCTTCTATAGGCTACGTATTCTTCTTTAACGGTAGCCTAATCGCTTAGGCGTCTTATTAATAAAAGGTTATCGCTAAATTATCCGCCGAGGCGGAATATATTACTACTTCCGATACCGCCGTATATACTATATAGATATACTAGTTCCTAATAGAAATCGACTATAATACTAAGATAATACTCTTCTACGATAATAAGAGCGCGATCGTACTTATATTATCTAATAAAATATAACGTAGGTCGCGATATATTCGGATATATTTCTACTTTCTCCGCTAGGTAATCGCTAAAGGCCTTATTACGCCGGTATATATTCCTACGACTAAATAACTTACCGATATATTTACTAAACCGGTAACCCCTATTATATTTTCACGCTTAACGAAGGCCTTAATAACTATTAATACCGGCCCTCTATACGACGCCGTCTACCTTATATCGATTAACGGGGAGTAAGAAAAAAGAGTAACCGATATAAGGCGGAAGCCCTAACCCTATAATAACTTATTAATAGAATTAATTAGTTATTTACCCCCAACAATAATCTATATATATTAACATTTCCTATTCCGGAATAAGGGAGGATAGAACTTAGTCCTAACATAACTATAAAACCAATTAAACTCTGTTTTCATCAATTGTTCCGCTACTACGTGATTCATACAATCCAATCTTAGATTATTGGCCTATCACAGACCGCCAGACTTGAGGTACACAACGGCGCCAAGCGAGAGAGAGAGTGCTGGGGGGAAGGGAGGAGTCAGGGGAGAGCCATCACTCCTCTACCGCCTATAAGATGCTCCTTCAGCTTGCTTCAGACAGCCGTGCTTCGTGCCTTTCGTGGCGAGGAGCTCGTGCCGTTGGGCGGTGCCATGTCAAGGCACAGCATCAGGTCTGCAGCCACTGTAAACGCTCAGCACAGAACTTGCGGCCAACCCCCCCCCCCAGGGAATCATCTCATCACTCCTGGCTCTTCCCCAGCTTCCTCGGCCATACCCTTGTCCCCCCCAGAACTTCCAGGGCTGTGTTTGTGTCAGAAGAAAATTCAGAGTGGTCATGTGCAGAAGAAGCTGTATTTTTGTGAGACAAAGTCAAACAGCAGCCAGAAGGTGGAAGGGAATGAAAAGAGGAAGGGCCAATGGGTTTGACGACCGGACGGAATCGGACAATTGGTCCTCGCAGGCGGAGAGAGCTTGGGGTTGTGAGACACAAAACGGGGGGGATGATAACAGGCAAATGGCAAGAGGGAGAAAGGGAAGAAGCAGGTAGCCTTGTGGCCGGGTTTTGTTGCACCAAGAGGCGAGATGCAGGTTATACTATGTTCAATTGTACGGTATGTCTGACAGCCACATTCACACCGGTCGCCATCTGGGGTGGTTATGATGAGACCAGAAGACGGGACAGCGTTTGTGTGTCTGGATTTTGGGAGTCATCGCCGGCCGGCCACCAGAACTCGGCACATCAAGCTCTCTTGGGCACGCTGAACTTCCCTCCTTTGTCCATTCAGCCATAAAACTCCTCGTGAATAGAAAACTTGGCCTCCTGTCCTCGGTCGACAGAAACCCCTGCCTCGTCTCTATAAGACGACAGTGAGAAGGTTAAAAAGTATATCGATGAAAATACAAGTCTCCAAAAAAGGCCCCCCAACGATCCAATATCCAATCGCACGCTGCATCGCCGCCACCTGCCATCGAAAACAAAAACTCCACCGGGGAGCTTCCCCGGAAAGAGCAAATCAGGGAGCTTCGATTGTGGTATATTTCCCCTTTCGATGTCTTGCTTCTTGTTTTATGGCTTGCTTCTACCCCAAAGTGCTGTCTGTGTAAAATTGCTGGTAGGTCCAGCGAAGATGATGAAATTATGGTATGATTTCCGGGAAACGACGGCGAATTTCGAGCGGTCCAGTGACCTACCTCTCTCCAGGGCTTCAAATGCTTGAAATGCGTTGCCCAAGAAAAACTATGATCAGGGGCCACCGGGCCAGGGTTCATCCAGCCGTGGTGGTGGATTCTGTAGCACTCGGTCAGTTTCGTTAGGAGACCGCACCCAAAAAAGGGGAGATCGTAACCTCGCAGTACATGTCAGAGCTGCAGATCCAACACCGGGAGGTAGGTATACTGAAGGACTCAAGGTGAGAGGTGGCTGAAGCTGTTCGTTCGCTGTGTGATGCTTGTGCGTGTGAGTGTGTGTCGACGTCTGGTGTTGTGAACAAGCCTGCTTTCTCCAGATTCACACGTGTCCGGCGCCTCAAAACGCAATGAAGAGAACGGAAGGAAATACAGTAGTGTTAGCACTTAACACTGCTCAATGAGACCGGCCGGTGCTCCCTCCCCACAAATGCAAATTCGTCCCTTTGGAAGGAATGTCTCGGCTCTGCCAGGTCGCCTTACTTCTTCCCTAGGTACTTTCCTCTTCCTTTTTCTGGACGTCGTCCATTCCTCGGCGGTATACACTCTTGCGAGGAAGTAAGTCAGTACAGTAAAGAACGAGGCGAGACAGGAACGATGGACGGATGGAATTTCATCGCCTCGAAAGGGCCGAAACACGCCACGGTTGGAGAAAAGCGTGACCAAGCCCGGAGTAGTACAGTATACTGTACAGTACGTAGGTAAGGTGCTCGTTGAGTCGTTCGTTCCTACAAGGGGGGGGAATTTCGGTATATCTTGCCGTGGCAAAACGAAGAATTACGAAGTTCTTTCTGGGTCACGCGTGCAAGGTCTGAGAAGCGGCAGCTTTTTTCTAGGCGGAACCAACAAAGACGAATATCGCCCTTATTCGTCCCTGGACGTGCCTGACTCTCTAGCCTTCCTACGAAAAAGACCCGGAGTTTACAGTGTATTCCTAGCATAATCCGGTCCGTTACACACACACACATGTTTGAAGGGACTGAGTGTTTCGCCAGATGACTTCAGGAAGAATCACGCCATGAAGACGGCCTGGATGTCCCAAGATTGCATGGAGAATCGACGCGGAGAATGGAAGGTCCGCGAGACCTCTTCACCCTCGAGCCTTCTCTCTCCGCGATGCTGTCAAGCCATCCCCTTCTTCCCTGCTGTCACATTTCACAAGCTTTGCCCCATCCGCCCGGCCGGGTGTGCCAAGTGTTCCTAGGCCGGGGGAGATGGGCGTTTCTCGGCGCTGTGGGCAGCCTTACGTGCACATTGTGGCAGATCGACATAGGCACGGCGGCGGAGCAACCAGGTTCCAGGCCCATCTAACCAGACAGGATCCAGCCCGGCTTAACACTTGATTTCGTGTAGAGCGCAGACAACAAACGCCGCCTCCAGAGCTCTGATTGGGCAGGGTCCATTCGTATCACCCTTAGGCCGGTACCTAACATGCCTTGATTTCGATATCGTTAATTTGTTGCCTCCTGGTTTTTTTTTGTCTTTTTTTCACATGGCACACACACGCGCACAGTGGCAGCCGGAATGTCCGACGTCGGCCCAGCCTGGCCGGGAGGATTCGGGAGGCATATCCGGGGAGGGGGCGGACGGCCGGCCATCAGAAGCTGGTGAGAACGACAAGAATAAAATAAAGTCGTCCGTAGCCTCGCTTAGTGAGGATCCGTCAATAGAACCCTCCCTTCCCCCCCTCCGACATAGGGAGGCGCTGGGTGGTATGCTGTTCATGCACGATGCTTGACTTGGCAGGAGAGCAATCTGGCAAAAGCCACTGGAGACCAAAAAATGGTGTTCTCCTGACGGCCGCTTGAATGCAGTCTGGCTATTGGTGTTGGTGGGACCTCCTGCAGTACACCAAGCACGGAGGCCGGTCTACTGCCTAGCCAGAGCTGCGGACAGGCGCCGGGGTGATTGGACGGCAAACGGGCATCGTGAACAGGAGAGCCGGTACAGCTTTCCAGGCATTGCTGACAGGAACACAGGACGCGAAGCTTGCTTTGCACTGTGGGCAGTCGTCACGGCGGAGGGAGAGAGAGGGGTCAAAAAGAGAGAGAGAGAAGAAGGCCGCCCTAACCCTGTCCGGTGAGGGGAAACCAGCATCACGAAAAAGAAAAAAAAATTAAATACATAAATACATAAAATTGAGGCTCTTGTCCTCTCCTCCCTTCCCCTCCCCTCCGCCCACTGGCAAATGTGCAGCGACGTAACAGAAACGTGCGATTCGACAGTACCAGCGACGACCACCCACTCCCAGGCCCAGATTCATCCCACTCTGTCCCTCTCAGTGTGTGTGTGTGTGTGTGTCGAGATACCATCGTAATGCTGGATGAAACGCACACCCAACAGACACGGCAGATGCACCAGGCCCGTTCGGGAAATCGGCGAATATACAGAACAGACACACCGTTATAATACCAGCAAGCCCTGTGACTACCCTACTGTAGGTCATAAGGAGTATTATTTCCCCTTCCCACGACAGATGTATGTTCCTTATTCGGGCGGCTCACCTTCATAGGTGGGGCCCACGTTTATTCTTTTATCCACCGCTGCGTGGGGAGGGAACAAGCACAGAAGCAGCAGAAAGCCCCGGAAGAAGCAAAGGAGGAGAGCGGAGAGAGAGACAGCATCAGCCGGACAAAAAAGGCAGGACTTGGACTTGGCCAATGGCTTCTCAACGGGCATTTGGCGAAGAAAGGACCGTGCTCTTTTTTCTCTGTCTTCCCCCCCCCCATCCCCATCAGATAATAATGCTGTCCTTAGGCGATAGGTGGGAGGAAGTGTGGTGGCCGGAAGGAAAAAAACGATCAGTCACAAAAGTCTAATCAGCGTCGGTCGTCTCAAGAGCCCCAAGAAAGTGGGATGAATGTGGCTGATTGATTCTATGGGTGGAGTTTCTTCTCGCTTTTTACGGCGTTGTGGTTGCATCTGAGCTGAAAATGGACGGACGGGTGACCGGGCCCTGTAAGATCCCCAAATCCAGGTTTCTCTGCTTTTCGCTATACACTAGGAAAAGGGAAAAGGGAAAAGAGAAAAGAAACGATGGGGGCCAAGGTGAGAGAGTTGCTTTCAGAAGAGACGATAAATGAGAGACAACTGTGCTGATTGAAGACAGAAGCTCAATCTGGAGAAAGCCCGAGACAACTTTTCACACTCCCCAATTCCGGCGGCATGCCCGACCCTAACCCTAAAAGCGAGAATCCCAACCCCTAGCATAAACCCCACCCGATCACACAATCGTGATCTTTTTTTTTTTTTTTCCTTTTTTTGCCCGGTTCGTTCTTTTGACCGCTTCGGCGGGTTTATCGTCTAGTGTCGGCATAAAGAGAGTTAAGCGAGACAAAGAATAATCAGCAACGCCCGCTGTTGTGCATACGTTTGGTTGGGATGCGTATATACGGTTTTTTGAGCCCCCCCGCGCCCTTGCATTTCCCAGCATTCCGTTATCTATCGACAGCCCGCTGCAAATATCTGGTACCGGGACAAAGAACCACAGACGGCCGGATTTCACATCCGAATCCGTCGATAGCGGGCTCCGGAGCATTATGTTATCAGTATCTTTGCCGCCCTGGGCCGGCCAGCGCTTTTAGAAGCAGGAATTCCAGCCCCTCTCGCGCCATTTTTGCCCCGACAGCTATTTTCTGGCCTGCGAAACAACCTGAACAGTCGAGCCGGTGTTCATCTCCGACCAAAGAAATGCAAGAAAGATATTTTATACGCATCGCCATTCCACAGAGCCTACGGATTCACTGGCCCGCCCCCAATCCCCGGTGGAATTCTGGGTCGTTCTAGGGCTGTTTGGGTGCTCGGCGGCGCGCGTGCGTGTGCGTGTACGTGCGTGGACGGAAACGGCTGCCAGTCGACCAGCGGACAGAAAGAATCGAGACAGGCTGGACGGCCGAACTATTGGACCAGGAAAAGCACAAAAACCTCGTATCATCCCCCTAAAAATAGAGATATGTACAGATAGATCTGCTTATCAAGAGAGAGAGAGAGAGAGAAAGAGAGTAGACCGGTTCTAGGCCCTCCCCTTTCGAGAGAGAGCTCATTTTATGCGTGCCTGGAACTCCTGGCTACTGGCGGTGGCGGCTGTTACGTGTGTGTGATGTGTTTCGCGGCGGGACGGCAAACGAGGCATGTGGTATGAGGAGGTTCCCGCACAGCACACTCGAGCCCGTCCGTGTAGCTGCTTCTTTAGAGTGTCAGGTGGAAAAGGGAGATCTGTCGATGGAGGAATCCCGCACCACATTCCTGCACAGTGAGGCCGAAGAGAGAGTGTGTGTGAGAGAGAGAGCTTTATCGCGGGAACAGCGGGACGTATTGGTGGCCAAAAAGGAGCCGCAAGCCTCCTCATTGCGGGGGACAGGATAAAAAGATGAGGTGGTCCGATGTCCAGGCCCGGAATGGGGAGAGACACGCGGATATCGTGGTGCGAACAGAGGTGTTGGTTCTGATTTGACACATCCTGACTTCTTCCCCCCCGCAACCGACCGACGTTCCCCTCCCCAGGAATGCCGGTCTTCCTTTTGATCCCCGGGGGGGCCTCGCTTTGAACCTCCGCAATGCGGCGGCCGTATTTGCACATCCTCAAGAGCTGCGCGCCACGAACTACGACCTACGAACGACGAAAAATAAAAAGCGGGAAGCAGCTGGGTTGCTTTGCTTATCAGAGAGCTCGACCGGAACCACCTGCTGCATTCTGCTCATGTCTGGCCGCTGCAATTGGCCGCTATGCTGCTGCTGCTGCTGCATGTGCATATGCGTGTAGGTTGGGTGGGACTGCATACACATACGGCCTGCATATCCAAACAGCCACCGCGAGCAGTTCGTCGACCGAAGAGGGTTGGCCGTAGAGGGGGCCTGGGCCCGGGGGTTTTACCTGTTTATCAGAGTCCGGCCACCAATACCACCCACACGGCGTTCTGCTGGCCTTGCGCTGTGCGGCCACACACACCCCCACACACACACGCACCACACCCGGACTTTTTGGTTCTGATACACCAGGTCCAGACCCGTGAGGGCACCTCGCTGCGACAGAGGTGTGCCGCAAGGAGCAGCAGCCCGGATGCCTCTCTGCTGGCAGAGTGCCAGTGAGAAGGCCATGCCGGTGGTACGTAACTTGGATGTAAGTGTGCATGTCAGTCAACACGCCGTGCATTGACGAATGGGAGCCACAGGAAGCCGCTGCAGTGTGTGTGTGTGTATATGCATAATCGAGAGGATGTGGGCTTATCGGCGAGCAGCTATCTACTGCATGTTCTGGCTTGTTTAACCTGCAGCTTCGACCATTTCCGGGAAACAGAGAGCTTTGGAGATAGGGGAAAGAAACGGCCAAATGCCCCAGCAGCTATGATCCTACCGATCTCTATGCTCCTTTCTCTGACAGACATTGGGATTATCATTACTATTTTTTTTTTAAATTTTAAATTCCCTGGTTACACCGCTTTGATCCAGCGTTCCATCTAGGAGTGCGACACCGGACCTAGTGGACGGCAAGTGCCTCTCTAGCTCAAGGTTTGGGGGGGTTTTTTTTGTTTCCTCCCGAAAGGCCACGCACTCCCGCCCGCCCGCCCGCTGTGTATATGTGTGTGTGTGTGTGTCTGTGTGTGGCATAGCGACTTCCCGTGGTGGCACGACCAACCATGACCGGGCGAAACGGGAGACAAAAAGGCTCCCGGGACTGAGTTAGAGGAGGCATAGCTCCAACAGGGCTGTCGAACCCGAGCCCGGCTCAGCTATGACAAAAGCACCCTGGCTGGGGGCTCTCCCATCGCCATCTGCTCTCGCACATCGGCGGATCGTGACGGATAGATGACGGAGCACTGGCGTGGAACAGCGCTGTGGCTCCGTGGCCGGTGAAGATCGCAAAAATACGCCGTGGGACTGTTACACAGGCGGGGGACAAACAGAGCAGAAAAGAAAAGCCGGATGGGTGGTTGGAGAGTACGAGGATTGGAGAATAAAAAGGGCCGTACCTTTCTCGGTGAAGCTGAAGAAATGAGGGGTGAGAGAGCGCTCCGATGCAGTTCCGGCCGTTTGGGGTTACGCTGACGGGCGAGGAACTGTAGATACCGTGGGGCGGGGAGTACCCTGTATCAACACTTTTATACGGGAGGCAGATGGTGGAGATGAGAGAGATGTTTATCAAACGGGGCAGTGAGGGAGCGTCAGATATAGACCACCACCAAACCCCAAGGCACGCATCTTGTCCAAACATGAGAAGGGATATATAGAAACCAACTACGTGACATTGACACCAGCCCAGCTACTCCTGCACCCTCGGTGCAAACGCAACCTCCGCCGGAAGCCGGAACGTCGCACAGAACATGCGCTTGTTCGGCGCCACATCGCGCACGTCGTGGATATTCACCTCGCCGTCGTGCACCGCCGCCGCCTGCGCGCCCGACAGCGTGCCGTGCGCGCCCAGCCGCAGCTCCACGCCGCCGAGCTCGCGCGCCAGCCGCGCGCGGATGTCGGCCAGGGCGGCCGCGTCGTCGAGTTTCTCCGCGAAGCAGTGCACGTGGATGAGCGGCAGCTTGCGCGGCGGCTCGCCGGAGGCCGCGGGCGGGGCGGAGAAGAGGGCTTCGTGGCCGGCGTACAGGCCGCGCAGGTGGTGCACGAAGGTCGTGGCGGAGGCCGGCAGGTTCATCACGAAGTGCGAGATGGTCGGCGGCACGCGGATCTCGCGGGCCGGCGGCCGCGGCGGCGGCGCGGCGCCGGGCTTCCCCTGCGTGGCCGACCGCGACACCTTCGCCTGGGGCCCAACCACCGCCTTCTCGCCCGCCAGGAACGCGCGGTACACGAGATCCGCCGCGCGCGGGATAAACGCCCGCCCGTCCTCATTGAACGCACGCACAAACTGGCCCGCCTTGTTGCGCCGCACCGCATCCTCGAGACACTTGTAGCTCTCGGGGTTCATGTCGTTGGCCCACACGAACACCTCGCGGCGGCCGGCCGGCACCGCGAACGGGCCGATGCCGGCCATCACGTCGCACACCGCCTCGCCGGGCTGGAACATGCTGATGATGCGCGAGTGTTCGGTCTCGAGCTTGCTGTTCCAGTACACCTTCGCGTAGTTGAACGCGAACGTGCAGCCGTTCTCCTGCACCTCGACGGCCAGGTCGTCGGGCCCGTAGAGCACCTCGTAGTTGAAGGTGCGGAACTGCGACTCGGAGCCGACGTTGTCGATCTTGTTGATCACTGTGCGCACCCGCGGGTTCTTGTCGACGAGCACCTCGGCGATCACCCGCTTGTACGGCAGGTAGCGGTCGCGCAGATTGAGGTGGACTGTGCTTGGTTAGACGGGGCCGCGAATTTGCTGTGGAAAGCTGAAGGAGGCTGTTTGCTTACCGACGTGTCCGACAGAGTTGAAGCCCTTCGGAATCTCATCGTGCAGTTCCTCCGGTATTATCGACGAGATGACATCAACTGAATACTGTCAGTCTTCTGCTCCGCACATCCAGTATCACCCCGAAAAGCAAGCACTTACGGTATCCCCAGTGATAGTAGTCCAGCGTAACATCCACCGGAACCATGCTCAACTCGGCCGCCTTGATGCCCTCCTGCAGCACCGGGCCCCATGTCGACGGAGCTATTCCAACAGAGCAAAATATCAGTCAAACGGCGTTCGGCCTGCAACATATAGAACCTGACCCCCCCCCACACGCACAACCAGCCCAACACAGGAAGACACAGACAGAGGGAAGAGACCAAACATACCATCAACCCGCACCCGCGGCTCCAGCAACAAACACTTGCCCCCGCGCGCCGCAACCGCCGCGTCCGGGTCGACCCGCACCGGACTGAACCGCTCCAGCTCCAGCAGCTCGCGGCCCTTCGCCAGCGTGCGCCGGTACTTGGCAATGTGCCGCACGTCGACCACGCGCGCCGCCGCCAGGTTGAACGTCTTGGTGAACAGCGCCCGGTCCAGCGTCTGCATTGCGCGCGCCGCGGGTGCGCGCAGCGGGGCCATGATGTCGGTGGCAGCCGCGGACTGTTTTGTGACCGTTAGTTTCGTTGCCTATCTTTCTTTCTTTGCTAAGGGAAGGGTTCCCCTTTTCGTTCTCGTGCGGTTGGAGACTGCAAAAATCTGCTTTCTCTATCGTTTGGCTGTGTGGTGCTTCAAACTCACATGCTCTTCCATGGGGGCAAAGCTCTGCAAGAAAAACGCCAGGGAAAAATTTGTGCCCCCTGCGCTCTGTCTTTTGGTAAGGGATCGCAATCAAATGACCAGGGGCCGGGTTCTGCTCTTTTTTTCCAGCCGCAAGAAGACTATGAAGCTTGAAATGGGTAAAGAATCTGAGAGGGGATGAAATCAAGACTGGTTGTTGAGGCATGAACGTATCGAGATGGAAAAAAATATATCTGAGGAGTCATCTGGATTTTCTAGACCAATCTAGGGTTTGTGACATCAATCTTAGGGTTAACGTGGAGCTCTGTGACGTTTGAGAGCTGGTTGATGTGGGCTACAAGTTGCTCCAACGCGTTCACTCCCGAGATGTCATTTCCAAAATTGGTGAGAGAGCATATTGCTTATTTGATGGTCATTGATTCCATGAACGAGATACTAATGATTATTTCACCCCTCGGTGTGCACACCTGTTGATATTCATACATTGCCAATCCTCCGCTCTGCATTTGGTAAATATCACATACAGGATGTAAGGTGCGACATGAAAAAAGAATCAAGAAGCAAACATATAAAAAAGACCATGGTCATGAGTGGCCGGGATTCATAAAAAAAAGATGTGGTTCTTTGCGCCGGTCTTTGGACGACAGCTATATCAATGCATTTTCTGACAACAACCCCCGAAACATTACCGCATACCGCGTACCGCACACCCCCGGTGGGACACCAACCAGCCCTAGGATATTACTTCGAAGAGAAAAGGAAACGAAAAGAAAAGAATGCTGAGATGTGCTTCTGCTCAGGGAATGATGTTTCTTAGACAGAAGGGGCTGAGGAAGAAATGAAAAAGGAGGAAAAAAAATGAGAGCGTTGAAATCATTTGCCGAGACGCATTTCCGCACCAGCAAACTTGCGGAGGCCGCGCAGGAACACTTGGTATCCTATACCGGTGTTGTCCTGCAGGCTGAAGATCTCGGTCAAGCGGAGCTGCCACGGCGGGAAGCTGGACAGCTCAACATACGGGCCGAAGAGGATCAGCAGGTCGGGCTCGGACATGATAAGTTCCGAGAGCTCCGCATCAATAAGGTCCGCCGTGACGTCCGACGGGGAGATCTTGCCCTTCTGGGCCATCTCGGATAGAGTTCTGGTCAGGTCGACCATCGACTCTCGACCGTCCTCCATGGAGATGAAGATCACGCGCAAGCTTGCAGCCGGCTTCTTGTTGCGCAGGGTCCCCGAGGCCGGGGTCTCAAGCGGCTCCATGTGGGGGACGGCCACGGAGAGAGCCGGATAGTCCCGACCAAAATAGAAGCCGAACTTCTGGAGGATGGCACGCTGGAGCTGGGCCTGGTAGCCCTTCAGGATTCCTGTTTGCAGAGAAGAGGGGCAGTTAGTGAATGTTGACACGATTGGAGCGGGCTTGATCACCACGCCGCCAGCTTTACCACCACCACCACCACCAAAAGAGGGAGGGGCTTGAAGAAACATACCCGACTTTTCGTACACAGACAGCTGGGGAATTCCTGCACACGCAGCCCACACAGCAAGATCTGACGCCTCGTTGATCAACCGCTCCAACTCCGACGCGCGGCCTTCAATATCAATCTTGAGCACCACACTAAGATGCTTCGGGAGCTTGGAAAGCGTGGCCACATCCCGCTGGATCAGAGCCGGAGTTCGGTGGTGGTAGAAGATGATGGAGAACATGCGATATGACACCGTGTGCCAGGTCTGTCGGAGGCGGATGTAGAGGGAGAATATCGAGTGCAGGATGGTGAAGAGAAGCAGATACACCTGGCGCCGTATGAAGGGACCGATTCCACGGAGTGTTGGCTGAGTCTGCGTGGCCCATTGCTGGGCTGATTCGGCATGGGCTGGGCTGGGAGCATCCGGAAGGTGGCGCTGATAACACAAACGAACAGGCACGGTTAGAAAGCCATGTCAAGCTTGCGGGAGACTACACACCCGGAGACTCACCATGATCAGAGCTCTGCGCTGCTCATCCGTCAACATTTGATGCCCGTCCTTCTCATCGAGCCGGTAAATCTGGCGTTCCCGGAACGTCGCCGTCATGGTGCCGGGTTGTAAGGGAAAAAAGAAAAAAAATGTGCGGCAGTCTCAAGTGACCGTCATCAATGGGCGATATTAAAAGCGAAAATCAAAGCAAGGAGATTTCAGCCAAATTGAGGAGGAATATAGAGAGAAAAAGACCAAGAGTGGAGGAAGAAACAGATGATGAATGAGGTGGTGTCACAGTGGCAGAGCTAAGAAAACAAAAGGCCCACGCACGGCATTTGACCCGACCTTCGAAGCTTGTGATTTCTGGTTGACGAATCCCGCTGACATAATGGTTTCGTCACTTTTCACGAACGGCAGAAGGAGCCGCCATGGCGAGAAATTGAGACAAGAAAGCGATATCGTCTTGGATATATAGTTGTTATGGGCGTTTTATTTCTATACGGCAGGTCGAGCCCACATCAACCATCCCCTTGGAGGGAAGGAATGTGCGATATCGAGACAATCAAGGGCAATAGTGTTGAGCTGCAGGTTGAATGTTGGGGGAAGAAAAGCCCGTGGAGGTCTCGGCTTAGGGACGTGCCAGCGGCAACCTGCCACCTTCAGGTGCACCTTCAAGGGCGAAGAGCCACTGTAAGCCGCTATAAACGTGTGTTAACTTCCCGCCGGCCGAGTCAAATCTCCGACCAATTGCACTCGCAGCTGCCGCCAGGTGGTGCCAAGGCACACAGATTTAGGGTTAAACCCACCACGAGAGCCTCCCACGTAATCAAAGTCGCTCCCCTCCACAGCTCAGCTCAGCCATCACCATCTCAAGAGTCCAACCTCACATTTTCCTTTGCGCCAACTCATGCTATGATCGTTACCGACCTGAACTTTCGACTATGCGAATGTATATACGCCTTACTCTGAATCAATAGCCGTCAACTCTGCCTGGTCGACGCATTCGCATTGGCTTTGGCCTCACGTCAATATCATTACCTCCTCTCGACTGAATCCATCATCGACCTCTCGCAATATGGAACGGTCGTCATCAACAGCTACGCGCGGACTCTTCCCGCGCGGACCGAGCTTCACTCTGGAAGATTTCTCCGGCGGCGATTTCAGCGTGCGAGACTTCATTGAGAATTTTGCCGAGAGCGCCGTGCCGACAAACCGGCGATCAGGGCCGACCACCAACCAACAACAGTTCGACCCCAAGCCGTTGATCCGGACCTTTGAAAGTCAGTGACCTGGCTCCGCGTGTGTGTGTTTGTCTGCGTACTGACTCCATTCCTTTCTCGCCAACGTTTAGGTGCCCAGTCACAGCTCACCGAGCTTTCCGAAACGCTACAAGAAAAAGAGTCGGAGCTGATGACCCAGGTCCGACGTGCCGAAATCCAACACGACCAGACCCTCGATACGTTGGGCCGAAAGCTCGACCAGTCGATTGCCTCGTTCGAATCCCTAGACATTTCCCTCAACAACCCCAACAATGGGCCGTCCAGCAACGGCACCAGCCGGCCCGACACTGGCGCAAACATTGCCGTGCAAATCGGCGAGAAGCTGGAGGAGCTTGAGCGCAAACGACGGCGTGCCCTGGATGCCAGCTTCTTGATACAATGCTGGCTGGAAGTCAGCCAGACCGGCAACCTGACGTCCCTGCAGGAGATTCAGCGCCAGGGCGGAGCCGAGAACAAGATTCGCTGTGCTGTGATCACGCGCCAACTCACCCGGATCAGCCAGCGGCTGGACCAGGAAGCCTGGAACGACACGGGTGCCAGCCGCGGAAACGGAACCACCAATGGCGTCACCGGCACGCTGCGACCAAACCACAACACACGGGAGATTCTCGAGCGCTTTTCGGAAATGCTGGAGCAGGAGCTTCTTAAGCAGTTCAACAACAGCTACCGGAAGCAGAACTTCGAGGATATGATGGAGTGTGCCAAGGTTTTGAAAGATTTTAATGACGGAGCCAGCGTGATTGCCGCCTTTGTCAACCAACATCAGTTCTTTATTGACCGGGACCAGGTGCAGAACGACGACGTTACTACCGATAGTGAGACGTGGGACCAAGTGGCCGATCCGGATGCGGAGCCGCCTGGCGTTGAGCCGACGCTGCAGTCCCTCGTTGATGAAGTGCGCATCGTCCTACAGGAAGAGTCGTTTATCATCAAGCGCGCGTTTCCCTTCTACGAGACTGTGCTTATCAAGTTCCTGCAGCGTGTGTTTCAACAGTCGATCCAACAGCGCCTGGAAGCCGTGCTGGACAAGGCTAGCACGATCTCGTCGCTAGCCTTCTTGCGAACACTGCAGTCGTCTCGGAGCTACATCAACGGCTTGATTGAAGATCTCAAGTCCCACGGCTTGACCGAACACCCCGAGCCCGCCTCAACACAGATTGCCACCACACTCGACCAGCAGGTTGAGGAGCTGTTTGTGCCGTATCTGATGGGCACTTCATATATTGAGCGTGAAAAGAAGAACTTGGAGGAGCTGTACAGCTCACTGCTGTTCAAATACACGATCTACCACTCTAAACGCCAGAAGCGGCCTACGGGATTCATGGCGTCCTTGGCCCAGCAGGGCTCGCAGTTCCTGGCCACCGCCAAGGATGCTTACCTGGAGAGGCTGGACTCGTCTGATCTGACGGTAACGCAGAAAGCCATGATGCTTCGCGTTGCCGGCCTGAATGATGCCAACAAGAACGACGTGGAAGTGACGGAGGAAGACGGTGTCTTGAGCGTACAGGTGGCGAAGCGCATGCTCAAGTGGTTGGCCGAGAGTGTGCGACGAACTCTCGAACTGGGAACGTTGGTCGAGACGCCCAAGGACGTCAACATCCTCATGAACCTGCTGCTGACGAGCATGGGCCAGGTGTACATTGACTCGGCGCTAGAAGCGGCGGTCGACGCGGCGGCGCTGCAGGAGACGTCCCGCACGGAGCCCGACATGCTGTACCTGCCGGCGCTGCAGCCGGTGATTCTGACGACGAGCATCATGGACCGGTTCATCACGACGGTGCTGATCAAGCTGGCGGAGGGCAACACGACGGTGCGGCGCAACATGGAGACGCAGAAGCGGATGAGCATGGACGCGATCGAGAAGAAGACGAACACGGTGCTGACGAGCACGGTCGACGTGGTGGCGAACTGGGTGAGCAAGACGCTGAACGGGCAGAAGAAGCTGGACTTCCGGCCGCGCGACGGCGAGCTGGACTCGCTGCAGACGCCGACGTGTCTGGCGATCTGCACGTTCCTGGCGCGGGCGGACGCGCTGGCGGCGCAGACGGTCGACGGGCGCAACCGCGCGCAACTTGCCGGCGAGGTGGGGCTGGCGGTGCTGCGGCTGCTGTTCGAGCACTTTAAGAAGTTTGCGGTGAACGCCACGGGCGGGCTGATGGTCACGCAGGACATTGCGAAGTACGGCGCCACGCTGCGGGCGTCGCGGGCCGGCGGGCCCGACGTCGAGGCTGCCACCGAGCTGCTGACGGAGATTGGCTCGCTGTTTATCGTCGGGCCCGAGGCGCTGCGCGAGAAGGCGCGCACGCTGGCGTCCGGGCCCGCGGGCCTGGGCCGCCGGCTGACCAAGACGGATTTCAAGGCGTTTGTGCAGCGGCGGGACGACTCGTCGAGTGCGGGCATTCAGAGCGTGTTGGCGGGGCTGTAGATATGGGTGCTGGCCTGGTGTGAGGTGTGTGTGCTTACAGGACGTGGTTGGCGGTGTGTCTTTTGCATATAGTAGCTAGCCTGTGTCCTCCTTTTCTGTTCAACGATAGCGATGGGATCTGGGTTTCTTCTGTTCTTCATTTTCTAGGGGGCTGATGAATGATTACCCCCTTCAGCTATGGGGCTTACGACTACTCTTTGCTTTTCATCTTCGATTGTCTCTCCTTTACGTGCTGAAGCCTATATTCGAGGCCGTCGGGACGAGCCTGTCTAACCCGGCTGCCGGAGCTCTGGCTGCCAGTCTTCCTGACGCAGCCGGGTGTTGCTGACGAGGGGATAGCACGCCTGCCAGCCTGAAAGCAGAGAAGAGCGAGAAGCTTCCCTACAAGGAAACCCACACACGAGCTCGAGAGACGGATGCGCCGAGTTCCACCTTCGTCTGACTATCTCGGATCTGGCATTAGTTGCACAGAGTTCCAGACTCTCGTTTCTTCTTTTCTCCCAATATGCATGGTTTTCCCTGTTCGTCTGCCCCCTTTTCCTCTCTCTGGCTCTCTATGGCCTGCCCTGCTCTTCTTTTCCCACGGCGTGTTTGCAAAGCCCGGACGTAGGAGGCTAGGACCATAGCCTTTAACTGATAAGGTGGGTTTCTGGACATGGGGGGAAGCGGGTGCAGACATTCTGACTTTTTAATCTTGGAGTACGGAGTATAAAAATGGGGGCTCCTCTCTCTCGGTTCGCAGCAGCAGGGCAAGGGGGGCTCCATCCGGAAGAACAAGGGACGCGAGGACTTCTTCTTTTCTCCTTGTTTCCCCCCTGGACGCACGTGCGTGAACAATGCTCAGAGGGAAGCGAACGTGCATTTGGGATGCACACTCGGCTGCTGTGCGGTGGGTCTTGGGTAGGCCGTCTTTAAGCTGCACATGTGTTTTCCTCCCGCCATGCCGTGTATATTATCTTACTGTGCACCACCGCCGTTGATTATCTTACCCTTCAGGACACCGGCTTCTTCAAAAGAGACTCTTTCGTTCAGGGACAATTGAGATTGAACTGGCTATTGGCGTGTCTTCAACGATACACCACCCTCCAGGCCAGCTACACTATGGCTCATATGAGTTGGACTGGACTGTCTTCAACGATACACCACTCTCCAGGCTAGCAATTGCTCATATGAGCTGGACTGGACTACCTCTGTCTAAAGTCCGTTTTTCCACAAGCTCTGCCACACCCTCTTTCTATGAGGGCAGCACACTGCCGCTGGCGGCCGCACTGTCCGGGCCCGGTGTCTCTTGGTCCTCAAGATCGTGGCAACCGGCACTAACATCGTCGTTCGGGCCCCCGTCTCCGAGCTCCGAGATCCGCAAGCCACTCCTCCACTGCGCGGCGTCCAACTCCTCCCCCGCCATCGGCCCCGGGACCGTCCCACCGGCGTGCTGGGGTCATCATATCCACGTCCGCCGCCGCGGTCATCGCGGCCAGCCGCGTCAAGTTCCACTGCAAAGCGAGCAGGCCAACAGACGGCCGCTTCTCCGGGGCGTCCGCATTTGAGGTGCAAGATCCGGCCTGTTTCAATCGGGATTCCGCTCCGCCGGGGTGCCACAAATTCGGCCGGGGTGCCGTCACCGCCAGGTCCACAGAGGTCCCGCAGTACCTCTGCGTCGGCGTCCTGCGCCTCGCTATTCCGCATCCGCCGACCGCGGTGCAGCCAGTGGAAGCGGGCGTGCACTTCCGTGTCGCTGTGCCAGACGGGCTCGGGCCCGGACCGAGCGGCAGCCCACCAGGCATGGAGGGTTGGGCTGAGACAGAGGAGATTCTCGGGTGACTCTGTTGTGATCTGGGGATTCCGGAGCTCTTTTGCCCAACTTACAGCGGCGGCACGTCTCCGCGGGGCCTTGACCTTTGTTGATGTAGTCACCAGTGGAGGTGTCGTGGGAATAGGTGCAGAGGTTAGAGGTTCGGCAGGAGCTGTTGTCATGCATCTCTGAACATGCGTGCTCTCGCCTGGTGGTAGACTTGTCGCTTTACGCTTCACTCTCGTTCTTTCGTCATCTTGCCAATGGAGAGGATGATATCACATCCGGCGCCTCCTTACCGCCGCTGGATATGCTTCGGCTTTCTCTCACTTAGGAATCACAACCGCTAAACCCTAAGCCTTCCTATTTCTCTTTTTCTCTTTCCGGCTTTTTCTCCTTCTAGTTATTACTTTCCGACTTTTTCACCTTATATATCTAGTGTCTGCACCTGGCCGAGCTCAACTAGGTCGCGAGCAGAGGTCCATTCACGTGGCCAACAAGCTTGGTGATGGTAAAAACAAAACCACGCGCAGTTGAGTGAGGGTGGGTTTTTGTGGTGCAGGGAAAGAAGGGGAACACAAAAAAGAGTCCCGATGGCCAAGCATGTGTGTTAGACACGCACATGTGTCGCGTTGCTTTGAGTATGCAGAAGAAGAACCACCGAAGAACAGTTACACGGTGGTGGTGTGGCGGAGGAGGCGTTCGAGAGCGTGAGATTTGAGAGAAACAGATACACCAGATTCCACGGCAACGCAGCAACCAAGGAGTGAGTAATACCAGCAATTCACCCGCCCCCATGGATCGTATCGCTCCTCGGCCTCGTCTCCTATTTGTGTGCCTGCAGTCCCGGAATCACCGGCATCACCGCTCCAATCGCAGGCAGTCTTTTTTTGATATTGGACGAGCATCGGCGCTGGCCGGTTACGCGGAAACCGCAAACACCAGCCCTCGAGCCTTGACCGACCATCAACCAGAGTTCCAGAAGATTTGCACGCTCAAAAACATCTGGGCCCAAATCTCCCACAAGCGACGCGGAGTGGGCTGGATCAAACAGCCCAATGTTTGGGACGGCTTTGGATACCGTCCAGGGGATTTTGAAGGGAGGGGGAAGAATAGCAGCCGAACTGTTATAAGTACTGTACTGTATATTGTTCATTTCCAGGAAAGATTAAAGTGGTTTCTGTTTTCTGTGCCTCATGCCCAGTGGGAGTGGGAGTGGGTATAGAAAAAGAGCAGAAACCGGGGAGGAGACGGCTTCAGTGGTTATGAACGTTGATGATATTCGGATCCGCATTACAGTAGACATAAGTGCTGAACACTGGATAACACAGAAGGAGACATCGAACACTCAGCCTCGTATTTGGCCGTCTAATCCCGGCTTCTACGCTGAACGGTACCGACCGCGGTTAAAAAAAAAGAGAAAAAAAAAAACACGTCAATACGAGGGACAACAAAAACAGAGGCCACAAAAAGCTTAAAGTTCCTAGGGAGACATTCCTTCTGACAGTATACGGAGTCCTCGTAGGTCTGTCTCTCTTCTCGCAGAAACACAAGAAGCCGAGAATTGTGAATCGCGGGAAAAGGCTCCGGAGGCGGAGGAATGAGACCCCAAGCAAGCAGCCATCGTAGAATTTTGCGAGAGAACCTGGTATCGCCGACATTTGACTCCCTCTTTGTATTTTTCTTCTCTTTTTCTTCTTCCTTTTCTTCTTCTTTTTTTTAACCTTTTTTTCTTTCTTTTTCAATCATCCGCGTGTCCTTCCGGGTGCTGCTTGATTCAAACCAAAAAGAAGCAGCAATAACCAGGGCATATCCTGGAGGCTGGAGTTCTCTCTCCCTCTCTCTTTGCCCCCTGCTGAGGGGCTCCGGAGAGAACCTCTCCTTTTCTCCAACACCATTGTGTGATAGGATCCGGGGTCGCTGTCGGGGTTTCTCCCCTGTTAGGGGACCGACAACAGCGGCCAGGCCTTTTGTTCCTCTCTTTTTCCTTCCGAACCACTTTGTCTCTCTGCCAGGGGATATTTGGCGGGAGGGGGCCACTGCTTAATTGATCTGCCTTCTCTCGGTTCGTAAAAAAAAAAAAAAGGAGAGAGATAGAGTAGGGGAGGGGGGAAATGATCTTAATATGCTGATATATAAGGTTACTCGGTGGCGTTTCGTGGTCCCCAAACTCCACATTTTGGCTGGCTAGACACGGTAAAAACGGACTCTGTAGGGAACAAAAGAGGCAAACCCCCTGATTGGAGAAACTTCGAATGAACAATAAAAAAGAGAACCAGAACAAACAGGCAATGGAAAAGCTGTCTCTGATTCCAACCTCCAAAAGATCGAGTGCATCCTATCCCGAGATTACCCAATCAATTCTCGTTAATTGGATGATGCCCCGATACGTACTGTTCATTCGGGAAGGGGACGGGAAGCTTTTGATTGGCGAGAGCATGTCACCTTTCTTCTTTACTGTTCCTGCTTCGTAAGAGAAGGAACAATCAAGTGTAGCGCGCCAAAAAACCGGCGCGGCGCTGTTTCTCGAGGAAGGTGCTTACGGGAAGGGAACATTTAAGCGCCTGTTCCTTCCTCCGCTCTCAAAAAATGAATGAACCAGTCAGTCACCGTAACACAGTGTCCGGGGGTGAGAATTTTGTCTGTGGACCAGGTCGCAAATTTGAGAGCAAAACGTAAGAGAAAAAAAGAGAGAGAGAGAGAAAGAGATTGAGAAAGTTCGCGGGTGCCATCCTCCTGTCCAGCTCGGTACATGAGGCTGATTTCGGTTGGGTTGTGAGCCGCACCACCTGAAAAACCACCTGAAAAACATAAGAGATTGGGATCGTGGTTGAAATCGGCGATGATCGACGGCGCGGTGAAGAGGCAGCAGGACCGTAGAAAGCGACACATCAGTGTGCAGGTTTTTGCTTGTATCCCTATGTGCAGTTCAGTCACTTGTTGTTTCTCGTCATAGAGAGTTCCTGCTATTGGAGAGGGGACGGAATCCGGCGTGTTTACTATGCTTGTTTTGCTGTTGACGCGTTTCTATCGGGGTGTGTGTGTCGGCGGCGAAAAAGGTTAATTCCTGTTCGCACTTATGCAGGAACAAGAGACACTACGGAGGACAAACACACACACATACACCAGAGGCGGTTCTCTTTGGCACTGGCTTCTTACGGGGTTCCTCTTTTCCTTCTTCCTGTCCCCTCCCCCCGCAAATCTTCATTTCGATTTCCTTTTGTGCTTCTGTGACTTTGGTCTCTGGTACGGCGGTGGAACGATATAGACGGCGGCGCCAGACTAAACTCGGAGGAGCCAAAAGGGTTTAGGTCCAGGAACGCTTCTGAACTAAAGTTGGGGGGGCATCTTTAAAATTTGCTTGTATGCAGGTGGGTTGTGCTAGTGCGCTAAATCTGGAGGGCGTGGGTGGATGGGCTTTCTGTTCGATGAACGAGAGGTTGAATCATGCCCGTTTGGTGTTTCCCTCCGTATGTACTGTACAGCACAGTACTGTACTGTATGGTATAGTAGTGTCGTGTACAGTAGTACAGTAGTGTTAAGTACAGTAACTGGCTGTACGTAAAGTGAGTGCCCTCACCGCATTTCGTTTGTTTATCGATAAAAGGCCGCTGCTCGAGGATAACGCGGCCATAATTTCCGTTTCCCCCAGATCCAAACTCCACCCCCCCCTCCTTCAATTAAACTGCGTCACCAGTCCAGGCCGACCTTTGGCGCGTTGATCCCGCCTTTTCTTCTTCTTTTTTCTTTTTGCTGGCTGGCTGGTTTTTCGCCTGAGATCAGATTACTGTACATTTCTGGGCTGGCCTGCCTTGGCTTTTTGAGACATGCGAGATTAAGAGGCAGCACAGGTATCGTAGATACAGGACCAGCTGAGGCCTCCTTCGTATACTCGTTGTGCTGCTGTTGTTGTTACTCATCCGGCCTTGACCACAGTGGAAGGCGGAGAGATGAGATGGCTACACTAAATCTAGGTCTGGGCTCAGGCTGTGTGGACGCTATGATTCGCTTCGTTGAGGCCCCACAGACCTGAGATTGGGGCAGAGCCACCACAAATGAGTGCTTTGCATGAATGCATCTTGGCCTCCTACCAGCCCGCGTCGTTTTCTTCTCTGGCCGTTGATATGTTCAGTACTGTATATTGTGCTGCACTATGCCACTATGTACAGTACTGTAGTACAGTACTCGGATACAGCTGGATGTGCATGTCTTGTGCTTCCAAGAGGCACAGGAAGGAGCACAACCAATCTAGAAGCGTCTATTCAGTCAGACTTCGAGATCAGCATTAATAGGTGATAGAACCTGCCAGAACCGCTAGAAACACGGCATCTGTTCGTTCCTTCCCTATTTCATCCCATCTCTCGAGTTTATTCTACAAGTCTTCCCACCACATATAAGCCATAACCATCCGATCTGTATTAGGTACTGTATATCTGCGAGTCAGGGCCCTGTGAGGTAAAAACTTACAGGTGGCATCTCCGTTCTTA
Source organism: Knoxdaviesia capensis (assembly GCA_001510575.1). Lineage (NCBI taxonomy): Eukaryota > Fungi > Ascomycota > Sordariomycetes > Microascales > Gondwanamycetaceae > Knoxdaviesia > Knoxdaviesia capensis. The sequence goes on along the minus strand of LNGK01000008.1, from coordinate 395,636 downwards.
TGTGCAATAAACTCAACTTGCACCGAATCTACGCCACACCCAAACCTTTGCTCCTTGCTCTTGGTAGGAGAAGAACCACCACGTCTGGGCTCCAACACCACCTGTGCCCTTTGCCGTCGAGACGCAAACTCTGTGCTTGGGGGCCCCCCCGGTCTCCCTGGCTGGGCAAAACAGCATCAGCGTTAGGGAAAAACAATCTCACGAGCGGTCTGGTACTGAATGTTGGCGAGAAAAGGAGGGTCAAACACACCAAGGAGACTTTTCCAAGGGCCTGGAGAGAAATGCCGTGAGGCACTTGGCAGGTCTGGGCAGCTGCCAGCTAGTGGCCAGTAATTTCACCGCAAGGCACGGTAAACAGCAACGAGCGCCGACTAGCCAAGTGGGAAGGATCCAAACACCGCCTTTTTTCATTGTTGCGCACAGTGCCGCCCCGGCTCGGCTAGACCGTGCAGAAATCGTACCGGAACCAACGGCCTATTGTACAGTGCGGCAACAGTGCCCCGATATGCAGGTACGGTGTAACACCCCATCCAGGAACCAACCACCAAAGAGACAACCCCCCCCCCCCAAAAAGGACACGGCCGAAAGACCTTCAAGCGCCAATCGGCCAATTGCAGCTCTGATCCCTGGTCGACCTCATTTCCTTTTTCTTTCTGATTCCTCGTCGCTTTGCTGCGCGAGAGAGAGAGAGAAGCTTGTGCTAATTTCCATGGCCACGCCCCCCCTTTCCAATTTCTCTCTCCACTCCCACCCCCCCAGTCCGTCCGTTCCTTCCTGATCTTTGCTGTTTTGTTCCTTCCTTCTGATCATTTCACGGCGGATTGCTGCTGTTGTCTCTTTCCATTCCCCCCTCGCCGTTCCTTCCTTCCTTCTGTAACTGTCCTGAACCAGTATACTGTACAGTATGTACTATCATACGGGTAAAAGTTTCCACCACACGCTAAAATCTAACAAGGATGTTGAGAAGTACCTTTTTAGTGGGTCTTTTAGCGCTACTTCTATGTGGGTCCAGGAACCGAGCATACACCCCCCCTACTTTGTATCCTGCCTTGACTCTTCAATTCTTGAAGGCATTCAGGGAAGCCAGTACCAGAGCCCAGCGCAGAAGTCAGTGCCAGAGCCTAGCTACCGTGCTCCACGCCCGCCAAAACTCGGACACCCCCCTCTCTCTCCCTCTCTGTGTCTCTCTCTCTCTCTCTCTCTCTTTTTCTCTCTGTGTGCGTGTCTCCCTCTTTCTCTCTCTTTTTCTCTCTGTGTGTGTCTCTCCCTCTCTTTCTCTTTCTCTCTCTTTTTCTCTCTGTGTGTGTCTCTCTCTCTCTCTCTCTCTCTCTCTCTCTTCTCTTTGCGGACTCGGTTTCGTGTAGCGCCTGTTTTGTAGGAAAAAATTGTTTGGCAGGAAGGAAGTTGGTTGGTAGGAAGGAAGTTGGTTGGCAGGAAGGAAGTTGGTTGGCAGGAAGAAGGTTGGCAGGAAGAAGGTTGGCAGGAAGAAGGTTGGCAGGAAGAAAATTGGTTGGTACGAAGGAAGGAAGAAGAAGAAGAAGAAGAAGAAGTAGCTGTGGAGAAGAATTTTTGTTTTGATTAAAAAGAGTACTTTAGGGCTAGGGTTTAAAATTAGGGATAGGCGCCAAGATTGGTGGAAAGATACCCTTGATAACCAGTATGCATCGTAATGTATCTAAAATACCTATGATCCTTCCCAGACGGGAGGTCTCATCTACCACAAGCAGGAGAATACGGTGCTGACCTGGAGTGAGATGTGACTTCCCAAATGCTGCCGTTGCTAGCCCGGTCGCCTGCGTTGCTCCTGCCACTGTGATTCTTTCTCTCTCCTTGGCCGGCCGCGCCTTCTGTGTAAAATTCAGGGCCATGCAACAAGGAAAGAGCAAGAACCTTAGTCCAGGCTCTCTCCTTCCTTCTCTTACCTCCTACCTGCCCTTGCTCTCCTGCCCTTGCCTTGCCTGCCCTGCTTGGCTCTCGTTCCTTCCCTGGCCTATCCCACACACAATCTGAAGTCGCTCCTGCCCAGCGTGTTCTGTGTCTCTCCACTTTCCTTCTCTCCTGTCTGGGTTGTTCCTGCCATTTGGCTGCCACTGGTCACACACCCTCTCTCTCCACTTCTTTTTTTATCCCCTATCTCTCTCTCTCTCTTTCTTTCCCTTCTTCTTCTCTTCCTTTTCCTCTCTTCTTTCCTCTCTTCTCCCATCTTTTCCCTTTTCTTCCCTCCTCACCCTCGATCCTGAAGTTGATGTAGAGTTGACGATCTTGTGCTTCGTTTTCTCTTCTCCTTCTTCGTTTCTTTCTTTTCCGTTTTTTACTCAACCACCGCTTCACTCATTCAGCGGGCATTCGTTTTCCTTTTGGTTTTATTTTCACCAGCTTCAGTTTTTTCTCTTAGCTTCTTACGATCGCTTTTCAGCATCAAACAATACTTCCCACGTTCGAAATCTATCTATTGTCTATATTCCGCTCGTCTTAATTTCCGTGCCGACAACCAATTTCACCATGAAGGGTACCGTTTTCTCCGCCGCCATGGCCGTTGTGGCCGGCGCCGCCGGAGCCGTTGCCGCCTCGCACAACCACATGCACCTCCACGCCAACAAGCGTTCCGCCGCTGCTCTCGCCACTGGAACCGGCGCCGAGTGCCTTGCCGAGTGCACCACCATCTACTCGACCTACTATGGCGAGCCGACGCGTATGAATTTTCTCTGAATCCCCTGTTGTTCCCGTTCTTGACAGTACGGCCTGGTTTTGCTTCCACCCGGTTTCTTGGTATTTGCGACCCGGATAATCGGTTCTCATTTCCGGGTGTATGGTTAATCCTGCGGCTCTTCGCTCGGAAGTTGGATTCATGGATCAATTCTGGGGAAACGGCTACGGGCTTGCTGGATTTCGCTTACCTGCATCACGCTCGTGCGAGGTTGCTCAAATCGGGAGGACACAGCCTGCGAAAACAAACCTGCAAAAACAAACCAGCATTCCTGACAGCTGCTATGTGGCTTTGTTTTGGCCGTAGCCCGCCTCTCCCTTAATCGGTGATTGGCTGGGCCCAGAGATCGATCATGAATCCGACTTGGAGCATTCCTTATTCTGCCACTAGCAGATATCGGTGCCGCCGCCATCTAAACCAATGCAGTAGTCTGCACTAAAAAGAAGGAGCCACAAGCCTGATGACCTGATGAAAACAATGCCATATTGTAACAACGGCGAAGCTCAGTTGATGTTGACATATGATTCAATTTCTAGTGCACAACCCCCCGCCGAAGCCCAAGCCGACGTCGACCTCCACCTCCTCGAGCTCGACTTCAACTTCGACCTCGATCTCGACTTCGTCTGCCGAGCCCACCACGTCGACCACGTCGAGCTCGACCGCGTGCGTGCCGACTCCCGAGACGGCCACTTGCGCCCCGTCGGTGCTCCCGGGAACTTGCACTTTCCCCGCCACCACCATCACTCTGACCGAGTCGACCACCGTCTGCGTTGGCACCTCCACCCTCCTGCCCAGCGGTGAGCACACGTACGGAGGAGTCACCACCACCGTGACCGAGCCCACCACCATCACTTGCCCGTACGCCACCGAGACTACCATCGGCACCGTTGTCACCAGCTGGGTCGAGGTCACCACCTTCGTGTGCCCCACTGCCGGCACTTACACGATCAAGCCGTCCACCACCACCGTCACCGTCGAGGAGACCGTCGTTGAGTACCCTTGCGTCACCAGCTACGCCCCTGGCGAGTACACCAAGGACGTTGTCATTGTTACCGTTACCGAGAGCGCTTTCGTCACCGTGTGCCCGTACACCTCGCCTGCCCCCGCCCCCGCCCCGACTCCTGCCCCCGAGGCTGCTCCCGCTCCCGAGCCTGCCCCGGCCCCGGCTGCTGAGCCTACCCCGGAGGCTTCCCCCGAGCCCGAGCCCGAGGCCACCACCCCTTCCCCTAGCGTTGGCGGCGGTAACGACGACCACTGGGCCATTACCTACACCCCGTACACTGAGGACACCGGTGTTTGCAAGTCCCGCGATCAGGTGTTCCAAGATATCGCCAATATCAAGGCCTGGGGCTTCTCCACCGTCCGCGTCTACTCGACCGACTGCTCCACTCTGGAGAACGTGGGTGATGCTTGCGAGCAGAATGGCATCCGCATGATCATTGGTATCTTCGTCAAGCAGGCTGGCTGCTCGTACGCTGGAGAGGTCCAGGAGCAGGTTGAGGCCATCACCAGTTGGAAGAAGTGGCACCTGGTTGACCTCCTCGTTGTTGGTAACGAGTGCGTCTTCCAGGGTCTCTGCTCGGCCACCCAGCTCGTGCAGCTCATCGTCACCGTCAAGGAGAAGTGCGTGTCTGCCGGCTACACTGGCCCGTTCACCACCGCCGAGACGGTCAACGTGTGGGAGTCGTTTGGCAGCTCGCTCTGCCCGGCTGTTGACATTGTCGGCGCCCAGACCCACCCGTACTTCAACGCCGAGACCACTCCCGAGACCGCCGGACAGTTTGTCAAGGGCCAGCTCGATATTGTGCGCTCCATCTGCGGCAAGAACGCCGTCTCGCTCGAGTGCGGTTGGCCCAGCGCCGGTAAGGCCAACGGCCTTGCCCGCCCTGGTGTCTCTGAGCAGAAGATTGCCATCGACTCGATCCGCAGCGCTGTCGGCAACGACGTTGTGTTCTTCACCTATGGTGAGGCCCACTGGAAGGCTCCCGGTGCTTGCGAGTGCGAGCCGTTCTTCGACATCAACCCTGCGTTCCAGTAAATAATGTAAACCCGTTGGGGGATGTTGCTTGCTGTGTTGAAAACTTTTAAATTTTTTTTTGGATTTATTATTGCTTGTTTTTTTTCCCCGATAATTTTTGCATCTCTCACGCTGCTAATGAATGAGAGCCCCGTCCACCCGATTTTTTTTTTGAATAAGAGCAAGAGAGAATTGCCTCGTCTTACTTCGTGATCTACTATTTTATTTGGAAAAGAAAGAAAAGAAATCAAGAAGATTTTAAACTCATGTTTTGTGAAGTTCGCTCCACGGAACGCCGTCTCTGTTGGCACCCGTAAACCCTGAAAATCATGAAGCCTCGCCATGGATCGGAGGAGGGGAGAAGTTGTCGTTGTACATAATTTGTTCGAGATGTTGATTGTTTGCTTTGTTCTTCTTGCTGTTTTCCTGCTACACTTCGCGCGTATATATGCATGAGGCTCTCTCGTCCTGTTGACGTCTTGTCTTGGGGCTGTGCGTACGTGCTCGTCTTGGGTACGAGGCCCCAGGCTCTGAAGATCTCCGAGCGTCTCTTTTCTTCCGTCGACTGACTTGCAAACTCGCTTCGGTCGCCATGTTCCGGCTCTTGCCCGGTGTGGCTGCTTGGCCCTTTGGTCCCACGTCCGTAAGGGCGGATTGTGCTGACTGTGTGTGCTGGTTGAGAGAGAGCTGGTGGGCCGGACACGGTGCTGCACACGCCGTGAAGAGCAGGGCACACGATGGTCCACGCAGATGCACAGGAAGGAACCCTTGCAAAAAAAAAAAAAGCCTCTCCTCTGGTGCGTACCGTACAGACCGACCCGACCCCGACCCACACTTACCTGACCTTGAGAGACTGGCGGCACATGTGGGAGGGTCCCCCCCTATCTGGCGGGTTTGGCGCGTTACGCGAGGGGCGCTGCGAAGTTCTCGTCGGGACATGCATGCAAATGTGCCTCTCGCAACCAGGAACAGAACAGAGAGATAGATGGCAAAGGGTGTCCATCCCCATGGAGCTGACATGCTAGCTGCGCCCACATGTATCCTCCCGATTTCTTTTTGGACGGCAATTCCATATGTACTTTATGTACTTGTAGTACACCCACCCAGCAAGGAAAGCACCCGGATGGTCAAACACCCCAAAAGAGACGTACATATCACGGAAGGAGGAAATGAGAACACGAGAGATACGAAGGAAGAAGAAGAAAAAAAGTAAGATTCGTCATAAATTTCATTGACACGGCGCAGAGTCCATGCACATGCAGCTAGATAAAAAAAAAGAAAAAGATACGGATGGGATATAAAGATGTTTGGGGAGAGGGGGGAAGATACGGTAATGAAGGGTGGCGGACAAACATTAAAACAAAGAGGTTCCAGCAGCGATATCCAGCGACACCCCGCCAGAAAAAAACCAGGAACGTGAAGAACGAGTTTAAACGGAGTGACGAATGTTTGGGACATGCAGACAGAATCTCGATGAGTAGGATCATCGGATGGGGGAGGGAAGGAAGTGAGTGCGCTATGTACAGATGAAAGGTTTGCAGAGAAGAGGAAAAGAAAGCAGGAGAATGAAAAGACAAAAGAAAACTCCGGGATATCATGGAGAAGGAAAAAGCAAAATAGTTGAGTGGGCGTGACATGAAATGATGATGGTTGATCGTGAGATCGAAGGCAGATGAAAACAAAAAAGAGCAGAGTCAAAAAAGGGGGAGAAGAAGAAAAGATGAGCAACCAACATTGGAAAGACAACTTAGAAGCGCTCTCCAGTACATAAAAAAGAGGAATCGTGAGGGTCTTCCCAAAGAAAAGAAGCAGAAGGGGGGGATGAAGAATCGAAGAGGGGGAAGAGGCCCCTAGGGAGGCGGGATGAATGAGAGAGGGGAAGAAAGGCAAGTCTAGAACAGCGACAGCGGAATCGCCGCGGCCGCCCGCCGTCTCCGCTGCGTCAGCGTGCCCCGCGCCTTGTGGTGATACACGGTATCGACGGGCGTGGCCGGCCAGTCGAAGCAGTCACGCCCCGTCGGCGGCCGGAGCATGCGCCACACGTCGTCGACTTCGGCGCCCTGGTCGGCCCGCCGCAGCGAGATGACGCCGCCGCGGTGCGGGTCGCAGCACAGCACCTGCAGCTCCTGGCCGTCGTCGGAGAAGGAGATCCCGCCAATCTCGCCAAAGATGTCGAACGACTGCTTGCGCTGGAAGTCGCGCCCGTCGATGATGTTGACGTAGTCGGCCTCCTCGGCCGCCACCAGCACGCGCTTGCCGCTGCCGGCCGGCGAGAACCGCAGGCTGCGCACGCCCGCCATCTCCGACCGGATGCTAACCAGCGGCGTCGCCTCGCCGCTCGAGTTCTTCCACCGCCGCGCATCCCAGATCTTCACCGTCTTATCTTGGAACCCCGTGGCCACCGTCCACCCGTCATCGGCCCAGTCGCACGCGAAGCCGTAGTCCTTGTGGTCCAGCAGCTCCTCCATGATCTGGCCGGTCTCGGCGTTGGCGATCAGCACCCGCTTGCTGTCGCCCACCATCACGCGCAGCCGCATGTCGGGAGAAATGGCCGAGCAGTTGATGGGCAGGTCGTACATGCTCTCGCGGAAGAAGGTCTGCGTGGCGACGTCGAGCAGGCGGAAGCCCTGGTCGTTCGAGGCAAAGGCGGCGATCGGGCCGCCGGAAGAGCGCAGGCGATGTAGTTGGACATGGTTGGTGATACCGCTGGTGTTGCTCGTAATCTGTCCGTCAAATCGTCGTTTCGAGTCCGAGGTCAGGTTTCGCATGCCATAATCGCCGTTAAAAGTTCCGGCAATTAGGATGCCGTAGTCGGCGGCAACCGTCGAGATGGGAATGCGGGTGCCGAGATCGCTCATGTCCATGGCCAGCTCATCAGAGCCGGTGACGGTGTCGAGCTGCCAGACACCTCGCAATGAGGGGAAGAACGAGCGGTTCCGCGAGCCGACGGCGAGAATATTCCGAAGTTGAAAGTGGGTGAGGTACATGTGTTTCCGGATGTGGTTTCGGTGGAATCTGAAGTAGTTTTCGGTGGCGGGGATGGAAATCTCCGATAGAGAGGGGGTTGGCTAGATATACACGGAGCAAGTTGGAAGTTAGAATGGACATTTCTCTCTGTCGATTCATCCATCTTGAAGATAACGTACCGGTGGAGCATCGGAGCCCTTGCAGTTTGTGTAGTTCTGGTACAGACAGTTCCGCCGTATGCGAGCGTGTTTGCGAGGCACCTTGAGGCGGGTCCAGTCGATTCCCTGGACATCCCACATATCGCCTTCGAGATCGTTGTACTGGATGAGATTAACGCGGGTGGTGACGAGCGACTCGACGCGGCCGGCACGGGGAATCGACGCGACGACATCGGGGGTTTTCCGGGTGCACCACTCGAGCAGGAAGAACAGAAGGCCCGGGTTGTCGGGGCTAAGGAGACCGTGGGCGACATTGTTGAAGAAAAACTGCGGGTTGTGGGTCAAGGTCAAGAGGGGGTTTGGCTGTGCCGGGAGAGGACCTTGAGGGGGGTCGGTCGGTAAGGGATCTTCGGCGATCTGGATATTTTCAGATTCGGAGGAGGAGCTGCCGTCGGAGCCGGAGCCGGAGCCGGAAGACGCCGACGATGGGCTTGTGACTGCTGGGAGGCTGTTAGCAAAGGGAACATAGGGACATGAATAGGATAGGTTGGTGGCATCTCATAACAGAGAGCCCGGGGAGAAAGACAGCTGATGCCCTTTGCATGCGACGTACCGGGTGGTGGTGGACCGTGGAACTGAAGCTGATGGATGGACTGGACGCTGAGTTGTTGAATGACGCCGGCAGCGGTGATTGTATCGGGGATTTGGAAGTAGAGGAGATCAACGTCGACATCGTCGGGCTCTGCGAGCGGGGAGTGGGAGTCGTGGTGTGAAGACATGATGGCGAATTGGCGGAAGAAGAAGGCGGGGCTGCGGAGGCGGCGAACGGGAGGGGAGGCTCAGGCGTAGTCGCCAGGCGGGATGTTGAAGCACACCGATGACCCTCGCGGGTTCGGTTAAGAACTGGGAGAAAGCAGTCCGGGGAGGTGAAGCCTTGATGGCGCCGAATCGGGTCGAACGGTTACAGATCCACCGACACTCTGGCTTTCACCAACGCGCAAACACAAACGCACCACAACGAAGACCGGCTAGATCGACAGCATCCGAGTGCGGGCCAGATAATGCGGCGACAGGCGACAGGCGAATCGGAGAGACGGTTAAAATCGAGCGAACAAGAAGTTGTTTTTTTAAGGTTCGCGATCTTGTGTATTCACGAGGGATTGAATCGTCGCAGCGAAGAGATTGGCGGTGGTACGAGAATAATCTGCGGGATAGAGCGAGGAAGAAGACCCTCAGGGTGTTGGCGAGGCTAATGAGGACTTTTAGGTCAGACAGAGGACAGAGAAGATGAAGGGAAGAACCCGGGGCCAGAAGGGGTCAAAAGTGGTTGTTCAGATTGGGGGGAAAGGGACGACGATTTGAAGAAGAGGAACAAAGACAGCTATCCGGAGAAGAGCAGGAGGCCGAGAGGACAAGTGTGTCGAGGGATGGAATGAAGAGAAAAGGAGTGGAATGGAGACGGAGAGAGAAGGATGCACGGATACAGGAAAGAGAGAGCGAGAGAGAGCGAGAGAGAGCGAGAGAGAGCGAGAGAGAGAGCGCGAGACAAGGGCAGAATGGGCTTAGTCAGAGGGGACGGGTGCGAGAGAAGAATGTACAGTGGGAGAGAGACGAGAGGAGGGTAAGACACGCAGCCCAAGATGGGGGCAGTCGAATTAGGATTTTAAAATTGTGGCAAGTCACGTACGGGAAGCGGAACAGAGAGACGAGAGACCCAGAATTAAGTAGATCTCCAGGGTCGGACAACCGAGGAGCAAAATTTGGGGAGAGAGATAGAAATATAATTGAGGAAATATCGGAGAGACGGCGAGGAGAAAGAAAGAGTGTGAGTGGCGGTAAGAAGAGAGGAGGAGGAGGAGGAGACAGTGCACACAATTGGAGGAGGACGTGTGGATGAGCAGTATAGAGAACAGTGGGGGGGGGGAGAGAAGTGAAGAGAAGAGGGGAGTAATGAGAGACGGAGAGAGAAAGAGAAGAAGAATAGTTGCTGAAAGGAGGTATGGAGAGAGCTGGTGGTAGGTGGTGGTGACGACGACGATGGTGGTGGTGATGACAAGAACGGCCACACGGGGGAAGCACAACTCTGATGTGAGCGGAGGGAAGAGCGAAGAAGTGCGGAAGAAGGTTAAAACTGGGTAGGACAAGGAAGAGGGAGGGAAAAGAGAGAGAGAGAGGGCACAAGAGAGCGAGAAAAAACGAGAGAGAAACCGGGGGGACAGCGCACCAGGCCAGAAGAGGAAGAATGAAGAAAGAAGAAGAGTGAGTGTGTAGATAGATTTGGCACTGTGGGATTTTTGAGGAATGACCAGTAACAAAAAGGGACGGTATGTGAGGTTACGCGAGGACTGTGGGAAAGATGCAGGAATTGGGTGTGATAGACTGTATCCATAGAGAACGAAGAAGAAGAAGAAGAAGAAGATGATGATGATGATGAGAGGAAGAAGAGAGACGGATACAATCACGCCTTGAGATATATCTGCCCGCGGGTGCAAAAGGCTGATCAGGGAAGGGGCGATGGATGATGGACGGGGACTTTCTTTGGCAGGTGCTCGAAGCCAGCCAGAGCCCGGGCGCTGACTAGTTAGGATAGTAGGACGGGCGGACGGACAAAAAAAGAGATCAACTGGTGACAGGTGGCAGGCAGAAAACTCTTAGGCCGATGCAGGATATATCGACGAAGCTGCATGGCTCCATATACCGCCTCCAGGTCTGCACCCACGGACTGGCTGGCTGGATTAGGCCATAGACGGAGTCCAAACAGGATGCATCACGAGGGGCGGCGGCGGTGCGGGAGGCAGAGAGGGAGGACGCAGCCCAACATAAACAACAATAACCAACGCAGGTATACACCCAACAAGATACTGACGGTCTCTCTGCACTACACTCCCTATATAATCGTGACTTCAACCCTTCCTTGGGTGCCATTTGCGCTCTTCCCCCCTCCTCTCTCCCAGAAGCCAACTGTGCATGCAGGCTGTATCAGGTGCTCCTCTCTCTCCTCGCCCGGCCTGTCTCTGGGAGGCCGAATCAAGCGAGGAGTGTTCCGGCGTGAGGAGGCTGCATATTACTACCATCGTAATATATATATATATATATATATAAAAGATGGTGACGATACACACACCAGACGTGCGTCGTCTCCGCTATGGGTGCTATATACTGTACACACGGGATACATATAGGAAGATACCAGAGGCCACTTTTCCCAGCAAAAAATACGATATGTCCAGCCATTAGCCAAGTGATATACACCACCGCTTCCTTCCGAACCAGAACCACCGCCTTAAAGCATCTGTACTACATGTAAATCCATGGTCTTTCTCTCTCTCTCTCTCTCTCTCTCTCTCTCTCCACCCAGTTGTCTCCGACCGAAGAAAGCGGGACTTGCGCTTCTGGGCTGTACCTTCCCTTTCTTCTTCTCTTCTGTTTCCTGGGTGTCTTTTGATCATCTTGGCCGGGGGTGGACGCACTAATATCGAGGCTAGCGAGAAGGGGGGGGGGGGGAACGGAAGGGAACCAGACCCGGGAAAAGAAGCAAGAGAGACACACGAACCAAGAGGGGGGAAAAAAAGAGCAAGGGACGTATGGGGGCGGAACCACACACAAACATCAGCTGCTGCACGATCGTTTTTTCTTTCCTTTCTTTTTCTCTGTCTCTCGCTTGACTTCTTTTGCGTGCGTTCCTCGCGCTTGTTCGTTCGGCACGAGACGAGGAACAAAAAAAGGACTGCATAGACAGGGCTGGATGTGTGGGGGTCGTCATCTTTCTCTCTTTTTCTCTCTCTGTCCTCTTTAGAGATATATATCGTATCACTTAGGGTATATATCCTCCGGCACGAACCTACCAGTATGTGCGTGCGTGTGCTTCAGTCCGGCACATCAACCTTTTCGTTCCTCATGTTGTGGCGCTATTTTTCTCTCTTCCCTTCCTCACTCACTGGCCGCCCTGCCGATCTCGCGGTAACTTCAACAACTTGTATGCAAGTACAGTGCCGGCTTCGTGTGATATAGGCCCAGGGGGGGCGGTGGTTGCTCTTCATCACACAACAACGCCAACGCACCAAAGTGCGCGGTGCACAAACCCTCCCCTTCTGCTTTGCCTTGCTGGCTCAGAGGTTTCCTTGGGGTATTTCTCCCGATGGTCTTTGACGAATCCTGCCGATGAAGCCCCATCGCACCCCCTGGTCGTCTAAATCCCCCCTTCTTCTTCTTCGTTGTGTTGTTCTCCACCGCCTTTCTCACTCATCAGGCGTAGGTAATATGGAGAGCTCGGGAGCAGACAAGAGCCCCAGGTCCGGCACACGCCTGAAGCGAGCGCCTTTTTTCTGTCGGCGCCGGCGTTGCAGGATGGGATCAAGAAACAAGCAGCCAGCCACGCCCACGGGCCGGAGCCGCTAATTTCCACTGCCGTTCGATCTAACATGGCCAGTGCAGACGCGAGAGAAAACCGAGTCGGCAATATCCAAGAGAAGAAAAAGAAATATGCAGAACCCTGAGGGACGGTGGGAATCCTCCACGCTTATCGCACTGGCCAATGATACTCGCCCGATAAGGACACCTGGTTGTTTATCCGTCCAGTAATCGTCGCGCGATAACGTCCGTCCCCTGGAACTTTTTTTTTCTCTAAACGAGCCATTCTCTGGAGGAAAAAAAAAATTAGTATCACCAAACTCGGCAACCTCAGGCACATGCCCGAAGCGAACTGAACCAACGGACGGACACGCCTGGTCCCTCCCCTGACCTATGTAGCAGCCAGCAGGTTTCCGGACGCTGCTGTTCTCCCCCTCCCCTCTTTCAGATGTGCAGTGCGCACCCGGTACCCTGCCACGTTCCCGAATCCGGCCGCCTGCATCGCGCTCGCCCACGGGACCACGATATTACAACCACTCTTTTTTTCTTCTTTTTTTTCTTTCTTTTTCTTCTTTTTTTTCCTTCTCTTCTCGTCAACCACCGAAGCGCCCTCCCGTTGCTTTGCGGCTCTCTCTCTTCGAGGGGGCAGAACGGGAGCAACTCAACCATGGCCTGACTTGACTTGACTGACTGACTGCTGGGCCGTCCTGGACAGGTCGCCTCCCAGCGCCGGCAGCACACCCAAAACGCCCCAGAATCCATCCTTCTGGGGCGGTTCCGCCCTGCCCTGTGTGGTGGACTGTGGACCGTCCGTCCCCCCTGACCCTGCGATACGGGGGGAGGGGGGAATACGGAAAAGCCACACTCTAAATTTTCGTTTTTTCTTTTTTTCCCCCCGAGCCTGTAAAAAAAAGCCACGCAAAACCCGGTTGACAAATACGACGGCCAGCACGGGTCTGCTGACCACTTCTTCGCTCCCCCTCCTCTCATATCCTCCATTCGCTACACACTCGCCTCGTTGAAAAGATCCTCCTGCTCTCAAGGTGCATACACACAGTTCCGAACACGAAAAGGCCGCCCGCCCAGGAACCAGCCGGCACTCTCTCCCGGCCCCGTAGTTGCATGTGTGTTAGGTTGAAGAGGTGGTGGTCAGGATAACCTTTTTTAGGGGGGGGGGAAAGCATGCACCAGAGCCTAATTGCGGCGTACTCCTCTCCTCCCTCCGCATAGAGGGACTCCGTAAACATCCCCCGAATCCAACCCACCCAGGAACGGTCAATCTAGCTACGGCCACTCACTCAAGACCACGTACAACATGTTCCATAAACACACACACCCACCCAAACAGTCGTATTCACGTAGATACCAAAACCGGTTATTGATCTACTCTCTATGATTAACGAAAAGGAACAAGACACCTGTCCAGGTAGGTCCCTGCGCATATGTGCGTGTATACTCAAACAAAAGATACACTTCTGAAAAAAAAAAAAGCCCTCGATTATCCCCAAAAGATACCCGATCAAAAGAACGAGGATCAAAAAGAAACAGTAGTATGCTGGTTTTTCAAAAGGATGGAACAGTGCTAGAGTGATGATAAGAAGTAGCTTTATGTAGGGAAAGACAAGAACCAAAGACAAAAATGAAAGAGGAAATATGAATAGCGTCGTTTGGAAACATAAAGGGAGGAATAAGTCAAAAGCTCTGACGAAGGGGAATAGCATGATACCACGGAAGAAAACCAGAGATACACCCCACAGAGTTAGTTACAGGCAGAATAGAAAACAAGAAGAGCCTGGATACCTTCCAAGAAGTATTATATGTATATAAAATGCAATAGGACTGTATGAGAATTAAGAAAGAAGAAGCAGAAAGCAGCAATGCGGAACCCCTTTCCAGTGAGAGCAAGAAAAAAAAATGAGCTGTATGTGTGCATATGAAATAGAATGAAAAAAGGAGAAAAAAATGTGCACATATCGCTTTTCGGATGAAAGACACAGACGGACAGAGACAACCAGCCGTTACGCGTCCGAGTAGTACTCGTCCTGCTGGAACTGGTGGTTGGGCGGCATCGACCAGATGGCCGACCCGGCCCCGGGCCCGCCGCCCAGCGCCGACACATTCTCCTTGGACGCCCAGTACTGGTTGCGCATGCGGCGGTCGCGCTCAAACTCCGCCCACCGCTTCATCGTGATCTGGCTCGAGTCGAACTCGCCCTCCGCCTCGGCGTGGCCCCGCTTCGTGTCCATGTCCGTCTTGCGCGTGTCGCCCCACGAGAAATCGTCAAACTTCCAGAACGCATAGATCGGGAGGATAAAGTTCCACACCGGCAGCGAGAGCAGGTAGATGCCCATCCACGCCACGTACGACACCGAGTGCGCCGTGACCACAATCAGGACTGCGGGGAGACCGAGAATCAGACCGAGAAGCACCAGAGGGATGATTTGGGGCGGCGAGTGGATAATCGAGATGACAACTGGAGAGGAAGTTAGTATATGAAAAGAATTAAGACGGCAAGACTACGAAAAGAGGACAGCAAAAACTTACCGACGTAGAAGGTAAATGCAATGGCAGCCGGCAGCACAAGAGTTCCCATAAGCTCAATAAACACGACAAACTGCATGCTGAAGCAGAACGTGCCACACAGGTCTCTAACCAGAATCAGCTCCATCAGGTTGTGGATGGTCGAGTTAATCCAGCGACGCCGCTGCGACAGCAGCACCATGAACGAGTCGGGCACCGTCGTCTTGCACACCGCCTGCGGCACAAACACCTGCTTGCGCTTGGGGAACGTGCGCAGCATCAGTGTCGTCAGGTAGCGATCCTCGCCCAGCAGCAGCAGATTCTTCTTGTGCAGCGTGTCGACCACGTTCTCCGAGTAGTGCTCCACCACGTCCGGGTTGGCCAGGATCGGCACCCAGAAGTTCTGCGCGCCCTTCGGCGCCTTGATGCGGTACATGCAGAAACAGCCCGGCAAACACGTCACACCACCAAACACCGACTCGAACGACTTGGACAGATGATGCGAAATGAAGTACTCGAACACCTGGATGGCCGACACCCAGCTATCGCGCTTGTTGGCAATCTTGGTCTCGCCGCACAGGCCCATGATCTCCGGATCCTTGACCATGGCCGAGACCATGTGCGTCAAACTATCCGGGAAGACCTTGGTGTCGGCGTCGACCATGAGCACGATTTCGTAGAAATCCGGGGAAATGCCCGTGACCTTCCACAATCCGTTGAACATCTCGTACTCCAGCTCCGTCATGCGCTCGTCAAACATGATCTTCTGCAGGAACGACATGAGGATAATCTGACTGTCACGCTTGCCACGGTTGCCGGGCTTCGGCTTGCCGCGCTCGCTGGGAGTTCCGCATTTGACCACCGTCATCATCGGCACGCGCTGCTGCTTGTCGAGAGGGATGGCCGAGTTGGCGCCATAGTCGTAGAATCCAGAGTAGATCTTGGCCATGTTGTGACGCTTGGATCCGCTGGCAACAGCCACGTACGAGAAGGCTTGCACCTCATCCATGGGGATCGTCAGATCGGTCATCATGCCCAACACAACATCAGGCGTCGACATCGATTCGCCCTTGCCGCGAATTTCACCGTCGCAAATAACGAGGATCACCTTGTGGCTGTTGGGGTAGTCGGTCATGGCAATGGAGTCCAGCGTGGTACGGATACCATCCTGGCCTTCCGAGTAGGCGGTAACCAGGCAGATCGTGTGGGCCAGCGGGAAACCAAACGGCATCCAGTCGGCAGGCGGCTGCGGCACCACAGCCTCGTGGATGAAGCCGGCGGGGCCGGGACCGTCGGTCGGGCTGTTACCATTGCCGTAAGGGTCAGCACGAGCAAAGCTCGAGCGGCTGTCGTTAGCCTGCTTGTAAATGGCGCTTGGGTGCAGGTGGCTGGTGCTCCCCTGGCTGGCCATGGTGGTGGGCACGCGCTTGTGGCCGGGGACACGATCAGAGCCGTAGACCGAAGAGAACCGCGATGTGGTGGGGAGGAAGCTGGCACGCTTGCTGCTGTGGTCGGATCCGGCAACAGTGCTGCCGATATCGCCAGTAATGCGGGGAGGGGCACGGTAGATGTCCTCGGTCCAATCCTCGATCATGCGGTTGCGCTTACGCTGGTCGGACGACTGCGAGGTCTTGGTTGCACCGTAGTGTCGGCTTATGAACCATTGGAAGATCAAGGCAAGAACAAAGCGGGTCAACACGACGGCGAGAATGAGAACAAGCGTGCAATACAAGACGACCTTGGCCGCAATACAGCCGACCGTCTCGGTATCAACGGAGCCAACCTTGATGATTTCCTCAAAGCACTCGGCAATCTGCTTGTCACTAGACGACTGGAAGGCCCGGGTGACATCGCGACCGTGGATGGCTTGGTTGGCGGCGGACTCGCGGTCCCGGAGCTCCTTGAAGCGATCGGGAATGGACACCTGAGTCTCGTTGAACCAGTTGAGCAGGTCCAAGTCCAGAACGTTTCCGGAGTAGACCATCAGGTTGCGAGACGAGTTGCGGATGTCATCCCAGGTGAAGTAGACATCGGCAGCGCCCTTGAGGCCCTTGTAGAAGGCATCACGGGCGTTCTGGGTGGTGTGGCAAGAATATCCAAGATAGTAGGGGATGGTGAGGTTCGGGGCGGTGGAGCCGTCCTGGTTGAACGGAGTGCAGGGGAAGTACCAGGCCAGTTCGCCCTGGTCGTTGGTCGGGACATCGGAATCGGCAGCGAGGTTGATGAGACCCTTGCAGCGGCCGTTGACGTTCTGGAAGAGGAAACTGCCGTCCTGGCCAGCGTGCTTTTCGGGAAGATCAAAGAGGACGTTGGCACCACCTCCGTTAAGTTTCTGCGGGATGCCGTCGGCGACCGGGTGACCGGAGCGGGTCAGGTCGTAGGCCACGCCATGGAAGATCATGTATCCGCCAGTAACTTCATTGACTCTCAGGCGCAGAGGGGGAGTTCCGCAGACGACCTGGTTGAAACCAAAGGTGAGGAAACCGACGAAGCCCATGATCAAAAGAATAATGCTGATAAGACCCATCTTTTCTCTCCAGGCACGTTGCTGATCCTTGGACACCTTGCCGCAGCACTTCAAGAACACATTGGGACACCAGAAAGTGATGATAGCACAGTAGACGTTCCAAAGGCTCAGGGGGCGGATGTCCTCTGCACGCTTGGTTTCTTTAGCTAGTTTGCCGGAGGCGCGGCGGGCGGTGTGCTTGGCGGGACGCTTCTCTTCTTGCGAGCTCGTGTTGCGGCGGCTGTTGCGCTTCGGTCGGCGGGGAGGGGAGGAGTCGGAGAGGCCGTCGACGGTGCGCGAGCCGGAAATATCGGTCGAGCCTTCGATGTCTTCGGCGATGGGATCGTTGCCGGTGGTCGAGGGGATGACGTTGACGTTGGCGGCGTTCGCGGCATGGCGGCGGTAGTGGTAGTTGGGGTGGTCCTTGCCGATTCGGCGACGCTCGGGGCGGATCAAGCTGCGTTTCCGTTGAAACTGCTGCTGGTGTTCGGCTTCGGCGTTCATGCTGGGATTCGCTGTAGGCGAAAGGGGGAGTCTCTCTAGGTTACCATTAGGAGCCTGAATGGTTTCGGCGAAAGAATGTTCGGATTGCCCACGTTGATGTCCAGGACTAGTATTCGCAACTGGATAGTAGCCAGTGTCAAGATCGTTGGGACGAGTCCTACGAGCTGGCGACTGTCTATAGGCATGCCGGTCATATGAAGGGCTCACAGCCCCAGGTCGTTCAGGAAGAGACATGGTCCTGGAAAAGGGAGAGAGAGACGGAGACACAGAGAGTTAGAGAGAGAGAACAGAACGGTCAGGCCAACATTTGGCCGTGGTCTTTGGCTGGCGTAACGTTGGCAAAGGAATGTGTGTAGTGCGGTGTCGTGTGGTGGCTTTTTGTGCGTGTGTGAGGGTTTCAGGAAATGAGGGACAAGATATTGAACGAGTGACACGAAAGCAAAGAGAGTGAGGATAACAAAAGAATGGGCGGGCTTGTTCTTCACACACATACACACAACATCTGCTTGAGTACTACCCCAAGAGAAGACGGATATGTTGTATGGATACAAGACAAGCTGGGAGGAAGACACTTGATTCACGACAGAAGAGGAGGACGAGGACGAGGAAAGGGAATGAGTGCGTGGAATGGATTTCGGTGGTTTTTGATCCCCAGAGGGAACAATGGACATGAAACTCCTCGTGTACAGGGTGTCTCTGCCAGACAGCAAGGGAAGAAAAGGCCGGCGAACAACTCTGAATTTCATTAAAGGGGGGGTGGAACGAACCCTTGACCAGTGAAAAACACTTGTTGAGATCAGCGCGCGTAAGCTCGTCTTTCGATGGGAGGAGGGGAGTCGCTAGATCGAGAGGCTGGAATATTAAAACGAATGATAAACACAAGACCGGGAAACAAATAGTGAAAAACACGCGCAAAATTAAGACCACAAAATCAAATAAAAACGAGTGACGAAAATGTGGAAAATATAAAATCGCGGGAGTACAGGAAATCGATGCGGGTGAGACAAGATGCAGAAAAATAAAAAGAAGAGAAAAAAATTTAAGAAAAAGAGAGCGAGAGAGAAGACAGATAACGCTGACAGCGAGTGAAATGAGTGGTGAACAAACAATACTTGCTTGACGGGGCGGGATTTGGGAAGAAAGCGAGAGAGAGAAACACAACGGCAAAAAGCCAAGCAAGACACGAAAGAGGCAAAAGAACGAGAGAGAGAAAAAGGCCGTGGGGAACGAGCAACCAAAGCCACACTTGGGCGGTTCAGAGCAATTGGGAAGGCGCGAAGCCCGGCACTATAAGCGGAAATGCAACCCCTAATTCAGGAGGGAATAGCCGGCAAACAACCAGCGTAGAGCCGGACCCTTTTTAGGGGATCTGGGATGCAGGCGGGCTTCTTACTTACAGTGGGTTCAGGGATATCAGACAGCAAAAAATACAGAGCCCTGCTCAGTTTTCCCGCCAAACGCTCGGAGGAGCGAGACCACGACAGGGAACAGCCGTCACCGTGCGAGACACTGAATACGAAGGCAAGATATGCGTGGGAAGTAATAACAATGCTAATGCAATGGCCGTATAAGTGGATATTGAATGAGGATGCGGTGGAATACTGGGAATATTGTCGCGATTTCTGGAGATTCTCGCGGTTGGTTGTAGGGCAGACGGAGACACGGAAGAGAAGACTGAACGGAAAAGGTGGCAGTGCTCAAGGTATACGGACGACGACGAAGATGAAGAAGAAGAAGAAGCCGACGGGGTGGGTGGAAGCAGCAGTCCGCGTCTGGAACATCCGAGAGACAAGCACAAAGCGGGTTGTTTATGCAGATCACAGCTTGTGTTGGTCGATCCGGTTGACGTGGACCGTTGCAGGACAGATTGGTCGGACTAATATCAGGGACAGATGGGATTGACAGTAGAAAACCAGAACAGCCAAGCCCAAGGCCGACAGAATAGCTGGCGAGGATATGGATCCCTGTGTGTGTCCCCCTGGTAAAACCGCAGGCTCTCTCGTTCGTTCGTGCTCCGTTGGAAATGGTGTAAATGGGCAATGGAACGGCTTACGATTCCATGAACAATGCGTGGTGTGTTTGAGCCGGGGGGTTTCACACAAGAGATCGGGAATCGTGGATAGACGACAAGAGAAAATAGGGTGTGTGACGGCGGCGTTCGGCGGCCGGGGCGAGACCAGAGTCAACGAGGGACGCAGAGGGACGGGCGAAAAAAAAAAAAAAGAATATAGCCAATGATATAAATGATCTGTAACACACACAAGAGAAGATAGAAGAATAACCAGAAAATGATATATAGAAGCAGGCGACGCCGATGGCTGGCTGACGAGTATTTGAGGAGGATAAGTCTAGAGAAAGAGATGAAGATTAAACCGGATGGCGTTTGTATGGAAAGGAGGCTAGATGATGAGATGAGGTTGGAAGAGAGAGAAAAGGGAAGACGAGGAAAGAGACAGAAATCCACACGACTCTAGATGACCCGAGGGATGCTCTTTCCTGTTGCTCCTGCTCCTGCCTCCGTTGCTCTGTTGCCGGGGAAGATGGACGACGGCGATACGGCAAAAACACGATGTACATATACTCGGAGTTGTAAGTACTCGTAACCTGCACGCTTTAGGGGCTTCTGATCATGCACTTTAGCGGGGTGGTCTCCTAAATTCGTTTGCTATCTGTTTTTGGAGGGGTTGGCTAGGGGAGAGGAGGTGTGAGACAACCATTGACCTTCTGGAGCGCCCTCGTTCTTCAAAGGGCACAGAGAAACAACGTGGCTGAGCTGGCAGGTTCATTTGTCTCCCTCGTATTCCGCCCTCCAGGACCAAGTACCAGCGACAACAAAAAGCGCTTGGCCTGACTTCCAAGCGGCCAAAAGCGACCCGACAACCACGACTTGAATACGAGAGAACCACAGTTTCGTCTCTTTACTGTGCTGATGCCGGCCATGCCAAAGCAATTAGAAATGAGCTGTGTAATGCGAACTCTCTCTCACTGAAGGATGTTGTTGTGGCAAAACCCGCGGCGGTTGTGGCTAGTGCAGTTAAAAAACAGGCACTGCGGCACCCGCAAAACCGCATCGGCATGTTGTTCCTGGGGCTAACAACGCTAGGTACTGTTGCTATTTGTAGCCGACCCGTTAACCGTTAAGGGGAAAGGATTTGTCTTTTTGGCCCCCTTTTTGTGATCGCCAGTGGCCCGTTCGTCGCTACAATCTAAAGCCAGACCAGCCAGACACTTGTTCACGTAGCTAGGGAGGGTGTTCTTGGAGACGAACAAGGCCTGCGCTTAAGCTCCGGTATTGACACAGATCGTATCCAGGCATGACTTTCAAGCACTCACGCACATCTGATCGTTTTTCCTCTCTGTGCTGTTTTCCCCCTGTCGACCGGACGACTAGGGGTACATGAAGCGAACAGAAAAAGAAGGCCGGCTAAGCCGAATCGGGCCAGGGTTTTGTCATCTGGAATACGATGCGTGTGTATGCAGACTTTTGCGGCTGGCATGTGTCCGACACTTTTGGTTGGATCCCGTTATATTGCGTGTGGAACGAGTAGAGGGTACAACATGGCCCACGCATTCTCCCTCCAGTTCGGGGGTATCGCGACAACCGGGGCAAAAACCAGCGCACGGGAGCATTCGCTGGCATGCAGTTTATATGCAGCCGTGAGGAGAAAAACTTTCCTTCCCGCGTTCCTAGGGCAATTTCTCTTCCTGTCAGCTGCACATATCGTGTCGTCTGCTCTTTTTTTTTTTTTTTTTTCTCTCCACGTCCTTTGCCCGCGCCCCTCTTGCCCTCGACCACTCCGTATATACAATAAACCACGATGTAGAACGGGGAAACTAAACCTTGAATAATCCCGACTTTGGACTTCGTATCAAACGAAAAAGACAAAATAACTGATTCATGCCCTCCCCGTGTGCGAACGTGCCAAGGTCCCCGACAACCCGCCCGTCCCAGATATCAGGATCCATATTACCAGTGCCTCTCGGGATATCAAAAATCTTTAAGCCCACGCGAAGATTTTTTGATTTGGTCGGGCGGTGCGAGAAAGGCAAAAGCAGAATACCACTGCGTAACGGGATGGGATATAAATAGATTGCTTCTATTTTATTCTGTAGCCCCCCGCGATGGCCTTTCTGTCGCTGAAAAAAAAATCTTATTGCTCGTGGCAACGTTTCCATCGCCAGCGCCGTCACGGCCGCTACGGAAATTCCACTGCCCCCCCAAACAGCCACCATAACGGATCCGAAAAACAGAATTGCCCTAACACATGCAGGTACGATCAGATACGAATTGGGAACTCCTCTAATTTCAATCCTCCTTCCTTGGGTCTCTTTGTCTTGTTTGGGTTATTTTCGTGCAAATCAGATGCGAAGCCGATTCTGTAGGATTCCGGACACAGAGGGCGAGGCTTGGTTCTGCTTGGCAGTGTGCAACAGCATTACGCCATGTAGCATGCATAAAGATGCTTAGATCTCGTTTTCTTCGCCGAATGACTGGCCAAAACGGAGGGAAACCGGAAGACGCAGCGAATGAAGAAGGTAGGTCGTGTGTGTGTGTGTGTGTGTGTGCGTGTGTGTGTGCACACCGCCGTCATCCTGACTACACATCGACATCTGCACCGGCGATCAAAACATCCCGAACACTGGATGGCCAGACGGACAGCCCGATGCTGTTTGTGTTGCACATCCAGTGCCGGCAGCCTCCCCCCGGGAGTTCCTGAGCCCTCTTGCCGTTATGCTTAAACGCTGTAGTGACAGGTCGGTGGTAGAACGGGCCAGCAGTGACCGGCTCCAGACCAGACCGGAAACCCCCATCTTCGCGGATGCTGCTGCACAGCGGGACGCGACCTGCGGATCACCGGCGCATCAGGCGAGCCGTTGCGGGGTGGCCATTTCATGCCAGGACCGAGGGGTTGCACGCTTTATGGTGTTCGGTGCCGGTCCGCTCGTGTCTCCTCGAAGTCTGTCCTTGCAGATATATATCAGTAGCTGCCCAGGCGTGTATAGACTTGGCGAGGAAGCGTATGTCTGTTGCAGAAACCGGAGCTGGATAAAGGTCCGGCGACATCCGTCCAAGATCTGGAAGAACAGGCAGGTCTTTGCACCTTGAAATGTGTGTTGTGTCTCTCCTCCCTCCACGGTATCCTCGCATCTGCACGCCGACGATCCGCGCCGATCAGTCGACCCACACCAGCCACTTTTTCTCGCTTCTGTTCCGGTTGCTCAAGCGTCCCCTCAGAAAAAGAAAAAAAAAAAGGAACCCAAACATGGCATGCAAAACATGTATGCATTCAGCCGAGAACTGCCGTTCCAGCGACCAGATATATACCACATATATGCTATCTAGCCACAGCCACACTCTCTCAACACAGCGTGGCCAGGTTCTGCCAAATCTCCAGCTTGCCTGCCACCACGTGCACCCCGGGATCCCCCGTGAGTCCTGAATACACGGCCGGACACTCACTACGTACAAGAGCTCAGAAGTTGAAATATGTACGTGATCGTAAAAGAAGCCGCCAATATAGCACCGCCACCACCACCCGGAAACCTGTTTCCACGGTCTCAGATCTTGCAGTTGGGGGGGGTTGTTCCAGCCAGCCTCCCCTCCGTCTGCTTTCGTAACAAACGCGGTAGCTTATTTCCTTCTCTGTCGTCTGTTTAGTTGCCCACCCCGTCTCAAAGTTACACACCAGACATGACCACACCCCCGGCGTCTCTTCCCGTCTTTCCTACGCGGCTGTGGGTGGCGCTACGGCAGCTCTCTCGTCCATTGTTTGTTCTGTTATTGTTGATTTTCTTTTTCTTTTTGCGCCAGGCACCAAAACATGCAGGTCCGGGTGGAAGAGGGTGTGGAGAGTACATGTGTATCTCCCGCAGATGGAGTTAGTCCAGCTTGCTGCACTCTGATGCACATGCCAGCCGCGGTGTGTCCCACCGTATTGGGTTCGGGTATCTGGGTATCTGGGTATCTGGGTGTCTGGGTGTCTGGGTGTCTCGGTGAAGGGCACGCCGCCACACTCTCCGGCAGGACCTACACACTTGCCCTCGGGATATGAGGGGTCTCTGCAGATGTGCAGAAGCCCCATCTCACGTTAGGAGAGATACTATATGTCTCTCTTCTTCTGTTGTTCGTCTTCTGTCCTGAGGGTCTTGCCAAAAGAGACGTACTGCCCGCTGCAACTCCCGGAAAAGTCGCCACTGTCCCCAGTGTCTCTCCACCGCCGACCTTGCTCGATCGGGGTATATCGTTGGGGTTCATCTTTATATGTGCATGCCAGATCGGCCCACCACCCCTATGTCTTCAGCTCTGCCGTCAGCGAGCAGCCATGTGGTGTTATCTGGTGTCACTTGACTTGTGGTGGATCTGCAAACACCCAGGCAGTGTCGGCCGGAGGGTGTCTCCAAGAGATATGCCGGGGGCAGGTTCACGCTACAGTTACACGGTTCATCCCATCTCCGGACCGACGCCTCAAGGAGTAGTGTTAGGGGTCCCGGATAGATCGCCGCAGGTGTCCGGCCGTTCCCCCGGAAGTCACTCCGATCCGCGTCCCCGTCCTTCCGGACTTGGAGACATCGGCACTCGGGACTTACAACGAGACATAAACTGTTGGATTGTCTACAATGTAGTCCAGCACCATATCATAGCAGTCAGCTTTACACACCAGAAGCGTACGTTACAGCCGTGGCGTCCTAAAGTCGCAGATATGAGACACACCAGCGCACTCGATCCCACCGGCAGCCGAAGCAGAGGCCGGGGGAGTAACTAGGCAATGTCTCGCCATAGGACCGCGAAAACGCCATGGCAAAGACCCCCGAGACGCCGCTTGGTACCTGCAGATTGACACCCCCAGGTTGGAAGTCCCGCCCAACTCTCTCCCGAGGATGTGGTGGTGGTGGTGGCTCTGAGCTGTATGGTGGGTTTTCCACGGTTTTCGCCATGGCGTCAGGATGGTCTAAATGGGCCGTTAGGGTTAGACCCAAGTAAGCAGTAAGTAACTAACCCCAGCTGACAACAAGGTCGGGGCTTTTGCCTTACGATACAAAAGGAGAAAAATCAGACACAAAGTAGCCGACGGACCTGGCAGGTTTAGGAAATGCAGAAAGCTTGGCGCCGATGTAACTGTCGTATACGAGGACGGCCCAGCAAGCAGATTTGGTAGGCAGGATTTTTTCTCCGGCCTGCGAGGTGATCGCCAACACTTCCTGTGTTTCTGTGTTTTCAATAGGGAAATTATCGCCCTCGTGAACGCCCGGAGACAAACAAATCGTTCAGCCTTCCGCAGCCAAGCCCGCCGGTGCAAAAAGCGACGGAAGAAGAAAAGCAGGTTAGGTTGCATCCTCGGAAGGAAATTTGACATGAGGAATCAGCGCACCTGAACTTCAACGGAGCAGGCGATGTACGTGATTTGCCCATCGAGAGAGAAATTGCATCAGCGGACAGACAAGAGCAGAGAACAGACAGCTCTGGGGGAGAAAGGCAGAAAACTGGCCGAAAGAACCAAACTTGAAGGGGACAAAAACAACAGCAAGCGCCAAGCCAAGCCTTGAGAGAACATGGGTTGGTTTATTGTATGGTGAACCTGTTTTGTGCTTTTCAGCCCCCCTGGCGTCTCTCTTCAAACCCCCCGGCTGCGAGACCATCTCGATGGAGACGGAGCAGTAACACAGCATAATAAGAAGCAAGACACCATATGCGTCACGGTACATTAGGGTCGGCGACAAAAGCCGCGATGGAAAGGCTGAAGGGGTGGATGTTTCTAGTGCCATCGGTCGGGAGGTTTCCTTTCTTTTTCTCTCTGTCATCTAGACGGAACACGGCAATGACGAAATCACACAAGAACAGGAACAATAGCAGATGCAGGAGCACTTACTTTTGATCGTGCCAGAAGTGGTTCGGTGGGCCGGCCACACCCGACCCGCCGAGTACGAGGTTGCACTGGGAAACGATGTCAACGAGAGAGGTCAGAAGAGAGAGAGAGGTACTGTACATAGAAGAGGGAAACGGGTCCGCTTGGGTCTCTGCTAATATCTGTTCCCATGACTTTTTTCACCAATGGCCTGACTCTGACCGATATTGTGGTCCGCGAAGCCCGGTCTGCAGCATCTTTGTGTGCGTGGTTCTGCTCAGACCTTGTAAGTTGGAAGTGTGGTATTCCACTCTGCAGTCGTTGGCTGACGCCATGTTTCGTTTGGTAAAGCCGGGGAAAGGAGGAGAGAACGCAGGACTTCGCGCTTGAGCTGACAATGTGGTGTGTTCACAAAGTCAGTACAGTCCGGGCTCCGAGAACCCTTCCAAGCCCCGACTGTAACACTCTCTCTCGCAGGATGTGCCGAGTCAAACTTGGTGATGCGGATTGGCCAGGACAGCCCAAGTAGGTCTGTCTCTCCCCTCTTGGTCTCTTCCTTCGCCTTTCGCCATCTCCACACTCTCCTTATGGCATTCCAGGAAAAGAAAGGAAAAAAGCCTTGGGCGTCCACCTCAAACCCGCCAACCCTACTCCGTATTTAGGCTGCCTGTGTATTTCTCTCCCGCCCATCTCCACTCTCGAACCCAACAGCCAAACTGGAACAGAAAGAAGAAGAAAAATTTTCCAATCCTGTTCCTCCTCAAGAGGTAGCCTAACAGCCCCAGCGTCAATTTCCATCGTCGCCTAGCTCCGGGGATTTTAGGTTGAGATTTGCAGGATGAAGCTATTTTCCGCAGGGACCAGCAGCTGAAAAAAAAGAGAAAAAGAGAAAAGAAAAAAGTCCACCACAATTTGGCGGCTTTCTCTCCTTGGGGTTCAATTTTCTGTTCTTGGGGGGGTGGGTTGTTCTCCAACACAATTTCAGAGAAATTGTGGGCTATATGCACCCTTTCGGGAGGATCACTTGTTATTTTGGAGCTCTCCGTCCAATTTCAGCCTGGTCACCAGAGCTTCGGTTGAGTGCCAAAGCCGCCTAGACGATATCTGCGGGTTTTCCGACTTCTGTTGCCCCTAATCCGTTTACGTACGATGCATGGAAGACAAAAGCAAATGAGGATTGCACCACAAGGCTTCAAAGCTGATGTTAAAAAAGAGAACCTCACGAAAATGAGAATTTTTAAGCCATTCGCCAGCGCGGCGCCCCGATAACGCCGGCACTATCAGCTCAGCCAATCTTCACGGCGCGATAAGGGCGCAATCCGGGGTTGCTGGGGGGCATTCGCCAATCAGGTGCCGCGATAAGGCCGTCAGGTCCGGGGCCCAGAAGAACAGCTTTTTTTGTTGCACTCCACCATTTTCGTGGAATGGCCATCCGATGGGGGTGAAAAAAAGTTAAATGAGCCCTCAGGCGCCACGATCAGGAACAATAAAAAGAAGTTGGGGAATCCTTGAGAGCTTTACCACGGGATCCAACACGCCCTCCCACACACTCTCTCGAGAGACTGCATCTTGCCGACTCAGGGGGCCCTCCAAGGCAAACAACCGTCTTGTTGGGATCTTCGTCGCCTACGCCATCAGGCGAGCCAAGACCCCGACTCTTTCGCAACACTTCCTTCTCTTTCAACCTTGATGATGTGCCGGCCCGGTTTGCGGCTGGGCGGAGTGTTTGGCGAAACATGACAAGCGAAATCAAGGTCCTTGCAGCGAACAGCTTGGAACGCCTAGCAGTTTGCCGCATGTGGGCTGTTGCCTTTCAGCTCCTCGGCTCTTCTTTTGCCCGGTTGATGAGCATCGAAATTTGCCCAGGCCCATCCTACAGGCCACAGCAGCAACAACAACAACTACATTCCACACGGCCCTGGATCCATAGACACTTGCCGCTGGTGGTCGACCTGTCGTCGCTCGTTGGACGATGCATGTGTGCGTGGCCGGCACAGTCGTTGCCCGGCGGTGCAGAAACCCAAAGGACAGCATCGCCAGAGCTGAAGAGCTGCGGCAGCCAACCAGAGTAATATCTCGCCGGGGACAATCTGGTTGGAGCTCTCAAAGTGCTCGAGAACAGACGCGGCTGAGAGAGAGAGAGGGGGGTGTTGTACTAGGCATGCTGTTCACACCTCACCAGGAACCAACGCCAACCGTGGTTCTCTGTATCGTGATTCCACCGGCCCGGTAATTAGCTCTAGAAGCGCCCGAAGACGAGCTCTCGAATCCGGTCCAGACTGGTGATACCTTCACGTATACATGAAAGTGCTATTACACTGTGTAATATGCGTATACGTGACTTTGCCTGCCTGACACAGCAGTGTCGTCTGTGCAAGTCCGGGCTCTTCGGTGGCTCTGGCCGTGTAATGCTGTGCTTAAGCTATATATAGGAAACCGTGTCACTCCGTCACAGGTTCCACTACGTGTGCACAGAATTATTACCAGACCAGCCCCGAACTCCTCCCCTCCTCCTCAGGTACGGATCTCAACTGTGTAACCGCAACGCCACGTTCTGCCCCCTCGTCAGACCAATCGCAGCGTGTGCCAGGACATGTCAGAGGGCACAAGAGGAGAGGGACAGCACACGTGTGTCTCGGGACCCAGGACACGAAGAAAAAATATTATCAAAAAAAAAAAAGGTGAAGTCGTTGCTAACCTGGCTGGTCCCCCGGTGGCAGGCCGGCTTTTGTAGTAGGCTGACGACGATCGACCGCTCGACGAAGCGTTTGAAACATGCGCTGTGTTCTCGTAGTTCATGGTTGTGCGCAAAAAACCGCCTCGGGGCTTGCTACCGACCGAACTATGCGTGTTGGGAAGCGCCTCAATGGTCGAGGCTCCATTATAACCTCTGGTGGTGTTGGTTACACCGGCAGGATTTGCGTGTCCCCTGGGGTTTTCGTATCGATGTATGTCTGCTGCGGGATGTTGGGCGAAGAGCTTGCTGCGAATACGTCGATGTGTGTGTGTGTGTGTGTGTGTGGGCTTTGGCGTCTCTAGTGCCCGTGTTGTTGTTTCGAGATACCTCATAAATCCCATGTCCCCGCTCCGGGCTCGGGGATGTGGGTTACGAGGAGTGGATTCGGGCACCGTATAGACACAGAGAGAAAAACCACCACCCATTCTCTTGAAATACTTCCAGTGGCTATCAAGGGTTCCTCTGCTTCCCCCGTTCGCCAGGAAAACGGGGACTCGCAGAGGACGGTCCCGGTTTTGATCGTCAGCCCCCAGCAGCTTTGATATATCCAGCTACAGTGCCGCCCCATTCCTCCTCTCCTCGGCACATTGAGAGGCTCGTTCCCAGCCTAGCAACCATGCCGTGACATTTCCCACCACTGCTAGTATAGATTCTGGTTTTTTGCACTATTTCCCTGTTTATAGGCTTGTGCCTCGTCAATGCCAGGCCGGGCCAAGCCTGAGAATTAGCGAGCCAGGCGGGAAGCGAAGCGGATATGTGCCACACATGGAATGGAGGAGACAGGACCAAAAAAGAAATTATTAAAAACAATAAGTGGACTGTGTGAGGGGGAACCTCCATTGCTTTTTTTTTTTTTTTTTTTGTTTTTTTGTTTTCTGGACACCCCAAATCCTGCACCGTAGCATGCAAAAAGCGGTCCGTGACTTGACGGCGGCTCAGAAGGAAGATTATCAGGCAGTTGGAGGTGAGGAAGGGTCTCAGTCCGGCGGTCGGAATACGAAGTATTGGCAGGCTTCTCCGGTTTTGACTTGTTGGCTCTTCGGCTGTTGACCGCCGCTGAGGAAGGAAATCTGTCTGTGGTTCTCTGGCCCCCCTTTACATACCATACTACAGTACTGTACATGTCTGCATTAAGACTTTCTCGCAGTGATCCCCTGTGACCCCGAAAATCAGCACACAGAGTAGTACGAGACTTGAAATCTCTTCAGCGGCTTGCTTGTAAAACCCAGCCACTGGTTTCCCAGACGCAGAGAAAGAGAGAACGCCCAGCATGATCAAAATCAGGAAATCCACTGGAAGAACCTAAAATGGGCTCCATCGAAGTTGGATAAATTGGGGCATCCGGACTCCATAAGCCCACAAAGGGACATGTTGGTAATACGAGTCGACGAGGATACATTAATTGCAAATACGGGTAATAGGCACGCTCTGGGACGGACCTGCTGGAGTGGCTGGTGGTCACATTGCACAAGAATCAATCACAGAAAGAACACGGTGTGTGACCTCTTGGAAGTTGACTTGATCAGGTTCTGTGAACAGAGAAAGAGAGATCTGCGCCCAGACATAGTATATGACGCGGGATGCACCCCGTTTGGCATGTTCAGAATGTCCTTTCTTGGGGGAGGAGCGTCTTCCATCCAGTCTGACTCGGTGGCGTAGAGTCAGTCTATTTTCGTCGCACGCCGTCCGCGTAAAAACGGATACATCGCGGACATGTCGAATACTCCGTTGCAGGATAGTTTGACGGCTGGTTCAGTATAGAGGACCCTCTTGGTTTCCAAGGTTCCAGCGTTAAAGGGGCAGAAAAAAAAAAGGCCCAGGGATTCCCGCCACAGGCTAAGGATCCCACGCCAAAACAAGATGGTTTTGAAACAACCGGGCCACCCATATGCTGTACTGTACATATTCTGCCAGTCTGGGTTCTTGGGGGCCTTCCACTTCCAGGCTAACGCGCAGAAGGAATCGCAGATGGGCAGAAAGGGCTTTGGAGGCTCCAGTCGGGAACAGATGAGCGTGGACGGACCAGATAATCAAACAAGGCGCGAGAACCGCAGGGCAGGCAGTGGTGGTTGGTGTTTGCGTTTGTGTTTGTGGAAAGTCTGCATTCCCATGCCCCCAGACAAAAGCACAGAACCCCGAAAAACCTCGTATTCCATTCCCCCGCTAGCCCTTGTCAGGCCCGTATGCGCTTCGAGTCCCGGGCAGAGGAGGGGGGGGAAACTCTCGCTGGGATATCACGGCGGATGGGAGAAGCGGCGAGAGAACGGTGAGAATGCAGTTCACCGTGCATGCGTGGGATTTTCTTCCCCCCAAAAGATTGAAAATCAAAAATTGAAATAAATCAGAATAAAATAAAATATTCGGAGATCTCGCCCCCGTTCAGGAATCCATTGCTCGTAGGTGCGCTTGCTGATTTGTTTGTTTGAGTCTGCAAATGGGAGCATCACCGCAAAATCCATCAAACAACGCACGGCATTCCAGGGTTATATGTGACCACAACATATAGCCTGTCAGAAGCAGAGGAAATCGGCACTAACTAGGCTAGTAGCTGCATATAGAGTGCTTCTTCAAGTCAAATGGTTTTTATTTCTTCTTTCTTGCTGGTGATGCTGTTCCCGATCGACAGGATCTTTGTGCTCCTCTCGTATATATCGGTGGTGTTACTGGCACGTTGCAAGGCCAAGAGCCACAGACGCCGCAGGGTTGTCGGCCGATTGCACGCGGGTCGAGATGGGGTAAGCGTGCCGAGAGGACTTTCATCAAGGCGTCAGCATGGCGCCTCCCCTTCTCTAGGGCCGTATACGGAGTGTTGTTCCGCAGGGCCAGGAGGAAGGAATGTCATGACAATTATTGCGAGAGAGGGTTGTTCTCAGCCTCAGCGTTGACAGACGTGCAAAAAGCAGCCAGCCGTGCACATAGACCGCTGGTCTGTCTGAGAGAAAGTAAGTTGCATATAGCACTCGCAGGAAAGCGTACGTGCACACCGGCTTGCTTCCCACGTCCCACCACCAAGATCGACCAGCGTCATAATGCAGCAAGCCGGGGTTGGGGACAGCGTGAGATGCTCTTGCGTTCAAGCGAAGAGAAAGAAAAATGGGACCCAAGGACTGAAGAATGGAAACTTCGGTGGGGACGGGGGGGGGGCGTGTGCTGATAATCACGAGAACGGGACCGAGATATAACGAGATGGCATGCCAACGCAAGAAACGATGTTTGTGTCTCCTTCTAGGTCGAGACAAACTCCATGAACACAGGACTCCCCGGTTTTTGGGGGGTTTTTTTTGCTATTCTGGTCGTGTGTCGGCCGGCCGTTGAGATAGATCCCTTTGGAGAAGGGCGGTTAGTCTGATCTTGAGGGTGCCACCAAACACACACCGGTGGACTCTCGCTCTTTCTCTGCTCGTTCTAGGTACCGTACATATACGGTATATCGTAATCCAGGTTGGGAACCGGCCACACCAGGAACGGGAGGGCTGTGGCCAGCAGCGGCAAATTCCTGATTGACGCTGACGGTTGGCTTCTCGTAAAGAGCAGAAAAGGAGAAAGGCTCATACAGAAAGGTGCTCCTCGCCACATGGTACGTTTCGTCGATTCCGCCTCCTTTTTTTTTTCTTTTTTTTTTGGAAAAGAATCATCATCATCATCAGGCGTAGGGTTAGCACAGCAGGCAGGCGCAGTGGGTGCTTGCTTGCTTATACGGAGTCACGGCGGCGGCGGAGGTTGCGGCCGGGTCAGTGTGGGAGAGATCCTTCTCGGCTTCTTGATGTGTGTGATTGTATGTATACGTGGACGAAGCAACTGATTCGAGCCGTGGTGACTACGCTCGTTGAATGCCACAATCACTACAGTCGTCCCGAGAGCCAGCCGCGCCGTGAATCACTCGGGAAACAGGTGGAAGGGAAGCAGTGCTGCTTCTTGAGGCTTTCCCCAAACGGTGTTCGTACACGACCAGGCTGGATTCACATTGAACTGCGGCTCACAAGCCACAGGACCGCCGTCCCAACACCTAATATCACGACATCATCCACGATGTTAACGCATTCCATGTCCTGCACCAGTACGGACTTCAAGCCATAAGAAAGGCCCAACCACAGCCAGCGATCCAAGCCACTGAAAAAAAAAAAAAAAAAAAAAAAAAAAAAAACCCCTGCAAGTCACCGCCCACCACCACCCCGCCCAAGACACTCATAGCTTAGTTTCCCAGCAAAACTTAGGCACCCTTCTACTGCCAGGCGCCGGCCACTGGCGGCCAGGTGGCACGCAAGAAAGGGG
Source organism: Knoxdaviesia capensis (assembly GCA_001510575.1). Classification (NCBI taxonomy): domain Eukaryota; kingdom Fungi; phylum Ascomycota; class Sordariomycetes; order Microascales; family Gondwanamycetaceae; genus Knoxdaviesia; species Knoxdaviesia capensis. The sequence continues at coordinate 363,054 of LNGK01000008.1, read as the reverse complement.
ACCACCTGCCGATTCTTCGTCCTTCTTCCCAAGTTCTGAATAGCCTCACTTGTGTTTTCTTTTCTTTTTCTCTTTCGTCCTAAACCTCCGTGTGCTGTATTTCCCCAATGGCCCATCGTGTGTCTCGTAAAAGAACCGCCCCGTCCAGTACGAAAGAAGACTTCGTCGTCTCCTTCCGCCTCGTGTCTCCGTTCTCCATCGCCGCTCGCTAGTTTCGAACGTTCTTGTCTCGATCAATCCTGGTCGCTTTATCCTCCTGTCTTTTGTCCATTTTTTTCCTCGGGCCTGTGCTTTTTTTTTCTGTCCTGTCTGGTTTTAGGGCCTGTTTCTCTCTCTCTCGGTTCTAATTAAATTCTATTCTTAATTCCTGTTTTTCTTCCGGCCCAGCTAAACCCACCCACCCACACCCCCAAAGAAAGAAAATTATCCGTATTCTTTTTTTTTCCTCGCCCCCGGCGTCTGTCTGTCTGACTGTCTGTCTCCTCTCGCTCTCTCTTCTCTTTTTGGTTTATAGTTTCTGGCTCTTCGTCATCGGCCTGGGGTGTTTCGGCTTGAAAGCTTTCCCACTTTACGAGCTTTTTTTCCTCTTCTCGCTTTTTTCCCTTTTCTTCCTTGTCCCTGTTTTACATGTACCACTTTCGTTGACTTCTCTTGTTCTCTCTGTTCCCCTTTTCTGCGTTTCGACGATCATCCCAGCCTTCGCTTTTCCCCCCTTCTTGAATGCCGACTCTGTGTCTCTCGCTGAACTGTTCTGTTCGAGCTTGTTGTTTTTCCTCGTGTCTTGGAACTGCCATCCCTTGCTGAGGCAGGGACAGGAGCACCACTCGTTTATTTCTGGTTTTTCGTTGCCCTTATTCCCGTTTTTTCGAGACTTCTCTCTCTCCTCCTTGACTGTGTCTCCCTTCTTCCTTCTCTTCTGCTTCTCTTCCCCCGATCTCGGCTGTTGTTGATCTGCCTTCTTCTCGTACTATTCCTTCTACTTCCACACTGGCTGTTATAGAGCGTAACATACACAACCCCCTTTTTTCTTTTTTTTCTTTTTATAATCTCTAATTGGTAAGCCCAGATCTGGAGTGGATGTGTGTCTTTTGTGATCGTCAGTTCTGTGGCTGCTTCTGTGCTTTTGTTCTGTACTTCCCTGCCTTTTCTGCATAGCCCAAGACACACGGCAAGCCACAGCCAGAGCCGGGGACAGACACTTCAGTACTAGAGCAACGAGAGAACAGGATATATCCCAAGACGAAGAATCACAAACCAAGACAAGGCCTAGGCTGACCAACTAACGTAGCCGAAATAGAAGCTACCTACAACTCTCTCCTCTGACTTCTCTTCGCACACACCCCCCCTCCGACCACTACGCCTACCGTCCAGCTGTCGTAGACACTCCATCTCGCGTCTCCTGTTTGCCTGCAGCCTACAAATCTGCAACCTGCAGCCGCCTGTCGTCCATTGTGCAGGTCTAGTGCCACAGTTTTGCCGTCTCCTTCCCTCTCTCTCTCTCTCTCGTGCTCTCTCTGTCTCTCTCCATATTTCCGCCATCCCGCCACCATGGCTGCAGTTTCTTCTCCCAAACAACCTCTTTCCAGTCCTGGATCTCCCTCGTCTCCAATCCAGCGTAAACCTCTGCCCATTCGAATTGTCAACACCGCGTCGGTTCCGTCAACTTCTACCTCTCCCACCGATCCAACTCTTCGAAAGCCCGTGTCTCCTTTCGTCGTTGCCAACAGCCATCTTCTGCGAGACGCTCCCGCTTCTCCCGTCACCCTGACCATGCCTTCGGAGCCGTGGATGCAGCCGTCGAACGCTACCATCGAGCACGTTGCCCACGTTGCCACCATTGAACACATCTCCCAGGACGAAGAGCTGCCGCTGCCTCCGCTGCCTCCGCTGCCGCGGTTTGATCAGCAGCAACAACAACAGTATAGACAACCAGAGCCGCAACAGCAACAGCAACAACAGCAAAACTACCAATACCCTCCGCAACAACAACAACAGCAACAACAACAGCAACAGCAACAGCAGCAGCAGCAGTACCAGCTGAGAGACCGTGAACTGCCACGTTCTCCTGCTGCTCCTCCCCCCCCTCCTCACAGCCCCCAGCCGAACATGTCTCCGTACGACAACCCGAGCCAGGCTACCAACTACTCCAACCCTCGACTTCAAACTCTTCCTCATCGCCAGCTTCCTCAAGCATCCGTCAACTCTCCCAACTCCCCTCATTACCCCGGCAGTCCCCTCGCCATGGCCTACTCCCCCGACCTTCCTGTCGAGGCCTCATCCTCTCGCCATCCTTACCAGAACCACCAACAGCGGCAATCAGACGAGAACCGCCAGAGCCGCGAATCTGACTCGACCTCTGCCGCCACCAACACGCAGCCTAAGAACTCTGCTCAGTCGTCGGCAACAACCAGTGCCAGCTCCGTCTCCGGCCCGCTCGACGCCGACTGCCCCGAGGGTGGCTCGGTGAACGACTCGCCTGAAAGCTCGGTGGTTGACGGCCAGCTCCCGCACAGCCAGTCTGTCATTGGCTTCCAGTACCACCACCACGTTGCCTATCCTCCTCCCTCGAGAGAGAGAATTGCCAGCATGCCCATTGGTGTCGATCCCAGAATGGCTTCCACCCCTGATCTCTCCGACACGGGTGCTGCCATCAACCGCCATTTGACCCCCAGCTCCCAGTTCATCCCTCGGAGCACCATCCCCCGTCCTGCGTCCGCCTACTCGGTATACTCAGACTACGGCCCGCGTGGTCGCTCGCCGGGCTTCCCGGGTGGTCCCCACATCCGTGCCCCGTCGGTGGCATCGCGGAAATCTCCAGACAACCGGAATTCTTCGTATGCCGAGCTGTTGAACGTCCCCTACCCGCAGCCGGCCCCCGCGCCCATCACCTTTGATAACTCGTACCTCAAGAATGTTGTCGGAAACAACGCGTCGCTCTTGAGTACCGAAAAGACCTTGGAGATGTACCGGCAAAATCTGAAGAAGACCAACGACCCCTCCATCCAGTACTCGTTTGCCGTGTTCCTGATATCGACCGCGCAGGAGAAGGAGTTGGCCATTCAGGAGGCTGGTCTGGAAGGCGCCGAATCGAGATCTGTCGGAAACCCGCAGGACCTCATCCGGGAAGCGCGCAACATTCTGCAGAAGCTGGCGTCGTCGAGTTACCCCTTTGCCCAGTACTACCTTGCCGACGGCTATGCGTCCGGTCTCTTCAGCAAGGGAAAGGAAGACTACAACCAAGCCTTCCCTCTGTTTGCTCAAGCGGCTAAGCACGGCCATGCCGAATCGGCCTACCGCGCCGCCCTTTGCTACGAACACGGCTGGGGCACCCGCAAGGACCCCATCAAGGCCGCGAACTTCCTGCGTGTTGCCGCCACCAAGAAGCACCCTGGTGCCATGACGCGCCTGGGCATTGCATGCCTGTCGGGAAACCTGGGAGAGAAGAAGTACCGCGAGGGAATCAAGTGGCTGAAGCTGGCCACCGAGACGGCCGACGCCATCTACCCCGCGGCGCCCTACCACCTGGGTCTGATGTACGAGACTGGTGACGGCGAAGACATCTTTCAGGACGAGAGCTACGCGGCCGAGCTGTTCACGCAGGCTGCCGAGCTGGGACACCCCGAGGCCGGCTTCCGCATGGGCGATGCTTATGAGCATGGCAAGCTGGGCTGCCCTCGCAACCCGGCGCTCAGCGTGCACTTTTACACCGGTGCGGCCGAGAAGGGCCATGCGGGAGCCATGATGGGCCTGTGTGCCTGGTACATGGTTGGTGCCGAGCCCATCCTGGAGAAGGATGAGGAGGAGGCGTATGAGTGGGCGCGGCGTTCAGCTGAACTTGGTAAGGCTTTTTTTCTCTGCTCCTGTCTTCTAAGCAGGCATGAATAATACTTGGTGTCCTCTCTTTACTAACAGCAACCCCTTGTTCCCTTGTGTCCAGGCTATGTCAAGGCTCAGTATGCCGTCGGATATTTTACGGAAATGGGCATCGGATGCCGTCGCGACATTCTCGAGGCGAACGTCTGGTACGTCAAGGCGGCCGATGCCGGCGACGAGCGCGCCAAGCAGCGGATTTCCAACATCAACGCGGCGATCCGGGGCGGCCAGTCGGTCGACGGCGCGGCGCCCAACGGGAGCAAGGTGAAGAAGACGAATTCGGGCAAGAAGGATGGAGAGTGTATTGTCATGTAAGGCAGATGTGACTACCTCTCTCTCTCTCTCTTTTTCCCCCCGTCTTGCACTTCTTCTCCCACCTCCTGACTCTCTCACTTGATCGATCCCCTTACTCTCTCTATTTCCCTCTCATTTGGACGTTCTTATACTCTGCTCTTTCTTTTTCATTGGCTTCTTGTGGGTCGGGCGTTTTGATCTTCCGGGGCCTGTTAATATTGCTGGCCAACCGTGAGCCAATCTCTCCATCTCTCTCTCTCTCTGTCTCTCCCTATTGTTTAATATTGGATAACTCGTTTTTGAAATTCGTTTTTTTACTCTTGCCCTCACGACCTGTGGTCCTGGGCGGACTGCATATTGCATTTGGTTGTCCCGACCCTCCTTTTTTCGGTTTTCATTCTGGTTTTTTTTTTCTTAGGAGAGGCATTCATTTTTCTGTTTTTTGTTTTGGTTTTTTTTAATGCATCTTACAGGGAGAAGGATGAAGCGGAGGATTTTGCAAAACTGGGACATGCGTGTTTTTTTTTTGTCATTCTTCTTTCATGGTTTTTCAAAAATGTTTTTGTTCGTCGTTTTGGTCTCTCATTTTATATTCCTTCGTCTCTTTCTTTGTCTCGGGAGTCTTGAACATTTTCATTTTATTTTTCGTCTTAATTACGATGAACTACTTCAACAAGATGCACTCTGGCATGTTTTATCCGGCTTCGCTCTGCTGCTTCTGTCTCCTTTTTTTCTTATGTGGTTTTTTTCTCTCGTTTGCTGTCATCGTTGTATTGCCGTTCGTTTCGCGAAGTTTTATCTTTTGCTTCGGTATCATTTGCTCGCATGCTATATCATTGCACACATTGCCTTAATATTTCATTTCTGGGGTTCGTTTTCGTCGTCTTGGGAACCGAGGGGCTAAGTTAAGGTGTTCTTCTTTTTTGGTATCTTAATGCAGACGGACATAATCTATTTCTGTTGGTACACTGTGATTTTGATGCTCGCTGGATGGATTTCTTCCTTTGAGAGTGTTCTGGGTTATTCTTCTTTTGGGACTGTTTGAAAACCTGAGCATGTCGAACGATGTCTTGCTGGTGGTTGTTCGAATCTGGTGGGATTTTTGATTCTCACGCACAACCCTAACCCTTATTTTGACCTGCTATTGTGGATCACTCTCCTGGTCTTTTTCAAACAATACTTCTTACGCGAATTGGTGCAAGTTGTGAAAACGACGATACCAGTCAGTAACAAAATGTGTTACTGACCAAAACTAGCTCCCACATAAGCAACTCAGGGCAACTTGCCTGCTTGGTCTTGGTGAGGAACACAAAATCTCTTTTGTTACTGACTTACTCGGAATCGTGGGGGTTCGGTTAGGGTATCTTCAACTCGACGAGATCCGGCAGGGTCAGAATTATCTCAGGATTTCAAATCACGAGGTGGTTATCAAATGATGGTATTGAGAACCGACATAGATGACATAGCCGGTATCTCGAGCTAGAATCAAATAGATGCTGCAAATCAGTCAAGGTCCAGTTGTTGTATGTATGAATCCCAAACTCTCTCCTCTGCCATCCTCTTTCCAGCTTTCCAACATCCCACGAACATACCAAAAAAAAAAATAGATATTTCACTTCCCGCGCGCACACAGACAATATGGGAAGTCCCTGCTATCTCGCAGTCAAGCTGGTCGTGGAAGATGCCAACCAGCCGCCGGCAAAGTCAGTACCTAACTTGCAGGTTCCGGCAGTCTCTCTCGACATCTGTCCCTAACATCTTCCTCATCCAAAGGGCCCCTGCTGCGGCGGAAGCACCTTCCGGCACCTCCGACAATCCGACACAGACGCCTCTTCATAGTTCACATGCAAGCAGAACTGACGCCGCCCCCCCGGCCCAAACGAGAGCCTTCTTAGAACTAACAGTCCCGACATACGACATATCCACGTGAAGCGTGTTTCTTGAACCTCGAGGGAATCTCCACTGGCCTGCTGCGTCGTGAAGGGGCTTTTCGGGAAGTAAGATCCAGCAGGTCAAATCGGCTGGTAAGCAACAAACGCAGTCTACTCCGGATATTTCAGTTAGCCCCTTGTTCTCTACGTTTCTCTTACCCGAGATCTACCCCCTCAAACCTTCCGAGTCTTGACATGCACCAAAACTTTATACACAAAAACAAATGAGCAACTTCTGTGATGATGATGTAGATTAGGCGGGCCATTCAAATGACACAGAGCCGGAGACACACCGAGTAACTCATCCTCGTGGCAAGGACGACTGTGCCACGATCTGTATACTAACTTCGGGGTGATCCTTCGTATCTAGATCTGTCCCGAAAGCTCCTTCTAGTGTCCGATGTCGGGGCGGGCACCATCTCTTTCCGTGACCACGCCCGGAACAATTCAAGATGCTTTTGCCATGGCTGCTTATGTTGGTTAGAGAGAGAAAGAGACACCAACTAGACAGTCAAGATGGCAGGAGTAATCCACCAGACACCGGAAGTGACCGTGATCGCTCTATCTCGGGTTGCCGACTTATAGTCGGCTTGAATATAGAGAACCAAAAGCGTGGATAAGGCCCGTGCACCCGGCCGTCTCCGGCCCCGCAGCCTGGCCGGCGCGGGGCATTGACGTCTCCATCTGTTGTTGGTTGTCTCCGCGTTCCGCGGTTCTATGCTCCGGTGCTCCGGTCCTCATCCGGGCCGGTTGACTACATAGTTGGCCGGCCGGATCCAGGGTAGAATACCGGGGAGAAAGATACGAACAGGAACGGAGAAAGGGAACCAGAGGTACTGAAATTCAAGCGCATTCATAGACCAGAAAGATATTCAATTTTGGGTGTGTGTGTGTGTGTTCTCATCATCATTACGCGGGAGTTGAAGCCAAATTAAATACAAAAAAAGCAAGAGTGCGCTCGCCAGAAAACCCGGAAGTTCTTGGGGGCCTGCAGTGGGGATTTTGTTCTAGGTACAGAAGGCCGGGTTGCAATGGAACGGACGGACGGAAAGACACAAACGTAAGAGCGGAAACAAAAACAAAAGCACGATGAAAAAGACGAACATGGGACGGAAACAAGAGAAAGCAGAGGAATGAAACAAGCAAAATGCAGACAGCGGCGAACAAAACAACAAAAGGCACAGGGACGTGAGAAGAAAGGATTAAGCAGAGAAGACTGAAGAGAAGAATCCCAGAGGGGGGAAACAAAAGGGGGGAGGAGGAATGACGGCTACCGCGACTACGCCCGCCCACCCGCCGCCGCCACCCGCTTCTTGGCCGGCGCCGACTCGTCCAGATCCGGCGCGATCTCGGTCGGCCGGCGCGGATCGAACATGGCCGTGACGCGGCGGTCGCCCCAGCGTGCGCCGACGGTGACCCAGACGTGTTTCTGCAGGACGAGTGCCGGCGGGGCAGCAGCAGCAGCAGCGGCCGGATCGGCCGCAGCCACCGACGGCGGCATCTCGCGGAACCCGGTCCAGCGCAGCCGCGTCGCGCTCGCCATGTCCGAGTTGCCCAGCCCGCCGTTGGCCACCCACTCGCGCACCACGCAGCGCACGAAGTCGACCTTGCGGCGCAGGTCGTTGGCCGCCGGAACGCCCTGCAGCTCCGCGGGGATCTCCGGCCGGCGCCGCGCCGCCGCGGTGGCCCCGCTGCTGTTGCTGCCGGCGGCGGCAGCAGCGCCTCCGCGCGCCGGCTGGTGGAAGTTGAGCAGCGTCTGCAGCGGGTACGACAGCATGGCGCGGTCGTCCAGCGCCGAGTCGCCCAGCGTGCCGCTGGTGCGCAGCCGCAGCGCGGCCGCCAGCGGCAGGTGCCAGAAGTGGCACCACGCGCCGCTGGCGTCCAGCACCAGCTTGGTGTGGTCGGGGAAGTTGAACTGCAGGTGGCCGTCGGCGAACACCCAGCAGCCCACGTCGCCGAACCGCTGGTAGAACGTCACCAGCTCGCCGGGCTCGCCGACGTACTGTGGGGTGGCGGCGGCGGCGGCGGCGGAGGCGCCGGGCGCCGGGGACGCTGCGCGCGAGGACGATCCCGACGAGGACGACCCCGTGGAAGCGGAAGAGGAAGACGAGGAGGAGGAGGAGGAGGAGGTGGCGGTCTGCGCGGCGTCCGCGTCGTCGCGGCCGTACGTGATCATGTAGTTCGCAAACTTCTTCCACAGGATGATGCGCTCGCGCTTGCGGTGCTGGAACACGTCGCGCCCCGGGCCGAGCTTGGTCGGCAGCCCGTCGCGGCCGACCGCCACGCGGAACTGGTCCGCCGCCACCAGCTGCTGCACGAGCCCGGCCTCTCCGTGGTTCTCGTAGAAGTGGATCGGGCCGGCGTTCATGGGCACCGGCTGGTAGCGGTCGGCGTACGTCGCGTCGTTGCGGCGCTGCACGTGGCGCTCCGCCCCGGCAATCAGCATGCACGCCGGCGGCAGCACTGCCTGTGTGCCTGCACTGCCTCCAGATGCTGAAGTGCTGCTGCTGCTGCCGCCGCCGCCGTCCGACGCTGCGATCTCGCGCAGCACACAGCCCACGTGGCCGTTGCTGAGGATGTACCCCAGGCCGAACTTGTTGGTGTAGTCCACCCACTTGACCACCACGTGCGGCTGCGGCGGCGGCGTGGCCGTCTTCGACGTGACGATGGCCATCGACCGCGAGTTCAGCGCCCGCTCCAGCTCCGCCTGCAGCTTGCGCAGCCGGCCGAGAATCACGTCCGGCTTGGACTCGGGCACTTCGGCCGGACGCTCTGCCGGGCTGAACAGGGACGCCATGACCGTGTTGCCGCCCGACGTCGGCGCGGTCGCGGTTGTGGGGGAGGACATTGCGGGTGCAGACGCTGCGGCGACCGCGGCACCGGTGGCGAGGTTGCCTAGGTCGACGGAGCGCGGACGCGTACGTTCGCGCACCGCAAGGCTTCCCGAGTCGGGCAGCGCGGTGCGGATGCGCGCGGATCCGGGAAGAAGCGTCCGGGCAGAGGCCGATCGCTTGGGCACCGAGTCGGCGGGCTCGGTGTTGGCGGTCGAAGAGATCGTGGCGACCTTCTGCACAGACGATGTCGTGGTGGTGGTGGCGGTGGCGGTGCGGGTTGTCCGTTCGCGTTCTCCGCGGACCGAGCCGGTGGCAGTAGTCGTGGCGGTGGCTTCGCGGCGCGAAGTGCGGGTTCTGATGGGCGGCGCATTGACGCCCGAGGTGGCAGTGGCAGTGGGAGCTGGCTGTGAACCCTCGGCTTGGGACCCGGTATCCTTGGGCGCCGCAGCTTGCGCGCGACGGCCCTTCTCACGCTGCTGGGCCGCAAAACTCTGCGGCGGCCCGCGGACAGCCGGGCGGGACGTGTGTAGACGGATGGAGCCGACACCCAGCGCCAGTTCGTCTTCATACGACATGGCGCTGGCTGCGGTCTGGTCCGACGACGCCGTGGCATCCTCCGCCACGCTCGCCAACAGCTTCTTCTTCGCCTCGGCAGCCCTCTGCTCCTTCAGCCACTCCTCGAACGGCCGGTACACAATGTTCTCGGCCAGCGGGATGGCCGGGGTCAGCCGCGCCTTCTCCTCGGCGGCCATCTCCTTCCACACCTGCACCATGCGCGCCGCCGGCGGGTCGCCGGCCTCGCGGCCCACGCCGCACTCGCGGCACATCAGGCGGAAGTTGTCGAGCGAGCGCTGCTGGAAGGCCAGCGTCACGTGGTCGCCGGCGTAGAAGTCGTCGCGGTCGGGCGGCAGGTCGCGCAGCCGGCCGGTGATGTCGTCGGGCACCGGCATGTAGCCGAGGCGGAACCACGGGTGGTTCACAATGTCGTCGGGCTCGGGGCGCTCGGCGGCGTCTTGCAGCATGATCGCCACGAGGTCCTTGGCCGCCAGGCTGATGGCGGGCCGGTTGCGGGCGGAGGCTGCCGGCGCTGAGGAGTCGACGTCGGGCCACTCGTAGTCCCGCTCGCGGGCGCGGCGGTAGATCTCGTCGGTGGTCGACGACTGGAACGGCGGCTTGGACGTCAGCATGGCGAACATGATGATGCCGAGACTCCAGATGTCGACCATGTGGTCGTGGCCCTTGCGGCCCTTCTCGAGGATCTCCGGCGCAATGTAGTTCGGCGTGCCGCACAGCGTGGTGCGGCGGATGGTCTGCATGTCGCGGCCGGTGACGACGAGGGCGGCGAGGCCGAAGTCGCCGATCTTGGCGTTCATGTGCGCGTCCAGGAAGATGTTGCCCATCTTCAGGTCGCGGTGGATGATGCCCTTGGAGTGCATGTACTTGATGGCGCCGGCCACCTGCAGCGTGTAGAAGCGCACCTCGGCCTCGGTGAGCCCCTTTCGCCGCTTGACCATGTCCATTAACGAGCCGTTGGGACACAGCTCCAGGACCAGGTATGTGCATTTGTCGAAGCTGAAGGCGCGGAAGAACTGGACGATGTTCTTCTGCTTCATTTTCGAGTGGATCTGCAGCTCGGTTTGGAACTGTGTGTGTGAGAGAGAGAGAGAGGGAGGGAGTGAGGGTTAGCATCGCCTGATAGATATGCTGTCTGAGGTATGGGGACCACTTAGGGGGCGCACCTTTTGCTCCATCTTCACTGGCATCTGCGACTTGACAATCTTCAGCGCGTACTTCTTGCGCGTGTCAACATGCTGGCCATAGTAGCATACGGCGAAGCCGCCCTTGCCCAGCAGCTTGCCGACCTGGTAGATGGCTCCGTCGGGCGCATCCGGGTTCGGCGGCTCGAACACCTGGGACGGCGGCGGCGGCGGGTGGTCTTTCTCCTTGGTGGCGCGGAGCTGGGCGGCCGTCTTCAGCGGAGCCGCAGCGGCAGGACCGCCGGCCGAGGGACCTGCAGCAGACGCCGCCGGCTTCATGGCAACGGCCTTCGGGGCACGCTGGGCGTTGACGTCCCTAGGCGACAACGCGTCAACGTCTAAGGCGAACTTGGCTCCAAGATGGTTCTGGGCCATTGTGTGTATGGGGGTGTGTGGGTGTGTGAGCAGTCCCTCTCTCGCGGAGACAAGCACCTCGGGGCGGCGGGCCGGGAGGATTTTTGGACTCGGGAGTGTTCCTGGTGATTGACCGGACCGGACTCGGCTGTGGCAAAGCGAAGCGGTGGTTGCGATGGCGGTGATCAGTCGCGTGTGTGTTCCGGTGTCCGGTTTCGGCGTCAGAGCTCAGGAGACGAGCTGAGGAACAGATCTTCAAGACAGGAACCTGTGATGATGCTGATCTATGTTAAGAACAGTTAGAAGATCAGAAGAAGAGAGGGTATAGAAAAAGGAAAAGAAAGCTGTAACTGACAAAAAACAATGAAGCAATTCAGAAAGGAAAAACACAATACTGACCTCTTTCAAAAATACCAGGAAGGATGTAGAGAGCAAGGGAAAAAGAAAACAACTATTAAACCCAAAAGAAACAAATACACCAAACAACATTAACCAGCCATTCAATATGCATGCAGGATTAAAAAAAAAAAAAAAGAATTAATACTGACTTGGAAATACTCTTTGCAGCTTGATCAACCTAAAGATGAAATAAAATGAGTGGGATATACACAAAAGGTACTTCAGCTATAGGGGGAAACCAGGGGACTCTGCAAGTAGAATGAAAGAGACGGGCGATCCTTTCGTGTTTACTTGGTCGTTGACTTTTGTTTCTTCGTTGCTGTGGGAACAGGAATTGTGGACTAACCGTATAGGGTTAGAGGCTGTGCATGGAGACTTTTGGGGCCGGGCACAGCTTTAGCCGAAGTAATGCCGGGATAATTAAGCGACCAAATTCCGGCGCTAGGGTTGGCTTTGTCGGCGTAAGCCGGAGTTGAGCCGATTCTTGTCTGGATGTTTCTATTTCCGAGCTGGGCCAGGCACGGAGATTTTGGCATTTCGGCGTCTTGGGGTGATTTCTCGAACACAATTCCTCTCCAATTGACACTTGCTCACGCCTCTTTTTGCTCAGTTTTGCTTCTGCCTCTATTCCGCGCACTTTGCCTTGTTGCCAAGCTTGTCCGGCGCGGTCTGAGATCCCGGCTTTGTGCGGTTGTTTGGCGGCTTCACTGCTTATCGCGGCGCCCCACGTCGTTGCAGCACCGTCCCGAGACAAGAACGCCCGGAGCCAGATACGGGAGAATCAGCTTGGAGATACATTCCGGTGATTCGGCGGGACTCACATATCCAGCTTTCACGACACAATGGTCAACCTTCCGTTGTTCAAGCTTGCGGCGTTGTTCCTGCGGCATGTGTCAAAATACGGCGCTGTAAGACCACTGCCGCTCTCTCACCCCCGACGACGCCGTACACCCAGACGCGAAACTAACATACCCTCCGCCTGTCTAGAACCGTATCAAGCTCCAGGCCCATGACCATCTGCGGTTCCGGGCTTTTGCGGCCCGCTACGGCCAGCATATCCACCAGCTGAATATGCGGCTGTCGGTGGCGCTGCTCCGGAACCCCGAGGCCGAGAGGATCGCCAAAGAGAAGGCCGAGGCGCCGACCGTCAAGACGAAAGAGCAGATTGAGCGCGAGGAAGCCAGTCGTGCCAAGACGTCGTCTTCCTCGTCATCGTCATCAGGCCCTTCATCTTCCTCTTCATCCTCGTCGTCATCCTCATCCTCCTCCTCCTCCTCCTCGTCGTCGTCCTCATCATCATCATCATCCTCCTCCAGTGGCCGCCAAAGCATCTGGCGGCGCAAATTCAAGCCCCTCCCGGAAGGCAAGGCGGTCGACCTGTTCGCCGACGTGGTGGGCGACGGCTTCATCCTGACGGTCGGCGGCGCGCTGATCATGTACGAGTACTGGCGGTCGTCGCAGAAGCCCGACGCGAACCAGGAGCGGCTGCGCATGCTGACCGAGCGGCTGGAGGCGCTGCAGGCGCGCGAGGACGAGCTTGAGCAGGTCGAGGAGGCGCAGCGGCTGCGCATCGATGCGCTGGAGGCGGAGGTGCGGGCGGCGCGCAAGAAGTCGATCTTCCCCAGCTTGCATTCGTCGGCAGCGCCGGCGGCGCCGGCGGCGTCTGCCGCGGCTTCGTGATCCGGGTGTGGGCTTTGAGGGACTAGTTACTCCCTACACATCTGTATTTCGAGGGGAATTCTCCGAGTATCTGTTGCTCCCAGCGTCTTCTTTTTCTCTGCTTGTTAAACGTTCTCTGGGCTTTGGCTCTCACTTTGTGGTGGACATCACATCAACACCACCTGACTCACGCCATCACATTACTCATCTCGAACCTGTTGATAGCACCTTCCTTGACATTTAACCTGCATTCTCCCACGAGAGCTCTGCGCCGTCACTTTTCGTTCCACACGAACCAACTTCTCCTTTTTTGTATAATAGCCACCCACCCTTCACGTTGCCTGCAGTGTGGTTTCATGTGATTCCAAGCTATTTAGACTTTTGCTGTTCACGGTAGATTTATATAAAGATACACAATTCCCACTCTACCTCCAACTTCTTGACCCCGGCCATGGATCTTGTGTTTTCTACCGCTCTCCGCCGGTCGCGGGAGTGGTCCGGCTTACCCGCTGTTCTCCGTGCCGATACACCGGCATGGAAAGGTATGAGCTCTGAAAGGCTGGTGCGTCGCTGAGATGGTGTCTGTATGGCCAGAACTGACCATTGTAGAGCGCGATATGAGCCCACACGACTTGTCGTTTAACCTCCCACCGCGAGCAGGAGAATCGGGGGGTCCTCGACCTGGCGCCGCCATGCTAGTGAGCGCTGCCGACTTGGACGGAACAGCAGCCGCCAGTCGTCGGGCTGCCACACTTGCGCGAGTTGACCGGCTTGCCTTCCTGCACGGCGGCCGTGACGTGTTCGTGCTGTTTGTCCTCGGCCCGGCGCCGGCGGCGGCATCGGCGCTGCTGGACCTGCAGCTGCAGTATGTGTGCCCTCGGCCGAACCTTTCCTGGCCCAGGACCGAGACTCTCTGACATTCACCCACTGACACATGCAAATGCAGCTTGGCGTCGAGTGTCCCAGCCCCCCACGCCACGCTGGTCCCCGTGGCATCCAGCGCCGCCATTCCGGGCACAGTCCGCACGCTACAGACCACGACCGCAGGGCCGCCGTCCCACAGCGCCGCCGCCGACGACGCCGACGCCACGGCCCTGGAGATGCTCGCGCACTGCGTGAAGCCCGGCCCGCGACTGAGCGCGGTGCAGGCGCGGCGGCTGGCCGAGCTGGCGCCGTCGGTGGGCGAGGTGGCCGCGGTGGTGCTGCGGCGCGGACGCGCGGGGAGTGCGCTGCTCGAGTCGGTTCTGGGCGCGGTCGACGCGGGGCGGGTTGTGCGGTTCTTTGCGCAGGAGGCCCGGGCCAGCTAGTGTCGCAGCGTGAGAAAAAAGAGAGAGAGAGAGGCACGGACTGGCCTGGGTTGACGGAGTGGGTGTGGTTTGGAAGGTTGGGGGTTGCTTGGTCTTTTTGGTCTCTTTTCCTGCTTCTCTTCAACTTGTGTCTCCGAATTCCTTCGTGTTCCACCACCGGCGTCTCTGATACCCTGAAGCGTGCCCCGGAACCACCGCGCTCCGCGCCTGGAAGGCTCTGTAATGTCTCCCGTGCGTCTTCGAGGCCCTTATCGATCGCGTGTGATGTGCGCGCTTGGCGGGGGGTTGGCCTGCAAACGGTAGCCTCCCCCATATTCCCCGCCCTAGGGGAGATGATCTAGAATACATTCCAAGAAAAAAGAAGAGAAGCTCTACTGTAGATGTCTGTCCCTATTTAGATATGCAATTCCATTGCTGGTCTACGGAGAGGATCAAAAAGGAAGAACGACGAGGAGCGACTTCATGATCTCTAACATGGCGGAGCCAGCGTATCGGCGCTCGTCTTTTTTTTTTTTTTCTTTTTTGTTTTGCACACACTTATGGTGAGTGTGGAGTAAGTCGAAGCGATGATCGACCGGCAGGGGCACAAGCCACTGGTTTAGACTTTCGAGCACACGATCTGGATAAGGTCGAATATGTCCCTCTGCGACAGTATCATACTAAGAGAAAAAAAAAGGACAGGATTTCCCCCCTTCAAAAGAGAAAGAAACACACTCGCGCGACCACCGATCTCTCTCGCGCCGTGGTATCTTTTTTTCTTCACCCATTGTCACCATTGTTCTCACGTCCTCGTCCATGACGACACACGTTCCGCCGATGCCGTTCCATGCGGGCTTGACTGCTCTGAGGCTAGGTGCAGTCGACTGCCCCCCTCCGCCAACCCCGAAGTCGACTAGGCGAAGAGACCAGGGGAAAGGAAGGGGTCGATGATATCGAGATGTGAAGAGTTTTGTCGACGAATTTCCTTTGGGAAGAGTGATAAGCGGACACGGCAAAAAAGAGTGTGTTGTGGAGAGTGTGACGAGCGGCGCGCACTAGCCTTTGGATTCCATCCCCAGTGTGATAGTGATATTGGGTAGTGCATGAACGTGGCCGCGGAGCCAACAGAGTGTGGGTGGGTGCTTTCCAGCGGTCGCTAGGGGACGGACGGACCCAAGTGAAGAGAAGAGAGAAGCCCCCCCCCCCTGGCCCTGTTGGGCGGTGTAAGGGTTGACTCTCCAGCAACCCTGGCTGGGAGAGGCTGAGGTGTCCAGCCCAGCCACCACGTTCATTGGGCCGCGAGGGTCACGATAGGAGCAAACTCGCTCATCAGCTACCCACATGGCCCGGCAGGCTAGTGCAAGACGTGATATGGCAACGGGTCAGTTGGCCTCTCGGGCGGTCTGATATGGCTGGCTGTTATATATGCCTTGGAGAATGTGCTATCTCATGGTATGTGAGTTTGTTGTCGGTGGCATGACAGTCAGTGTTCGTTATATCTCCGACGGTGTTGGTCACATTGGCAGCAGGATTTTGACAGTCACAATCGGCCCAATGGCTGTGGTGATGGTGATGGAGATCAAAGGTTGTGTACGTGCGTTGGCACATCTCAGCTGTGATATTGGCGGTGATTCTTGCGTTCATTGAAGCACCCAGCCCAGAGAAATGCCCAATCATGCAGTTAGATATTGAAAATGCACATCAGGTCACTTACTTACCTAACTACAGTACATACCTTCCTGTACAGATGTGGGCTCTCCGCTTGTGTGCAGCCGATCAACCATCGTGGGTTGACAAGACCTGATTGCTGTACTTGATATGCACACTGCACTGCTTGCATTCCTGTCGGCATGACACTCTGCCCATTAACGGAGGGCTGGAAGACCATCCAAGCTCACCCAAAGGATTGAAATGCAACGGCAACACCCCCTGTAAAATTGGGGAAAAGCTCAACCACATTCTCCCTCTCTCTTTCCACCGCATTTTCTCCCTCACCTGAACTGGGCTGCACGTCGTATGAGAGACACGATATCTGCAGGCAATCCGGCTTTTCCAGCCAATTGTGAGATTTTGCTGCTTGATTTTCTGGCCAATCATATTACACGAGCAACCGCTGGGGAAAAAAAGAGTCGACGACATTGGAGTAACCATGGCCTCTTTAGGAATGGCGGCAGACTATTTTAAGTTTTTGACATGGAATACCACTGTACTGGACAGTAAGTAGTACCTGCCGATTCTTATCTGTTCCTCTCCACCGACTACCGGCGAGGTAATATCGAAAGAGGACGCTGCCGGAATTCATTTCTGTCAGTTTCTGTTGAAGATAATGTATGCAAATAATTGTGGACTTGGGACTGCGTTCTTGGTATTCTATAGTCCCGTGGACTATTGGGCACGCCCTCAAACCTTGCGGGGCCATGGCAACGCTGGGAATTGTCGGGAGAGAGGACGGAAGCGAAGCGAGGACGGCGTGAAGAAGTCGTTGGTTGGTGGCCGTGAAGATAGCTATCTTGCCTCCGAAACAGACTCGAGAAAGACGAGGCAGGACATGAATGGTGCTCGTAGAGCTCTAGACGGACGGCACAGGCCAATCTGTATTACGGGATATCATCCACCGGCGGAATTGCGGCTCACGAATCCTCATCGGACGACAAGTGGTTCGACCTGGGGCTTCGGCAAGGTGAGCTGCGTGAACGCTCCGGGGAGACCAATTGGGGAGACCAACAGGATTTGTGCCAGGATACGCACCACATAGGCCGGAACCTCGACGCTATTGGGTGTCTGAGAAGTGGACGTACTTGGCCCATATAAGGGGTTGCTTCGCAGCGAGTGCGGGTTGTGGGATTGCCGGTATCAGATAGAAAGAGGGAAAGGCAAAGCATCCACCCGGCGGCGGAGTCCTGGCCACAATATGGGGCCACCATACGCTACGCTGAGTGAGGAATACTGCCTTTTCTGCCTTTCTCGTGTGTGGTAAGTGTACTTACGGGATCCGAGCCACAGGGCACTGTTTGTCTTGCGGAATTCGTCGAAATCTCCACGGCCAGTGGAAGAAAGTGTCCGACACCCTCACCTGGCCGAACAAGCTTGCCAGCCAACACACACCGAAGCCGAGCCGCGAGCACGGATAGTGTGATATTGATACGTCTTATCTAGCTGGAGATAACAACGGCCGTGGCAAGCCCACCCCGCTTTGGCTGTGCACGTACTGCTGAGTTGTGTCGTGGTGACGAATGGGCGGATATAACCAGCACGGCTTCACCACGCACACCGCATGTTGAGACGAGGAAGAGAAGAAGTGGGCGTCGGTAAACGTGCAGCCATGTCCATCCGAAATGGCCTCAGGCTTCTGATATTACCTGTTTTATGTCCCACCCGTTAGTCTGGTTTTTAGCAACGCCACTTTGAAGAAAGAAACCCGTCTTGGGTATCGCGGAACGCAACAGAAATCTTCGAGCTGCTTCACGCGAGCTTAAGTGGACTGGAGAGTGGGCCGGAGCCGCCAAGAGCCGGTAACGAGACCAGGGTGTTCGAACATGCACTACTGATGTGCCATTCCCCCCCCGCGTGGCCAAAGAATTCTCGAGATGTGATTGTGATGGATGGACGAGATGCAGGGAATCAAGGATATGAGGGTGAGATGAACGAGAAGAAAATGACGGCCATTTAACCTTATGTATCGAGAGCGCAATGCATCTATGCGGCATTGGTGAGTAATACCTGACATGGCAGACTCGCGCTTTCCAACGTATCACGATGAGGGAAGGAACCGCCTTCACCTGTGAAGGCAGGTTCGGCTACGTGCATAGGGTTCGCTGCCCGCACCTCAGTACACGCATACTTACACACACATATCGAGGGCGCTGTATTTCCACTTACCTGCATACTGTACTGCACAAGTCTAGCTGCTGCACTGCAGAAGTCGAAAGAAGTCAAGAGACCCGACGCAAAGTACCTCGAGCAGCGAACTTTGCTGCGCCGGATACTTGCCACGCTTTGAAACCCCTGCCGCCGGCCGGGGGGTGGCCGCCTCTGATTCGCCCAAACTGCCACAGTTAAGCGCTGAGCTCGTGCCTTGGCAGTCTTTGCACTCAGCTAACCAGCCGACGATAATCATACTGGTCTTCCAAACTCTTCATTCAACCCGCCCCCAGCAGCAAGTTGATCCCTGGACGCTGAAGTACCAGTGATGTATTTCGCTGGCGTATTCGATTCCCCCAATTTCCTGCCCGCTGGCCATACAAACCGTCGCGATGCCATGCATGCAGCGAGAGCAGGAAAGCACCGGAATATGTACTTATCCGCTACTTCCCGGTCCCATATCTCCATGGACGTTATGCACGCCTTCCCGCTTGTCCCTTGCTCTTTCCTCAACCAGTGCCAGAAAGCAACCACCGCAGCCAAATAATATCAACCTCTCGTCCTCTCGTTTTTCGTCACCTCTTTTCTGCTTTACTCTTTTTCAATCTTTCCCCTCTTCGCCTTTCTTTCTTTCTTCATTGATCTCTTCGCATTCTCCTCTCATCGTCTGGTTTTTTTCTGCTGGTGGTTTTCGTTGCCTTTTAGATTCTCCTTTCTCTACACTGAGAGTTCCCTTTTGCTCCCGCTCCTCACACCATCCCAGCGTTTTCTGCGACACTTCAAAACCCTTAAACCTGATCCCGACCCTGGCCCATTCTCAAACCTCAAACCTCTTCAAACTCCCCAAGTCCCTGCCCAAGACCTCCTGCTTTGCTTCATTTTTGATTTTCTGGCCAGGAATAGAGAGATCCAGCGCGGTTTTGGTTGTAATTCCCGTATCGCTGCTCGCCGTGCCCCCGCTCGCAAAATCCGTCGATCTTTTGTCTGATCTCCGCCGTTCAATGCCATAGCACTTCGACGTTTCTCAGCTTTCTTGCAACAGTCGAACCATCATCACCACGTCTCTGTCACTCGTACCTTGTCGCCTCTATTCCCGTCAAACAAACCCGCCCTGTCCTGAACCTTGAAAGCCACTGGAAACAATTCCCAGAAACACCGGCCTCTCTGTCTCTGTGTCTATGATTCTCTCGCCTCCTGCTGGCCGACTCCCTGCCCTCTCTGGACTTTTCTCCGTGATCCGTGATGCCTCCGGCCCCTGCATTCTACAGTCGACATTACCTTAGTTTTCCAAGCAGAACATCGGATCACCACAGCCTTCGCATCATCCAATTGTGACCAGAGACACCCTTGCGTTTTTGGCTGTCAAGTCCACTCTCACCACCGCCCGCCAATTCTTCCTCACAGACCTCCACCCCTTCGAACGTCTGACCAAGTCCACCAATACTACCGTTACTACTATCGTGCACTGAGTCTTAATTGACTTTTCTATCCCCATTTCGCCGGACGTGGGCCTTCAAGAGCCTTCAGCTCTTACACGTTAATCTGGTCGATTCCGGTGCATACCTGGCCTTCGGGCAAGGTTCAAGCCGCACGACCCTATTTTTCGGATTCTCTCTGTTCTTGGACAAGGGGATCGTCAGGCTCGACACACATCCTGTCTGGTCCGATACCCAAGTCCCAAGTCGCATTCCCACCTTGTATAGCCCTAGACCATTCTAAAGGTTTTACCTGTGCCTTGCTTCGAGTTTTGTTCCCATCCACCTTAGACCCGTCCTGTATGGTCCCCACCGGGCCGCCAAACATACACACAGCATATACCCCCCCGTTTCATTTTTAACTCTTCTTTTTCTTCTTCTTATTTCCTCTTTCTTCCCTTTCTCTTCCTCACCTGCTCCCTTCGCTTCTTCTTCCTTTCTTTCGTTGCCGGTCGCCTCTTCCTCTCTTTTTCTTCTTCTTCTCTTCGCATGCAGGTCCGGTTACCCGCATCATTCTTTTGCTCCAGTTTTAGTTTTTCTTTAACTTTTTTTTTTTTTTTATCACGGCCGTTCTTTTCCTCTTCTATCTTCGAGTCTCTCTTCTTCGGCTGGTCCATCGCCATACTACGGAAGTGTAGCTTCAATCTAATCCAACCGAAGGGCAGGTCTCGACGACAACACTCACTTTCACCATTAACCTTATTCGGATACATTCCTCGCCATTTTTAATATCGGAGCCAGACATTCCTTTCTTTCTCTCTTCCCTTTTGCTCTTCCTCCTTCGGGCTTCTTCGGTGTTCAACTACCTCGAAGACGACGATACATATATACTCGGATTTGCCATCCCCGAATCGAATATCTACGACCTCCGTCACGCTTGAACATTCTCCCAGTTTCGACACCCTTCAGACAAAATGGGCAGACTTATCAAGAACCACTGGGCGCGCCTCATCGTCCTGACCAGCGCAGCCTGTAAGCACTGACCCATGCATACTATGTACAAACTCCTTGCGATGTTTAAATTTTGAGCTAACCGTGTGTTCCGCACTTCTCTTCCCACGTTACAGACCAGGTCGGTGCTGGTATTGAGGGCTTCTTCTGGCCCAAAATCTTCTTCGACTTCTTGACGAAGTCTCTGGATGCCGGTGTCAAGCCGTTCCCCGTTTTACAAATCATCAACGTCATCCTGGGAGTGTTCATCTTTGGCCTCGAGTGGCCTCTTCCTTTTATTGCCGGCACATCACTTCACCGCAGCCTCGAATTCCGCCTAGCCATCATGCCGTTGGCAGCTCTCTCAGCACTGCTCATCTACCAGGGAACCAATGCTGGTGTCTACTACCTGGTTTCGATGATCGTGTACTTCTGGGCTTATAGCGAAGGAGAGGTCAGTTCAAGCGCCCCTACGAAACCTCAGATGGAGGTACAAGATGGTGTACCCCGGAGAACCGTCCACTAACATGTCACCCGTCTTGTCTAGGTTATCTGCGAAAAGCCTTGGTCTCTCCCGAGACGTGGCGGTGGTGGCTCAAGGGTGTAAGGGAATACCGAAAAAAGGCGACACGAACAATCGAGTTGGAGGGGGAATATGTACCTCTTCCGACATGGCCGCCGACTTGTGTGTGTACTACGGTTTCCGACGACGAGCAAACGACGACGCCAAAGTGTGTGTGCACACACGTGCATTACATGTATATAAGAATGTACATGTGTGCACGACCTCTCTTTTTTCCCACTTCTCCCATCCCTGGGCTGTTCGATTTCCGAACCGCCGTCTTGTCTCTCTCACCAACGACCTCCGATTTTCGATTCTTTCCACTCCCCTGTTTCCGAGGATTGTCTGGGGTGTTGGTTTTGTTTCCAGTACATACTACTAGATATTAAGCGTTTTATTATTATTGGCCCTTTTTCTGATCTCCATCTCTCGATACCTCAACTCTCTCTCTCTTTCTCGAATCCTCTCGCACTGGAGGGTAAGCTTTCGAGGAGGGCGGGTTTTTTTACCGGTTTACTTTTAACGCGATATCCGTGTTTCCTTGTTGGACGCGACCCAAAAGAGGGGTCATCTTCTTGTCTACGATCTGTTTTCCATTTATTCCTCTTGCATATATGCACAGAAAAAACATGTACTACATGCACCAGATGTGTGTTTCTTGTTATTTTTCTTCTTCGCGTTGCTTCAATATACTCTTCAATGAACAAACATGGGCGTCATCGGTCTACTGGGTTTCTTTTGGGTTGCGGTCTCTTGTGAACTAAGTGGTAATGTGGTGAACGATGCGGGAGGGAAGCCAGTTTAGCAGCGGGAGCCAATCTCGATGGACTGTGGAGGCAGACCATTTTCTCACGGCCTTTGTTTTTTGGACCCAAGTTGGGTGGGTGGATGGGCGCAAAGTGGGCCATTGGGAAAAATTAAAGTTCAGGGACGGGGCGCGAGAAAAGGGGGCGGTGTGTGGGGACGGATGGCCATGCGGCATGATGCGGTGGAAGTTGGCGAGGATCGCGATGGGGAAGGGGGGGGGATTTAGAGTGTGGCTGAACAAGTGCCATCTTGACTGTTGAGCCATGCATTGGATCGCATTGGATTGGAACTCGTGATTTAGAGTTTGGCCTGGTGGTAGGGTAGGTACGGACGGTGACGTTGTGTCGTTCTATCTGATCCGGTGAAACAGCTATCGAGGGGGATTTCTTTATAAGTGAGCGAGCGGGCTGTGGAAGGACGAGGAAAAGCCCCGACTTCTTCTTCTCGAGACTGCTCTCGCATGTCTGGTCTGTTTCCCCCCCAACGTGTGAACGAGCGAGCGAGGGAGCGAGGCGGCGGGCCTGGTGGAGTCGTGTGGACAAGAGTGAGAGAACTCAGAGAACCCCCCCGGTGGGTTTGGTTCCGCCGGACTGGGCTGGTTGTCGGCGCTCTAACGACGATTTGCCCCTTTCTTTGCTCGCAGTGAAAAAAAAAAGAAACCTTTTCAATTTTCAATTTTGATTTTTATCTTATGAACTGAGACTACCTAGGTGTAGCAGAAGCGGAAGAAGCCAGGCGATGCGATACGGAGATACACTTTTGGGTATGTCCCTGTGGGTGGGTTGTTTGTGTCTGCCATGGACGCAGCCAAAACTTTTTTTTTAAAGACAGAAAAATCATATGTTGGTAATGTTACATGCATGTATCTTTACAGGCCTGGGTGATGTCAGTCATGACACGACGGGTTCAGGACGGCATTCCCTCCTCATGTCAACCGGCCGGCACTCGGTAGGGAGGGCACCGGGCAGGGGCAAGCCTGTGAGCGTACTACACTGTACTGTACTGTACTGTATGTATTGTGTATTGGTGGTTCTGCAGATAAGAAGAAGAAGAATCGTAGCGAGAAGCAGAAGAGAGCAGAGAGAAATAGGCAGAATCGCGGTTTCACCATAAAGAACCGACAAACGGCGCGGCCACATCGTCGAACGAGAGACGAGATGAGGTCGAAAGCAAGTCCCAGGATTCAAGCGATGGTTTGGGCCGGGAAGGGGGGCGAGGTCCAGTACAGAAGGAAGGGATAAGTGGGGCCGGCCTTTTTTGGAAACGGCATCCGAAACCTGTTGGCCTGACTCCGTGAAACCCTCGTGCAAATGTAAGGTTTTTTGTTCTCTCTCTCTCTCTCTCTCTCACCAGGGTCCCGGGCTTAACAAAAGTTAACAACAACCCAAATGGTCGGTAGGTACCCCACCCACCCAGAATTCTTTTTTATTAAATTTTTTTTTATAAAATTCCAAATTTCGTAGCCTCAGCGATAGCGTGGTGGCCTGTGAGCTTCCTCGACACAGGGGGCCCCGTCCACTGTAATCTCGCGCGAAATAAGCTGTGCCGGAAGACCAGTCCAGGCGGGTTCTGGGCCGCTGGAAGGGGCGGGCTGTGTGTCCTGTGTAGCAGGACCAAAAAAACAAGGAGGTGCAGGCCGTTCTGGGCGGGTGATTCAGCGCTGGACTATAGGGGAAGGGGAGGTTCTCAGGAGGGTTTTCTGAGGGAGACCAAGAGGGCTCTGGACCGTGTTGGGGGGTGCGCTTTGCAGCAGTCGACAGCAGACCTGTTGGGAGCAGTCCAGAACCGCGGGATGTGAGGGCGCGACAGGCGTGCTGAGACACGACCTGACGCTGTGTGTGCCTGGCGGTATCACACACACAGACACACACTTTCTCTTACAGCATCTGGAATGTGCTCTGGAGTCGCTGGGAAGCTGTGAGTGTGTGTGCTTCGTGTTTGAGGATACAAGTCACGGAGATACGTATCACGGTACAGAGAGACAGGGAGAGCAGGTGCGTGATTCGGAAGATTTGGATATTGGATATTGTATTGCATACATTAAAATGAGCTAGATGAGAACCTCTGTCTAGGAGATAAAGAAAAACGCCGGAAGACCCACCGCCGTTTGGTGGAAGTCTTCCCTTTCGTTACACGGGTGGTTGGGCCGAACCGGGCCGTGTGTCCATGATGAAGAAATATTTTGATTCTTTTTAGAAAAATTTGTTGGGTTTCTTGGAGTCCTCCGGGACGGCGTGCACTCTCCAAACGCCCGGCGGTGCTAAAGAGGGAACACCTTGCACCGCTGGGTATTATGAGAGACGACACGCCGAGGGTGGAGTGCGGGGGAGGAAGATGAGGGAAGCAGGCGCCGACACACACGTCCTTACATACACGTTTCTTCTGCACCGATCGCTCCGCCACGGATCCGCGGGACGACCGGACGGGGATGCGGAAGGACAAAAAAGTGGGGGTGTAGATCGGGCTTCTTACTCTCAAACCACCTCCTCCCGGTACGGAGACACCGGCTGCCGAAAAAGTCCGGTGGGAACACCCCCCCTTCCCCCCGGGAGAGAGAAGGGGGAACGCACTTCGTGTTTTTCCGGGCTTAGTTCCGGATGGGTTGCGTGCGGGCATCGTTCCGGGTGCCGCTACGGGCTTGGCTCTGTTGTCACGGGAGAAGGAAGAAACGCCAGGGTTAGCCGCCAGCTAGGGTCTGGATGGTGGTGGGGCTTAGGGTGTCAGCCCTAACGGGTGGAGTCGTCACTCTGCTTCCGGGGGGGTTCGGACGACAAGTCACGGGAAGAGAGGAGAAAGGAAGAATGAAGAATTGGAGAGGAGAGGAAAGGACAAGAACAAGGAAGAAAGGAGCAGAAAACCAAAAAAAAAGGAACGGGGAAACGTACCTCGGACACGTGGACGGTGCCCTGCTCCAGAATCTTCTGGATCACATCATCGTCGCGGTGCGTGCCGAACTCGTTCTCGAGGATGGCGTTGGACGCCTCATCCATCAGGCCCTGCGCACCTTGCCTGGAGCGAGCAAAAAAAAAAGAAGGAGTCAGTTGACTCTTCTTCAGCCTCACACTGTCGTTTCTTTTTGTTCTCTTTTATGAGAGAGGAACGAGATTGACGCGGACTGGACTCACTTGTGCGTGGCAAACACCTGGAACGACGACACAAAGTGCGCCAGCGGGATGCTGCGGTCGGCGATCCACTGGCGGTACAGCGCCTCGTCGTCGATGAACACGGCGAAGTCGTTGTTCTTGCCGCGGTACAGCACCTTGACCTGCTGGATATCGCCTCGGGTCATTTTGTCCTGGCGGCACTGGGTTTGGGTGGGTTGGGAATGGTGGGAGAGTCGGAAGTGTTGAACAGAGTGAGAGCGGGAAAAAAAAGACGGTCGTGGGGAAGCTGGGAGTGTGTGTAAGTGAGAGAGTTTGAGTGGAAAGAGAAATAAATGGATTGGAAAGCTGGATGAATGGAGAGAAACTGGAAACAAAAAGGAAAGAAAAGGGCCGCCTGATCGATGCGAGGGCGAGAACCCCAAGCTGCTTTATACTCCTCGTGCTTGTCTGTCGCCCCTACTCCAGAAACAGCTTGCCCCCCCCTCCCCCCTCACTCACCAAGCTTTCTGCGGGCTTTTCCTGTGCGTTCCGGTTAGTGAGATCACGCGTTCCTCACCAGGACCAAGCTATGATGCTGCCAATTTATGGGTGGATAGAGAGCTTCTTCCGAAAAGCAGCTCGAGAAGCGCCGCCGCCTTCCCCAGAATTTAAACTAAATATATCAAAATGCACCCAAGAGCCCACTTCAGGGTGGGCTGACGCCACTTTCCCCCCCCAAAAAAAACCCCCCGGTGATACACAATGACACACGATGAATCATACATCGCCCACCATCCCCGCCGCCAGCTATCTCGTTTCCTCTTTTCCCCCGCCATAGCAAATATCATTTCGATGTAGCAAGCTGACAGGCTACACACAAGCAGGAAACAGATTGCGAACGCAAGAGCACAAAAAAAAAAAAAAGAAAAAAAAAGAGGCCGCTGGCGGGAAAAAAGTGAGCCCACTGCTCCCGCTCGTACCAGCGCGAACATTCCACCTCAACGACCCTTCTGCTTGCTTATTATGTGCTGGTGACGTCACCTGTCGACACAGGCCGGTTCCGGGGGGAATCCCGGACGCGATCTGAGGGCAGATGACGATGGGTGGAACCTTTTTTTTTCTCTTCTTTCACTATTCTTTATGTCTTCTTCGCAAGGCTGGATCCCTGGGCTTTGAGCTCATGCTTGCGTCGTTGGCTTGCCTTCTTGCGTTACTCCACTGGAATGTCGACGAATTGGGCGACGCAGACCTCACACTTCCGCTAGTCTCCGGCGATAATCCCACCACCAGCTTGCTTTCCCCAGACTTTCTCTCCTCTCCAGCCCCCAACCATCGTCATTTCTTCTCTGCCTCTCTTGACGTCCAATTAATATCTGTATCATACTCGCTATTCACTACCCCTACTTGGCTATTCTTTGGTTGATGTGTGTTCCTCTCTGAATACATGCCCGAACCAAACCGCAAAAGTCTCCCTCGTAAAGCAAAAAGAATAACCCAATCCGTCCGTTGCCGTTTGCCGTTCTAGCACAATAAAAGAACCTCACCGGAATAACCCCCGAAGTCCCTGGAACACCCCGTCTCGATTCAGCCCGCCCATCCGCCCCCACTTCTTCGCTGCGTGCCCGGCGCCGTGCCCGTGATTCTGCCCGCCGCTACTCTTGCGCACTCCCTTGACCGACTTGTCCCGCCCCAACACCCGCCGTCCGTGTCCCGGACTCGTCGCCATTCTCGGTGATGTCATGCCGGTCGGGCCGCCCGGCGCCGATATTGTCCCTGCCAGTTCAGTCCCCGTGCTTCTTGGCGACGCCATAAGGCCTGCCGGGGTGGCTGTGGTCGTGGTGAGGCCCCGTCCTGAGCCCGCTGAGCCCTCGCTAAAGGCTGCGAGCAATAGGTCTGGTGTGCTGGCGGCCGCTGCCAATCCGGTTGGACCCCAGCATCCGCTGCCCGAGTTCTCCTTGTCCACAGTCCCGGATGCCAGGAGTGAAACTTTCGATGACCGAGATGTGTGGCCGCTGCACCGGATGCTGTTTGGAGAGGCTGACCCGAGGGCCGGCGAGGACGAGAACGCCTCCGGGAGTCCTCCCAGCGCCGCTATCGTCGCCGCCACCGTGGCCAATGCATCATCTTCATCAACCTCCGCCATCACATCTGTGTATGGCATTGTCGTTGGGCGCCTGGCCCCCGTCGTCGTGGCCGCTTCAGCGCTTTCCGTATCGAGAATCTCAAATCCCGGCGCCATGCCCGTCAGGATTAAACTCTTCACCGCTGCCCCGAACAGTCTTCCGTCGAGCATGCTTTGAATCCGCCCGGACCCCGACCTTCCTATACTACCGCTGTCGCCCATGCCTCCTCCCCCGGCCGTTGATGTCGTCTTTGCCCGCTTCCACTCCCGATGGCTGATGGTGCTGCGCAGGCTTGTTTCGCGGGACAACCCCGAACATGGCGAATCTTGCCCACCAGCATGCCTTTCCCCGAAATCGGCAGCATACCTATGCTTCACACTGGCTGCATCATCATCCACCCCCGCTGCCGCCTCTTTCTGTATATTCGTCAGGCTTGCCGACCGCCGGAAACTATTTGTAATCCCCGCAACGCTGAGCTTCCGTATCATCGACGACGTCTTCGCGCGGACCATGTGCTCGCTGCGCGCCCGTGCTGTCATGCCTGGAAATGGGAGTGCTTCTCGACTCCATACGTCCGAGAGTAGTGCCTCCATGCGGGCCCGTTCCGCCCGAGCCGGCTGTAGCACCGATATGCGGTTGTTTGTCGTCAGGAGGGATTGTGACCGGTTGATGGCCGAGTGTTTCGATGCCGCCATGGTCGCCTCCTTCGCCACTGATGTATTCTTAAGTGCAACCTGGCACAGGGACCCTTTCGATCCGACTGTAGACGCCCTTTGCACCGACATCCGATGAGCAATGGTGCCTGTAGAACCACGTTTTGGTTGCATTTGTTAGCCCTTCCTTCAACCTCGTGCTCCTCCTCGCCGCCACCTCACACTCATGCACTTACCCGGTTTGCCGTACACCCCTCCAAGACTGCGGACATTCAGATCCAGCGAACTATAGCTCTTCAAGTCCTTTTTAGCCCGTCGCGCCTGGATCGAGCCCGCAAGTCGTGATTTCCATTCAATCTCTTCCTTGGCGGTGCATGCCGTTAGGATCACCTCGTAGAGTTGGTGGTCGTGTTGGAACACCATTTTCCACGAAAATGGCGCCGTATGGCATTGAAGACCTGTGAAGGACGGGTTAGCTTCGTCGGGCTCTCTCCTCGCTCGGCAACTTTCGCTGTCGGCTTACCCTTTCCGTTGTCGGTCTCTTCAATTCCCATGCTCTCGAGATCCAAACACGCCTGTATGGTGTAAATCTGATCAACTTTGCTTGCCGTTGCCAAACACAGCACGTCAGAATAAAGAAGACAGATCATGTATTGGCCATCGACCGCGTGGTCCGCCATCTGCCAACAGACATGCAGAGTCCCGCAGAGTTTGACATGTCTAAATGATCGAATTCTGTTCCGGGACACGGCATCCAGTCTCTGGTTGGCAAACACCAGCCGGTCTTGTAGCCGCCAGGTCCTCTCAAGCGCAGTTTTCATGTCTCGATCGTTGGTGGCATTGTTGATCTCGGTGGTTGCCTCGCGAAGCCGAATCAACGCCTCCTCCACCTCCATGTGTGAATTGGGGCAGTCTGCATCGCTGGTGTACTTTAGAAGCTCGGAGAAGAGAAGTGGATATTTGCACACTCTCTGGATCGGCTGTATGTGTTTTGCGTGTGAGGTTAGACATTGCCTCTCAGGTCACATATTGTTGCACGATCAACCGGTACGATTCATCTCACTTACCTTGACAAGTAAATCCCCAATGGTCAGACTGCTTTTCGTGCGGTGGCTATAGCTGTTTCCTGAGCTGATGGAGGCAGCGAGGGTTTCGAGGCCTTTTTGATATTCCTCCCAGTGCGGCATGGTGCGGCTTGCCGATGCGATATCTTTGACCATCATCTCGTACTTTGCTCCATATTCCTTATATATGAAGAATCTGCTCATCTTTTTGGTGAATACCTTGGCAACCTCTTCAGCCACCTGAGGGTCAGCAATAAGACCAGGAACTTGATGCAGTCTCTTCATGGGGTTCCTGTCCTCTGGGACAGAGTCCAAGCTTCGTATCCTCTGATGACCAGCAAAATTCGCAAGGTCGGATGAGACGAAGCTAGTCGGCAAGTCAGCTTGTGTGTATTCAGAGTTAGGAACAACACGATGCAACTCTCCCAATATTTCCTCATGAAGTTCGATTATCTCCGTTAGGTTGTGATTAATTGATGATCTGAGTCCGGCCGATACTTGGGGAAGCGCGGCAAGAATAGTGATGTATACCTAGAAAAACGACGCACAATGGATGGCGGGAATTAGCATTTTCGGGGTGCACAAGAGAATATTTCCAACTCGAGAGCCTGAGATAGAGTTTCAAACACCAAGCTTACATTCATCAGGAATCGCACGTCGCCTATGTAACTCTCTTCTGTGGTGATAAGCTCCTCCAGCACCCTTCTGCGCTGAAGTGCACGCTCGGTGGCCGCCGGATCAATGACCGGAGTCGCGGAATCGGGGCCAAACTCATCTTCGGATATTCTGCCAGCCATGAAAGAGGTGCGGCTACTCCGTTCGGTTCGAGACCCATGCATTGACCGCCGTAGTCGGCCGTTTCGCGACCGACCGCCATCGAGAACGCTGGCGCTCATGCTGGTCATACTGATGGTGGCACTCTTGACTCCGGCCAGGAGGGCAGAAGACGACGACGAAGTGGACATGGTACTCCGCTGATATCTCCGTGAGGGATTCCCGCGACTGCTGGAATTCAACGGCGGCCATTCCGAATCTTGCAGCTCTTCCTCTTCTGCACCATCCAAGTTCCACGCGTTGGGCCGTTGTTGTCGGGCGCGTCGATGCAGTGTCTTCATCCACTTGCGGAACGGCCCTTTGGTGGGTTCGGGAGCCTGGCAAATGCCATCTTCACTGTAGTCGGCGGATTGATCGAGCTGGTCTAGAGTAAAACGTCGGGTTGCCAAGTCTCCAATCGACTCCAGCGGCTTAGTGTCGAAGCTACACACCCCATCTTGAGATTTATCGTGGCATGACTGGTGGTGACGGAGGCGGGATGGAAGAGATGAAGAAGACGCCTGCTCAGGTTGGCGTACAAGTCCAGACTGCCACGGAGGCATCCTCGATGCAACCGATGTCGGCTTGTGGAGGGCTGGTGCAGACACATGGCTAACAAGGGCCATGACTTGCTCGAAGGATCGGGGGTTACAAAGCGTGAATGGCCATGGAAGGTAGATATGAAAGCGATGACTGAGTGAGTGAGGTGGATTGAGAGAGAATGGCCGCTGATACGATATAATTGTACCAGCAACTGCGACACAGACAACAGCAAGATTGATGAACGAAAAGATATACACGTTAGGGCTTTAAGGGACGCACTTGGAAAAACAAACAGCGTGACGAAGGAATATAGAGAACGGGGAGTAACGAAGCTGAAGATGATTGTGCAGACGGAGAGAAGAGAGATAGATGGAGAGATCCAAGGAGTGTGAAATGGCTGGATGGATGAATAATAAGAAT
This sequence comes from Knoxdaviesia capensis, assembly GCA_001510575.1. Lineage (NCBI taxonomy): Eukaryota > Fungi > Ascomycota > Sordariomycetes > Microascales > Gondwanamycetaceae > Knoxdaviesia > Knoxdaviesia capensis. Next base: position 332,333 of record LNGK01000008.1, on the reverse strand, counting down.
AGCAAGATCAGTCAGCCAAGAAGCAAAACATGCAGAGAAGGCGCGACTGTGAATATATTGAGACGGGAGAAATGAGCAGGAGCTTCACTTCTGGTGGCTCCTTCCTGTTTGTTTGCCAACGACAAGAACGTGGGTGGTTTTTCCTGTGTCTATTGTTCAACGCCAAAAGAATGCGTACAATTCCACAGTGAACTTTCCCTCCCTCCCCAACAATGCAGCAAGAGAAACGAAGATCGGAATCGGCATGTCAAAAAAGGATCATATTACTCCCATACGAGGAAACAATTGAAACTTGACAATAGGAAGTAAGTGTCCTCTGTGCAGTTCCGGCGAGTTAACCGTGGATGATATTTGCTGGTTGCTAGAGGAGACACAGAAGGGGAGAGGGAACGAGGTTCTCCCTGCATTTCCTGTAGGGGGGTGAGATATGAGAAGATAGTGGCGGGGATGCTGAAGAATGATGAATGCTTCAGATTCTGAGAGAGAATGAAAGAAAGAAAAGAAACAACCGAGAGAGAAGTCGGGGTCGGGTTGGCAGTCAGCTCTGTCGACCTTATATTGTTTCTCACGCGAGCCACTTGCCCACGGATCCTCCACCGTTTCTCTGGTTTTAATAACTACCTTGAGAGTAGTGGAAGGCTGAGGCCAAGTACCGTATCTTTGAACATGCACAGTGGCTCCAGACGTGCAACGCTTTCAGCCCTTTTGCGCACACACACATATACCAGAAAGGAAAAACATACGAATAATCCACGAGAGCGGAGGGGGGGGGGGGGGAGAGACGAAAACTTCCCAGGGCTGGAAGAGCGTGTGTAATCGCTGAGTGAAGGAATGCAACGGCAAACAGGACTGTTGAGGGCAGCATGTCCAGACATCAGGATGAAAGCGGTGGGTAGCACAGCCAATGTGTGTGTAAATGTGTATGTTGTGGTTGCACAACCCGATCTCCGCACCTGGCTGAGGGGCCTGATATACGCGCAATCACCGGGATCAGAGCTGGGTGGTGGTGGTGGTGGTGGTGCGTGATGCAGTACGGCGACACACTTTCTTTTTGACGCGTACAGCTTTCTGTTCGTGCATGTAGAGGGGCTGAGTTGACGATAAAGAGAGCGAGAGAAGAAACCCAGCATCACGAGGGAATACCTACAATAGAACACTTTCAAGAAAAGGTACGTGCATTCTCTCCGGTATCTGGTGATGACGCTCCTGTTCGGATGGGACGATCACTCATGGAAGACGCAATCAGAAGAGTACGGGAACGAACTCACCATTCCACCCAACACGAACTCCCCTCCGATCCTCCTGAGCGCCCGATAAAAAAAAAGGATCACCATCGCACAACATCCTATGATATACATGCACTTCTCACACACTCGAGCTTCTGAATCCATCTGAGACTGGACGCCACATTCACACAGCCAAGCCGAGAGATTACGGGGGCTTACGTGGCCACGCTCGTATCTACCGTCGAGAGCGAGAACGGGCTCGATGAAGAAGAGAAGGAAAAACCCGTTCACGAGAAAGAAACGTGCGTTAACACCGGACATACGAGAAGATGGAGAAGATGGAGAAGAAATAAAGCAAAAAGTGGCCCATGGCGATCGCTGTTCCGGGAGAACGAAGGTCCCGGAGTTCAGCTTGCAGTGGCCAGGGCCTCTAGGCACGAAACCGAGGGAATCTGTGCAGCCGGCATGCATATATTGATCGTGACAGACCTGCAACCAACGGACATCCCAGTTCTGGTGGAGGAGGTGTCTTTGAAAATTTGCATCCACGGCCGTTTTGGGGGATGGAAAGAAGTAAAACGCCTGATGCGTTTGGGGGCCCTTCGCAGATGCCGCCCGGATGTGCATCATGGCTTTTGCGCCGCCAGCCGCCGTGGCTTGGCTTGGGATGATGCTTCCCAGTTCCCACCGCCACGAAATTCCCAAATATTGAACGCCGGCTTCCCACTCCAGAACAGAGAGCGCGCAAAAGACGTGAGTCTGGCGTTCCTGAACACGGACTGACTGACTGCGCGAGGCTGTAGCGTGATGGAGGAAACAAACAAACACGACTCACTTCAGATCGAGGCTGTTTGGCGACGCGGATTGGCGTTCAATGATCTTCTCGAGGACACAAACATAGAGAAGACTCCCCGGATCAAACTTGGAGTTGAGGGTTCGACACCGACCGGTCGGTGCGTTCTACACGATTTATGCTTATCGACCGCGGAGATACCAGGATCTTGATATAGGAAGGTCACATGAAGGTGATCGGCATGCACGACCACCACTTTCAACCTCTAATACAGCAGGGGCCATTAATAATCTGTAGCTTGTCGTTCGCGTAGAGTTCTGAGTAGCTCCGGGCCCGGTGGTGAAGATGCCAAGGCCTCTATATTGTCTTGATATGTACTTGGATTGACCACTGCAGAATGCACATCTTTTCTTTGCTGATGGCAAAGCATTGGAGATTGGCGGCTGGCATTACAGCATGTTATATTGAAGCATATCCGGACGAGGGCAGACCCAACACGAACCCTAAATAAGTGCAGCCGTAGAAATCGGAGCATTACGAAGCGAACATGCAGAGACTTCTCTGGGCAAAAGCTTAACCTCTGGATGTCCGGCCTGCCCGGCACTTCGGCTCCGATAGGCCATGCCAAGAGGGCTTGACGTTGTGCCGGGTTTGCGGACACAGCTTGTTTGTGCCGCCCCTCATATTTGGGGCTGCTGGGGATAGGACGGGCCATGTTTCCGACCTACCGACTGTGTTTACTCCCAATACTGCTGGACGTATACCTCGGGTTTCGTCGTCCCTTTCCCTGGTTTCGCTCCCCTTACTTAGACTCGAACCCTTACAGTGTATCCATCGTAGACTTACACAGATACCAAGCACAGATCAAGATCTATTCATGCAGGACATGACGGTGTCAGGAATGAACGGATGGAAGGGGAACGGCCACCGGGCCTGGAAACAAGGACGGGCCTAGCCCGCTTCAAACGTGAAGGAATGTGGAATTCAGACCCTAGGAGTCAGACCAGCTGCGGATAATAGCGCTATATAGGCTTTTGAATTCCAGCCACAGTGGACGGCCTCGATTGCTAACCAGTAATATATTCTAGTGCTGATAAGGCTCACCGGGGTGGACGAAGGCGCGCGGGCCCTGAGTTCAGTTCCTGGCTGTCCCTGCTCACCCTTCTGTAGCGCATAGTTTAGGATTCTAAGTTGAAATCCTCCTCGTGGGTCCCGAGATCTGAAGGAAAGAACAGTGAGCAGGCAACCAACACTCAGACGCACGCCTGTTCAGTTGGCGGCCAGTGTCATGCTTGATCTTGATTTGAATGCATGAAGATGTGGAGAAGCCCCCGGTTCTGGGCAAATACGGCAAAAGCGGTGAGCTCCGCCGGCACTTTGGAATTCACCGACCTCTTTTCTGCGCGGCAGAATCTGGGATTCACCGCCTCGGCCCTCAGAAGTTGGCAACATCTGCCCATGCTAAAGAGGGAAGTCGCCGCCCACTAGCTTACAGGGAATGAAGCGCAAGAAAAATGGAAGGATCGGTTAGACGAAAACCCCCCTGTTAACGATATTTTTGTCGTCTAAGCAGGAAAAAAAAGTAATGACAACCACCCCAAAAACAGTAATGAACACGTTCACCACTTTTCTCATCGTCCAGATCTAGATTCTTCTTCCGGATTCTTCTGCCTCATTTTCGCTTCTTCACTCTTGCTTCTCTCTCCACTTTGGCCAGTCCAAAATCCCATTCCCCCTGGTCCTTTTTTATCAGCAGTATTATTATCTAGGTTCTTTTCTCTAATTCGTCCTGGTGTCTGTTTTTCTCCTCCAAAGGCCACTTTCTCTTTTTCTATCAGACCAGGGGTTAAGGACAGAATTCACATCTTGACCACACCTCTTTTGTTGTTGTTTTCTCTTTCTGTCTTCGTCCTATTTGAAGTGGAAGATATTCTTTCTTTTTGAGTCCCTCTTTCTCATATTGGATTTTGGCGACTGTCCTTTGTAATCTTATCTCTCTCCCGTTCTTCCTCATTTTTCTCCCACGTCAACCCCTCAGTTTTTCCTCGTGTGTCTTTGATTTGTGCCTTTGCACCTACGCCCATATTCCTCGTTCCTCTTGTGCCGAGCTGTCCGCTTTTTGGCTATATATTTGCCATGGAGAGCGCCTTCGCCAGCCCAATTGGCAAGGTCTTGAGTACCTTTGGAGTCGACTCGTCGAAAGGCTTGGACGACAAGCAAGTCACCGAGTTGAGAGCCAAACATGGCCGAAATGGTGAGTGCAACAGACTGCCAACAGCGTTCCAATGAAATGCTCGAACCGAAGCGCTGGGCGCATTTCAGCCCTACCATATCGATCGCAACCTCTCCAACTTGCACCATCTACAGTTTATCTTCACCTTCACACTTCGTTTGGCGCGAGCTGCTTGCTGACACATCCATTTTATCTTCCTCTCCGCCTAGCTATCCCCGAAGAGCCTCCAACCCCGCTCTGGGAACTGATTCTCGAGCAGTTCAAAGACCAACTTGTCCTGATTCTCCTCGGCTCGGCTCTGGTGTCGTTTGCTCTGGCCCTCTTTGAAAACGAGGGTGGCTGGAGTGCGTTTGTCGACCCCGCTGTGGTAGGTTTAGCTTACCCCGAAACATTCCCATACAAACGCCCACTTCTCGCATTGCCGGCTGTCCTCGATATCGTCTCTGCATCGTCATTATGTATTAGATCTGCAGCTACACATATCCTCCTTACAGCCGGCCTTGACGTGGTTGGTAACACAACAGAAAGTCCATGTTAACTAACCTTTACGTTCCTTTTGTCCCGATCGGGACGAAAGACACAAACCGTGTTCCGTCGCCTATAGATTCTTACCATTCTGATTCTCAACGCTGTTGTTGGAGTGTCACAAGAAAGCAGTGCCGAAAAGGCCATTGCCGCCCTCCAGGAATACTCCGCCAATGAAGCCAATGTCATTCGCAACGGCCATATTTCCCGCGTCAAGGCCGAGGACCTCGTCCCCGGTGATATCATCTCGGTTTCCGTCGGCGACCGCATCCCCGCCGATTGCCGTGTCGTCTCTATCGATAGCAACAGCTTCGCTGTTGACCAGGCTATTCTCACCGGTGAAAGCGAGAGTGTTGGCAAGGACGAACATGTTGTCCTCAACGATCTGAAGGCTGTCCTCCAGGACCAGACCAACATGCTCTTCTCCGGAACCTCCGTGGTCACCGGCCGCGCCAAGGCTGTCGTTGTCCTGACCGGCTCGGCCACCGCCATCGGCGACATCCACGAAAGCATCACCGCGCAGATCTCCGAGCCCACTCCCCTGAAGCAGAAGCTCAACGATTTTGGCGACAGCCTCGCGAAGGTTATCACCGTCATCTGCATCCTTGTCTGGCTCATCAACATCCCCAACTTCAACGACCCTAGCCACGGAGGCTGGGCCAAGGGTGCCATTTACTACCTGAAGATCGCCGTGTCGCTTGGCGTGGCCGCCATCCCCGAGGGTCTTGCCGTCGTTATCACCACCTGTCTGGCCCTGGGAACTCGCAAGATGGCCGCCAAGAACGCCGTCGTGCGCAGCCTGCCGTCTGTCGAGACTCTGGGTAGCTGCAGCGTTATCTGCTCCGACAAGACCGGCACCCTCACCACCAACCAGATGAGCGTCAACAAGGTTGCCTATCTTTCCGAGTCCGGCTCCGGTCTCCAGGAACTTGATGTGGAGGGCTCCACCTTCACCCCCAAGGGTGACGTCAAGTCCAACGGCAAGACCGTTGTCGATATCACCAGCTCTTCCGCCACCGTTCTCAAGATTGCCGAAGTTGCTGCCCTTTGCAACGACTCTCACCTCGACTATGACCCGCACACCAAGACTTACTCCAGCATTGGCGAGCCCACCGAGGGTGCGCTGCGCGTTCTTGCCGAGAAGCTGGGTCCCTGCGCGCCTTCCGACCGCCACCCCCAGGATTGCGTTCACTACGCCAGCGCCTGGTATGAGAAGCAGAACCCGCGTTTGGCCACCTACGAGTTCTCGCGCGACCGCAAGAGCATGTCTGTCCTCGTGCAATCTGGTAACTCGAAGCGTCTCCTTGTGAAGGGTGCCCCCGAATCCGTTCTGGAGCGCTGCACCCGTGCCGTTGTCGGATCCAATGGCAAGGTTGTCCCTCTTAGCCGCCAGATTTCCGATCTTCTTGTCCGTGAGATTGTCGAGTACGGTAACCGTGGTCTCCGCATCATCGCTCTGGCCTCGGTCGACGATGTCTCGCCGAACCCCCTCCTGTCGTCCGCCTCGTCTACCGCACACTACACCCAGCTGGAACAGAATATGACTTTCATCGGCCTCGTTGGAATGTTGGATCCCCCGCGTCCCGAGGTGCGCAGCTCGATCCAGAAGTGCAAGGATGCCGGCATTCGTGTCATTGTGATCACCGGAGACAACCGCAACACGGCCGAGAGCATCTGCCGCCAGATCGGTGTGTTTGGCGAGACTGAGAAGCTGACTGGAAAGAGCTACACCGGACGTGAATTTGACAATCTTAGCGAAAGCGAGCAGGTGGAGGCCGCCAAGCGTGCCTCTCTGTTCTCACGTGTCGAGCCTGGCCACAAGTCGAAGCTGGTGGATATCCTGCAGTCGCTTGGCGAGGTTGTGGCCATGACCGGTGACGGAGTCAACGATGCGCCGGCGCTGAAGAAGGCTGATATTGGTGTGGCTATGGGTTCCGGAACCGATGTGGCGAAGCTCGCCGCTGACATGGTCCTGGTTGACGACAACTTCGCGACCATTGAGGTCGCCATTGAGGAGGGCCGTGCCATCTACAACAATACGCAGCAGTTTATCCGGTACCTGATTTCGTCGAACATTGGCGAGGTCGTTTCGATTTTCCTGACGGCGGCGCTCGGCATGCCCGAGGCGCTGATCCCGGTGCAGCTCCTGTGGGTCAACCTGGTGACGGACGGTCTCCCGGCCACGGCGCTGTCGTTCAACCCGCCCGACCACGACATCATGCGGCGCCAGCCGCGCAAGCGCGACGAGGTGCTGATTGGCGGGTGGCTGTTCCTGCGGTACCTGATCATCGGCACGTACGTGGGCGCGGCAACGGTGGCCGGCTACGCGTGGTGGTTCATGGTGAACCCGGAGGGCCCGCAGATTTCGTTTTCGCAGCTGCGGCACTTCCACCGGTGCGCGGCGGAGTTCCCGGAGATTGGCTGCGAGATGTTTGCGGGCGACGCGGCCAAGTCGGCGTCGACGGTGTCGCTGTCGATTCTGGTGGTGATTGAGATGTTCAACGCGGTCAACGCGCTGTCGTCGTCCGAGTCGCTGTTGAGCCTGCCGCTGTGGGCGAACATGATGCTGGTGTATGCGATCACGCTGTCGATGGCGCTACACTTTATGCTCCTGTACACGCCGTTCCTACAGACGCTGTTCTCGATCCTGCCGCTTAACTGGACCGAGTGGAAGGCGGTGCTGATCATCAGCGCGCCGGTCATCCTGATCGATGAGGTGCTGAAGCTTGTTGAGCGGAATTACTTCATGCAGAAGAGCACCGAGGTGTCGCAGGAGGTTGAGACCAAGAAGGAGAAATAAGCCGGCGAGGAGTTCACATTTCCCCCCTTTTTTGCTGAACTCGCTCTCTTTCTTTATCCTGGTTTCCGACGAAGTTCAGTGCCCTCGAAAACAACACCCATATTTTTTCAAACGAACGGGTGTGTATAAATGATGGGCCTGGCCCGATTTTAGATTTCCCATCTTTCCCCTCTCCATTTTAGAGTGATAGAGTGGTCGGCTTTCGGCCAGACATTGAAGAAGTCCTTTTTGTCTTTTTTTTTCTTCTTTTTGTTTGCACTGTTTTTAGAATGTCTTCATGCTGTTCTAGAAAGTAGTTCTTCCTGGCTTCCCATCCCACTTGTTGTTTGTCTTGAGTTGATGCTTTAGAACTTAAATGCTGGGTTTAGAGCGGTCAGGGATATAGGAGGAGAATCTGCTTCGAGGTGCAGCTGCTGCATGAAAGTTAGGACGATGCTACAGGAAACAAAGGGGGAATGGAGTCACTTGGGGGTCGGTGATGGAGGAGATAGTGAAGGATGTGTGGGAAGGGTTCACACCACCTTATGAAGAGGTGGTTCGGGAGGGGGTTTCTACGCATTTTTCTGGGCGTTTGTTTCTCTGCACTTTTGCGGTTTCATCAAAAAAAATCTTGGAAGCTCTCAATAACATAAAAAAAAATTCAGTACTCGCCTCTCTCGATCGGAGGGTTGGTTTGTTTGACCTGTGATACTAGTACGAAGTGACGCACTACAGCAGACATAATAATATTGCCGAGACGATCAACATATGTGCATGAAAAATCGGTGAATTGAGAATACTAGGCATGATACGTGTTTGTGAACATTGAATGGTTTTTTTCAGGTTTTTTTTTTCTTTCGTCCCTCCTCTCATCTACGGCCTTTCCGCTCTAGTCTTGCCGGCCCTTGAGTAACCGCTTCGTCACCTTATCCTTCTCGATGATGTACACATGGGCACCCCAACCGGACATGGCGTCTCGGTCGACGGCGTTGAGCAGAGACTGGGAGATGGTCTCGAAGAGATCCTCGGGGCCCTGGAGTGCGATATCAAGCGTTAGAAGTCACATACACACACAGCAGATGGGGCGGGGGATTCAAGCACAAGGGTTGGTTAGGGAGGGGGAGGGGGTTGAAACGCACCAGATCAGGCTCCCACAAGTTCTCGCACATGCCGAACAGCTGGTTGGAGGCGGTTCCCGACACGATGAAGTCCTTGGCGAAGTCGATGCAGCCGATGGAGTCGAAGCCGCAGATGAAGGGCTTGGCGGTCTTGGGGTCGAGGCCGGCGACGACGGGGCTGACGAAGTAGGGGCCGAAGCGGCGCTCGTACAGGGTCGAGCTGACGAGGTTGGCGAAGGTGGTGGGGGCGATGTTGCGCTCCTCGCGCAGGCGGTACATGTTGGTCTTGTAGCGGAACAGGTCGGACACCGTGCTGACGTCGGTGGCCAGGCCGGTCAGCCCGAGGAACACGTCGCCGTACTGGAAGATCTTGGGGAAGTCGTTGGACACCGTCAGGGCTTGCAGGCCCAGGCGCAGGTCGCAGGCGATGGCGACGCAGTCCTTGCCGACCATGGCTACGCAGGCGCCGCCGTCTGTTTTGGGGGCAGAGGAGGATAGGGGTTAGTTCACTGGTTGGGGACTTGGTGGGGGGTGGTCTGGTGTGAGAGGAGGATAGAGGGCCACGGTGTAGTCAATCAGTGAAGAGTAGTATTGAGAGCGCCGGTGGTACGGGTCACTTCACTCCAGCGTCTATCGGTTGGTACATGCACCCCGCGATACCAGACATCGGAGGGCCGGAGGAGGGGCACGGGGAAGACGAACTTATCGAGAACGGAGAAGGCTAGAGAAAGCAGAAACAGCAAGTCAGTAACCATGTAATCACACAGGTATATCAGTCAAGTGTCACGGCATTAGAAGACTCACCATCTTATATGGTTCAAGTCGGACGTTGGCGTCCGGCCTTAGAGATACTCTGTGATGGTGGGGAGCGAGCGGGACGGCGAGACGACGGCGGAGAGGAGGTTTGACGGATGGGAACACGGAGGTTGACGATGAATACCGGGAGAGGGAAACCGGAGGAGAAAATAAATCAAGAGAGAAGGGTGGAAATGCCGGGAAGAATTGGTGGGAGGATACGGTTGGACTTGGTGGTGGTGGTGGTGGTGAGCTTGGGATTGTGTGTAGACGTAGACGTTTGGAAGCTTTCAGAGCTTCAGTTGGGTGGGAGCCAAACAAAAATGGGCAAGGCAACAGGTCTGGCGTGGACACTGACGAACGAAAGTGAACAGGCGGCTTTGACGGGGAAATGCCGGCTAAACTGGTGACGGGGGTGGTTATCGATAGAGCTGGTCTTATCGATAACAAAGATAAGATAAGACCGACGGAAGTTTAACTTTGTTTGTTCAGACGTCTTCTCCTGTTTTCTTCTCCCACTCTCACATCCTCCTTGGTCGATACTGCAATTCCGAGCCTTTTCTCTCATTATCTTACGGTTCAATCCAACACGTACAGCCTTTTCCAAAATTCAGAGCTTCAATCCTCATTCCGGCCTTCTTCCGTGAACCCTAATTCATTCCCTCGCACACCATCATCACCTAAACTCTCAACATCAGCAGTATTCTCCCCTCAAGATTCTCATTCATTCCAGGCTCATTGGACGACGAATAGACTCATCATCTCATGACACCTCCGTTGTGTGAACTGCATTCACCCCGAAATGCCTGCCATGCCATCGGACAACCAACCCCTACAAGATCTTTCACAGCTCTCAGTTCAACCGCAATGTTCATGGACACAAATCATTCCTTTCATTTATTCTAAAAGTGCTTGGTGCATAATCATGCGAGCAGATATGCCAAAAACTCGGCGTCTGTGCTGCTTTCACCCGTTTCATAGTAGTCGTTTCTATGAATCATACTCGTTTTTTCATCTCACTTTCCTCGCCCGGAACAAAAACAACAAAACAAAAAACTCATAAACTATCCATTCCTGATCCATGAAACGTGGTCGTCAAGGAACGGTCATACAAAACATTCACTGAGCCACTGCTGTAAAAGGCAGCGAAGCTCCCAAATCTCCCCCAAAGAGGGGCCAAAGACGCACCGCTTACCGCGGGGGCGTCATGCCGACGTAGAAGATGTTCTTCTTCGGCTCCATGATGTACCAGTTGTCGGACGCCTCGGGGTTTCCGAAGGGGTTGAGGGCCGCAATGCGCATCCTACACAGAGGGGAACATGTCAGTCAGTGCCAAAATCAAGTCGATGCGGAGATGCTGAAACGGGAGGAGTTGGACTTACTGGTACGCGCCGGGCTGGATCATGCTGCCGTTGGCCATCTGGCCCAGCCACCAGAACTCATAGGCGGTGGCGTGCGAGATGTCGTTGACGGGGAAGGGAATGCCCTGGGTCGGGTCGATCTCGTCGGCGTAGGTCTGCGGGAAGAAGGCGACCGAGCCGACATAGCCGTTCTCGCCAACGACGGGGGGGTACTTCCACTGTCTCTCCTTCCACTCGGGGGTGAAGATCTGTGGTTATGCACGGGTTAGTCGGCCGAGATCATCAAGGGTTTGATTGTGGGAAACAATGGCTTCTACTTACATCCCAGCGGAGCTCGGGGGTTCCGTAGCGGGTCTGGAACATTACGGTGGGGAAGTCGTAGGTGTCAAGGTCGAAGCTCCACCTATACGCCACTCTGTCAGTCTCTCTCACTCACTCATCTCCGGAACAGGTCGTGGGCGCGTGCACTTACCAGTTGTGCTCGGTGATCAGTTCGTTGGTGCCGTAGTGGATGGCATACGGGCCGGCCCAGAACTCAAGCTCGCGCATGCGGTGCTTCAGGCTAGCTCCGGTTCCTGTGAAGAAAGACCAGAGGATGTCAGCATCAAGAGTCTTCTCGATCGGGGATGTATGTGGCTGGCATGGATATTGCTTACCCAGGTAGGGAATGGATAGGCTGTCGCCGTTGCTGCCAGTCACGCGGATCTTTCCACCATAGACGGGAATGTTCACGTCATACATCTCAGGGGGCAGGTTGAAGTTGATCCTGCAGAATGAGTATGTGCGGTTAGCAGATGTTCCGGGCACTGCGGCAGGATCAAGTCCGGAGTACTTACTTGGCAGTCTTGGTCTCACCAGCCTTGAGGGTGAAGGACTTGGGCAGAGACACGATGGGCGTGATCTCCATCGGGTTCATCCAGCTGGACGGGGTGACGATGTATCCCGCCCACGACTCGTCGGGGTACACGTACCACCTGAGCGACTCGTATCCCGGGGCCGGCTCATGCGAGAAGGAGTAGGTGACGGAGGTCTTGCCGGTGTTGGTGATGTCGACGCTGTGGTAACGGCTGAAGTGGTGGGTGTCGTTCAGGTTGATCTTGATCTCGCCGCCGGTAAACACGGTCTCGGTGTACAGCGCCTTGCCGACATCCAGGAGACCGCCGCCGGTCTGGGCCACGGCACCGGGCATGCCGTAGTCCCAGGAGGTGACGCCGTCGAACCAGTTGAGGGTCTTGCCCGAGGACACGATGCGGGCGTGGAAGTCCTTGGCGAAGTTGGCGCCGTAGGCCGCGCGACCGCCGGTCTTCTCAACCCACATGGCCGCAGCCCCGGCAACGAAGGCGGTGGTCAGCGTGGCCGAGGTTAGCCAGGTGTACATGTTGGTGCTGACGGGGGCGATCAGCTTCTCGCCGGGGGCCATGATGCTGGGCGAGAGACGGCCGTCGTAGGTGGGGCCGAGCGAGGCCTGGATGTGCGGGCGGTTGGCGATGGGCAGCGGGATGCAGGTGAAGTGGTCGTTGTCGATACCGGTGATGGTGATGGTGCCGTTGTTCTTCAGGATCTCGATGATGCGGGCGGCCTCGGGGCCGGCCATCTGGCCGGCCCAGTTATCGGCGATGGCGCCGTACGAGTTGATGTACGGGTTGTCCTCGCGGTACCAGATGGCGGCGTACACACCCTTGGTCTGCACAACGAACGCCTGCCACATCATCGCGCAGTCGTCGGTGTTGTCGGAGATACGCAGGATCATCACGGTGTTGGACATGTCCGGGTAGTTGTCGTCGAGCGTGTCGCACGCCTGCCAGCTGGACTCCTCGAGGTCGAAGACCACGAGCTTCATGCCGATCATCACGTCGGGGAAGGTGATGCCGTCAACAAGGGTGACGTTGTCGTCGACAGTGGTGCCGTCGGGGTAGGACACGGAGACCTGTAGGGACAGGCCGGGCAGGCCGGCGGCGTTGCTGAGACCGGTAGAGATGATGCCGTTGCCGTTGGACTCGGCGGTGGTGGTCCACGAACCGGCACCGCCATCGGCGCCGTTGCTCCAGATCACAACGATACCCTCCTCAACCATGCGGGCAGCAATGGCGGCAGTCGGCGGGTCGTCCCAGCCGGCAAGGTCGCTGGCGGTTCCGACAATAATGTCGACCTAAGAACAAACAGCGAGGTTAGCCCTGTTGCACTTTGGAGAAGACAATGAAGCCAATGGAATCTTCCGATATGGTACTTACACCCTGCTCATAAGCCATCAGGAGAGCCTCCATGAGAATTTCGTCGGTGGTGACACCGGACTGTTGGGGTTTAGGAGATGTCAGGATTCATTGCTGCCAACTAAAGGTTTGTGGACGGGGTGGACAATCCCGCGAGTATCAACTTACGTTACCCAGAACCTTGTAGGCATAGATCTCGCTGTTAGGGGCAATACCGCGGAAGACGCCCTCCTCGTTCCCGGCAATGTATCCGATGATTCCGGTGGTCGCGCCCCACTCATCACCATCCGGGATCGGGTCGGGGGTGATTTCGTCTTCGTACGGCCACCCTGTGAGAGAAAGAATGTTACCACTTGCCGAGAGCAGACTGTGTCGTCACAGGTTACTTACAGTTGTCGCCCATGAAGTCCCATCCGCCGGCAATCTTGTAGCCGGGCCCGAAACCTCCGCCAAGCTATATCCGCGCCGAAGACCCCGAGTCAGTTCGAACTGTCCTTTCCAATGATCCCACCAGGTCACAGGCAGATCACTTACAGCGGGGTGGTCGAACTGCACACCGCCACCGAGGACGGCAACCTTGGCACCGGCACCGGTCAGGCCGTCCGCGAAGGGCTGGGCGAGGCCGACGTGGGCGTAGATGGAATCGAGGTAGCTGGAGTAGTCCTCGTTGGTGCGGGCGCTGGCGGCAATGGAGGCGCCGGTGGAGTTGTCGACGGAGCCGATGTCGAACTTGATCTGGTGCGACGGCCACACGTTGACGATCTCGGCCGAGGCCACGCGCAGGGTCGAGGTGGTCTCGCCGGGCACCTCGACGCTGACGCCCTTGAACAGCGGCGAGTTGAAGGTGTGCACGATGGACGCGCCGCGCTTGGCGATGAACGACCGGATGGTGGCGTCGGTGGTGTCCTGCATTGGGCGACGTGTGTTAGTGGAGAGGGAGAGAGAGACACACCAGAGCAGAGACTGTTCTCTATGTGTGTGTGTGTGTGTGTGTGTGTTTAGATGAACGACAGTGGGTGGAAGAGCCAGCCATACCTGGGCGAACTCGACAATGAAGCGCGAGGTCGGGTTGGGCTTGCGCACCGGCGCGGTGTAGTTGGTCTTGATCGAGTCGAGCATGGGCCAGTGCTTGGGCGTCTCGGTGATCAGCGGCTTGTTCGCCGCGGCCGCGGTGCTGCCGAGCACGGCGGACGCGAACAACAAGCTCTTGAGCGTTGCCATTGCGAAGTGTCCGGGAAGGGTGATGTCAGATATATCTCTCTGTGTATCTCGTGGGACAGTTGAACCTGGAGTGGGAACCGGGGGATGGACTTGTCTCTGTGGCTTGGGGAAGACACAGTCGAGAGGGGAGAGAGGAAGAGAGTGGTCGGGTGAGAAGACTCTGATCTGGAGAGGTGGTTCTTCTTCTTCTCTTTCGGATGTCTGAGACAAACGGGGAGTGATCCGGGCTTTATATATTGCGGCGAGGGAGAGACACTCGCATACCAGCTCCCGGCATATCAACCTGCGTGCTATAGAGATCACCCCGTGTCTACATCTCCGCCGCATATCATGAGGTGCGTATATCAGTCAGTCTTTTTTCTTGGTCGTTGTCTTCCCTGTGTGTGTATCTTGCCTGTGCTTCCTCCCCCGCTTCAGGGTTGCATGTCCGGGTTTGCTTTTCGCCATCCCGGGCACTTGACCTACTAGCTGCATCCTTGCCTGGCTGGGAGAACTTCCAGCGACCTACTCGATTTGGTCAATGGATAACCACCCAAGACTGAGAAGAAACCAGACAAACGGCCGGTGGATGTTCCAAAATGCCCGAAATTCCCAGTCGGTCTCCATCCATCCAAGAGCGGGAATCTCAGGATTGGGTTGTTTCGTTTCTATGCAGGTGCAAGAGCATTATCCCGAGGGTATTTTTAGATTTATTTCTGATTTCTGGGAACTTTGTGATGTACTTGTCGGGTCTACGAGATAAGCCCTTTTCCTTCAGCATCTTGTTCCGGCTGACGAGGCAACCGGTTAGCTTGAACAGAGAAGGTGGCTGCGGGAAGTGAGTGGCGATGATGACGACGACATCCGTCCCGAGGGGTATCGGCGGTGCAATGCCGGTTCGGAGAACCTAAGGTGCTTTGCAGGAGTCTCACGGATGAAGGTGGACGGACTGGGAGGTTCGACGTGGTCATGAGCTTGGCTGACACCACATGGAGGGGGCACCACGACACCACTATGCATGATTTGAAGAGATACAGAGACTGTGTGTGCACAGATAAGACTGGTGATGATGATCACACCGTGACAAAGACAACACCAAGCAGACCCCCTCAGGAACATGCACATATAATACACACACGCTGACTGCCTGGCCAAGAGTAATGTTTCACTAGAGATGAATAGCACCTACTGTTTGCGACCCTAGACCCAGTCCAGCCCCCCCCTCTGTCTCTCTCTCTCCAACCGCCAAGCCCGGACCGGCCGTGTGTCGGGGCGGATCCCGGGAGCCTTGAACCAACATTTGTTCACCTTCACCTTCTGCTTCTGGACAGTGGCCCCGGGATGATGGATGGAAAGAGACCCAGAGAACTTGGAACGAAAGATGGATGACGGAGATATCAGGTTTTCTGGTGGAAAGAAGAAGTGGGTTTCCCTGTGTGTGTATCCTATTTTATGGAGATTGGATGGGATGAGAGCTTGACGTGAGTTATATATAGATCTTCAGGTCACCGGCGACGATCCAAACAGGCAGTCATGGTGATAAGGAAAAGGGTCTGCTCCTGACGTTATTCCTTCTCTCTCTCTCTGTAAGCACTCGGATTCAGCATCTCGAGCGGAAATGTCTTTCGGCCATGACGTGGTGGGAGTGGATTTGAATGGGGAAAGGGGGAAAGGGGGGTGGGAGAGAGGCTGGGAGTTGAGTGGTCTGGGAACGGGGAGGATAATGTTCCAAGCGAAGGGTCTCCGAGATGCGAGGATTGCGTGCTTGGGTGATGGAGGGTGCATTCACGGAGAGACAGAGAGTTACGGATGGCCAAGTGGTGAGAGGCCTCGCGTGTGTCTGCACATATCTGACTGCCTCTTTGGGAGGTCCTGGATCGACGAAGAAGCACTGGAGGGGAAAACAGCACTTGGGTCGTGCATCACTACTACGGAAAAACGTTGAGGCGCACACACCGGCCGATATGATATGATCAGCAGACCGGCAGCGTCACTCTCTGGTAATTTGAGGAGTTGCACCAAAGGTCAATATGGGACCAGTGCAGGCTCACTTATCAACAGGGAGGGACCAGGAGGCATGCGGCTTTGGGATCCCCAAGCGGAGTTATATCGGTTTACACACCGAACAAGGGAGGTAAGGTTGTTGACATATGTGCATGGTCGAAGAGCACATAGAAGCTGATATGGAAGCAGAGATTGATAAGGGGTCCCCCCCCCCCTTCCTTGATGAGGACCTTTGAATACTTTCTTTCCTAGTGGCAATGCAATATCAGCAGTTGTTGGAATATATGGAGATAACAAGCGCATCCTACGAATAGGAGGAGGGTTCTTCAGGAGGACTGTAGGTAGTTCAAAGTTGAACTAGCTTCGGCAAGGATACAGGTGCTCGATATGCGAGGTCCTTGACGCGGAGTCAAGGTTTAGTGTGTGTGTGTGTGTGTGTGTGTGCGTGTGTGTCTGCGAGCCTTGCCTTTCTGCTTATGGTCTTTTGATTTTCACTACTGCAATGGCAGTCAGAAGACAGTCTTGAGCATGTATCCCAGGCCGGAATCCCCATGCCACTTCAGTATATACAGTACAGTCCTGCAATCTTAAGTTGCCGTTGAGTCGGTGGTGGTCGGGGTTGATAAGCATGGAAGATGATGATGGTGTGTAGCGGCAACTATCTCTTCTCACTCTATTCCTACCGGCAAGGGATTCTCCACATCGAGCAGTTTAGCTGCGATCTATAGAGCACAGGGGAATCAACAAGTCCCTCCGAGTGGTGAAAGCGTGACCCCCAGCTTTTGTGCATATAAGGAAGTACATACACAGAAAATTGCTCAGGATCGGTCTCAGTTGGACGAGGGACGTTGGGTGTGGTTGCTGGGATGTGCACGCTATCGTGGCCCGGTGAAAAGACGGAAGTGGACGGGGATGTGTGAAATTACAGGCCTGGAGGAGTGAGATAGAGGTTTCCGCTTTGAGGATAGCTGCGTGTGTGTTGGTGTATCACGGAGTGGTTTACACGGTGTAATCCGGTGCAGCAGGCTCATACAGTCGAGTGTCTGCACAGACATATATGAGGAGGATTGGAAAGCACAGATATAGCACAAAGCTATCTCGTATCTTCCTCTGCATGTAGTGCAAGTATCGGTGGGTCGTATGTCGGATCCCTCAGCAACCAGAGACACACTCGGGTTGGTTGGCTATTGGGGAGGTGGTTGGGGTTCAGGGGAGCCGCTCGTCAGATGATCTCCGGTCACTGCACAGCAACACCGGGCGTTCCCATATTCAAGGTGAGTGACCACTGGCCACCGAACATACGGTTGATGGCTCTGGAGCCACTGCATTCACCGGTCCAGGGGATGCAGTATACAACGTAGCCTTCCGAGCTCGGGGACTCTCGCCTGGGAGAGAGAAAGAGGACCACAGTGACGACGATGGATGCAATGTACTTCCACTGTGCATGTATGAGCCCACCGGTACATCCCAAAGCAGGTGCTCAGTCCAGGGCTCACCTTACATGGACCCCGAATCAGGAAATACTTCGCGGCTATATAAACAACTCTTTTGGGTCTAAGGTGGTTCGATGATGGAGCTATGGTCCCCCCGGCGAGGAACGAAAGTTATATTTAGAATCTGGGTCGTGGGTCTCTCTTGCGGGGTGGGGAAGGCATCTCCAGAGATTGGGATAGGGAACGAGACCGGGCCAGCTGAGCGAATCCGGCCGGTGTGTTTTTAGTGATGTCGTCGTAGGAAGCCGGTTCATGCTTTGTGGCTATAGGCGTGGGGTACTTGATATATCGACGGAAACTACTGCAAGTTTCGATGTCCACGTTGAGGCACAGCTTCAAGCACCACGGACGTCCCAGCGTCGTCGAGGTGGAAGCGAAGACATCACACAGGGCGAGGAAGAAGTCAGCTATGTCAATCATTTCCACTTTATGGGTTCAGCAAGGGGTCAGAGCTATCTTTCGGTGCGTCTTTCGCTTACAGGGGACATCCCGGAGCTCGTCTTTCTCACCATAATCATTACGTTTTGGACTCCCCACTACTGATCCCCAACTTGAGAAGAGGAAAAAATTCTCATCCATTGCTTTTTTGTCCATAGAGACGAAAAGAAAAAGTCTTTGAAATCTCTAACTTCATCACGGCCAGCCAGAAAGCCCATCGGACAGCAGAGATAGACTCAGCATGTCGTGCCCCTCGTAGAACATCAAGCGGAACAAGCATGCGAGAGGCAATTCGGAGAGATCCGCGTCATCAACAAAGAACAACCGGATTCTGAAGAAACACCTGGAATTCCGCTTGGTCGGGTCGGAAGGAAGTCATTCATCCGACCGAAAGGGGGGTTTGAACGGTTTTTTGTCTTGTGTGTGGATCATGAGGGGGCGAAAAGGAGGATTCCCTTGAGTCCAAGTTCCCCCCCTCAACTATTAACCAAGAAAGGCAGGATGACAGGCAGAGATAGAGCAACGAAGTAAACGAGCCATTGATAAGATGAACTCCGTCTACTCGCACGTACTGCATTACGAGATCAACGTTGGCTATCAAGGGTCGGAGGTCGGTGGAATCATGGAGCTGCAGGCTGTTCCACGTATGACAGTGATAGACGTTTGAAGTGGCAGGGCCAAGTTAAATGATGTTCAAGCGATCCCAGGCCAGTGCTCTGGTTTCTCCTTGGGGCGTTTCTTAATTTAGAAACAGGGAAATGCAACCTCAAAAAAAAGTCAAAAGAGGGTAATATTACAATCCATGATAAGCCCAGGCCCCGAACCCAACCCAACCCCGGAACAAAATACCCAGCCTGCGTGTAAATTGGGACATGCCAGATGTGGGTATCTCAATTTGGGACCGTTGCATTCGTGGCCTTCAAAGTATTGGTTTCACCCATTGCTGACTTGTTGGGCTGGCTTCTGAGCTACCATTTCTGGTTCTGTCGGCCCCGCTGCAAATCGCCGCTCCGGCTCCGGATCCCGCAGGCGAAGCAAGCAAAAGGAAAATGACAAAGCAGCCGAGGCCCGGTCTACAGACGTCATCAAGTCTTCCAGGAGAGTGAAAAGGCACGAACCAGGCAAGTTATATCGGCTCTCCTCTCCGGTTCGGAAAACCATCACCCTTAAGAGGGAGAGAAAGAGAGAAATTGCGCCTGTTGTACGCATATCACAACATATAGAGGTCTCGTAGGACATATAACCCCCCCATAGACACGGTTTCATTTGCCCTCACCATTCTCAACTTCCGATGCGACTGTGCTCTCAACGCTGTTCTTGAGTCCCATACAGACAAGGATGCCTTCCGACTTCTTCTTTGTTTTCCTCTAAGCGAGACAAACGTCAAAAAACCTCGGTGAACAAAATCTCGTTCCTTGTGCCTTGCTTGAGCGAGAAAACACAGGCCAAAACAGACCGACATAACGTGGCCAGAATGTCACGTCGCACAACAACAGCTTGGGGGGGTTTTCCTGCCTCTTGTTCTTTTTTTCTTTTTTTTTTCTCCGTTTCGCTACCGGATTGCAGGAATTGCTTGTCGTAGAACATCAGAAGTGATGTGTCTTTTGTGATAGAGGAGCGCTGATGTTGGGGGCTTGTTCCTGTGGGTAATAACCCTAGATATCATCCTGGCAGGAGACCTGTATGTAAATCCAGGGCAAGGGGAATTTCTGACGAGAATTGCACGTTCACTCATGTCGTAGGGTTATACCCAAACCCTGGAGTGTGACTTTTAGGGTTTGGTGGGGGTGGTGTTGAGTTAGAGCCCTGTAATCTGATGTCAAGTGCAACAGTACATCGAGGCCAAGATTCAAACACACATAAGGAAACTCACTTATCGACAAGCCCTAACCCTAACAACAGCTTACTGAACCCCAGATCTGCCTAAATCTCTAGCTTCTAGTGCATTCCAGATCTCACGGCATCCCACCACGAACATCACCAATTAATGCCACACATCACCATCTTCCCTTGACTAAACTGCCTACTACCAGATAACCTTTTGATTGATGCCTCACTAAGAACTGGATTTATGCTCTTTCGATAATACATTTGCTGCCAGGCCTTAACTTAACCCGCCCCTTTGACTTCAAACGAGAGAGACGCTCGATCTTCCCTCAAGCTTACGCCTCTCAAGTTGACAAATTCAAAGCCTCACAATACAACTATCTAGCTTTGTGGGTGATCTATTTTTCAGCTGGAATAACAAAGAGACACCTCTGTTTTATTCTTCTCTCTCTCTCTCTCTCTTCATTTCTTCTGCATTCTCAACTTCTCTCACTACCTCTAAGAAACACATCCGCTGTGACTATACCATGTCTTCCTTTGTCTGGGTGGTCGCCAGCGACCTCAAACGGTACCAAGTCAAAGTGAACCCTGGTACATACATGTCAGATGTCCTAGCTGAAGCTTGCAAGAAGTTTGGCATCTCCAGTGACAAGTATCTCCTAAGGTGTGCAGGACCCCTAATCCGATACTGTTCCCCAGCTTCGACCCCGCCATACCTGCAGCTCTTGGCTAACCCTGACCACTTTGTTGAAACAACGACCTACAGACACAACCAAAAACAGATCGACCTCTCCCTGCCCTTCCGACATGCGAAGCTCTCATCCGGCGCGAAGCTCGAGCTAGTAGTGAAATCGCGAACGGCGTCGGTCATCACGGTCGCCGTGCAGCTGCCCCACCCCGACAGCATGAACATCCCGGGCGGCCGGCTGATTGCGAAGCTGCCCAGCGACTACTCGGTGTGGAAGGTGCTCCGCCAGATGGAGAGCGGCGTGGCGAGCCAGGGCAAGAACATCAACATCACCGCGCGCGGCATCGCGCAGACCACCTCCGGCGCCGCAAGCGGGAGCGGCCAGCTGTACTACGAGACGCCCGTGCTGGGCATCCTCAACCGCGAGCTCAGCACATTCGCCGACTTCCAGAAGACGCTGAGCCAGCTGGGATACAACTCGGGTAGCGTGCTGATGCGGCTGTCGTACCGCATGACCGACCAGACGCTGTTCCAGGCTATGGAACAGATCAGCGAGTTTTTCAAGGACGAGGAAGAGGAGACCACAGCTGCCCCCTCTGCGGCCGAGTCTTCGCAGGCCGAGGCCCCCCCCGTTGTCACCAGCGAACCGGAGGCCATGGACACTTCGGAACCGGTAGATGCCGCCCCCGAGCCCCAGCCTTCTGGAGACGCCCCCGAAGCCGCCCAACCCACCGACACAGCTCCGCATCCCGAGAGCACCCTGAAGGACACTCTGCTGCCCGTGGGAATCTTCTCCGCCCCGACATCCTCCACCTCCGCCGCCGCCGCCCAGAGCTCAGCCGCGACCGACGCCGCCCCCGCTGACGACGACGATCTCACCCCGTCGATCCGCCAGGCCAAGATGCACCAGGCCCACCTGAAGCAGCACGGCCAGAACCGCCGCCTGCTCTCCGACGAAGAGCTCGCCGCGCAGGCCGCCGCCAAAGAAACCCGCCTCGCCGCCATCTCCAGCGTGTCAACGCGCGTGCGCTTCCCCGACAACACCGCCGCGCAGTGGGAATGGGGCCCGGACGCGACCGGCGCGGCGCTGCACGCGGCCATCCGCAACCACATGGCCGACCCGACCCTCCCGTTCAAGCTGATCATCCCGGGCGACCGGCGCGCCATCGCCGACGCCGACGGGCCCGAGCACTCGCTGATCCGCGGGTACCGGCTTGCGGGTGCCGGCGGCGTCGTCATCACGCTGCTGTGGGATGCGTCGGTGCCGAAGGACGTCCGCGCGCGGCCGTTCCTGGCGCCTGAGGTGGCGAGCCGCGCCAAGCCGATTCCCGTCCCCGACGTGCCGACCGAGGATGTTGAGGTTCCTGTGGTCGTCCCGCGTAAGCCTGGGTCGGCGGAGGCTTCGGCGTCGAGCAGTGCCGAGGGGGGGAAGAAAATGCCGAAGTGGATGAAGCTGCCGGGTCGGAAGTAGTGTGCCTCTTTCTTTCTTTCTTACGGGAGGGAGGGGGTCCGAACACGCGGCTGGGGTTTTCTTCGTTTCCGAGAGGGTGTCCTGTCTATGAGCCGCCCTGCATCAGTCTTCATGATTTCATGCTTTATGAGAGGATTCATTACTACATAGCTAGCTAGCACAGATGGCATTGCATTGTATGAAAGCGGTTGAGACCGTTAGATAGATACAACGACATTGATTCACGTTTATGGCCGGGTTGTGTGCGTCTGTGAGAACACATGAACGTGATTTTTCAACTGTTTGTATTTCTTCTTGCAGCAGCCAGACGTACACCAGCTACCACAGCTTCCCAGTGTGGAGAATACCGAATGCCGGTTGCATCAGTCGTTGAGTTCTACAGGCAGTCGCTATGAGCGAGCCGCCATTTCCTTTTCCACAGAGGAACATCCATTCACACGGGCGGAAAGAGAATGTTCGAACCCTCAATACAGGATCTTTTGAATTTGACCGTTTTTATTTTTGGTTCCCCGAAAAAGAAAAAAGAATACTCCCCTGCCGTCATAAATGCAAGTGTAAACTGCCTTGATGGAATCAAAAGAAAACCCTGTTCGTGTGTACACATGAAGCCGAAAAGAAAAAGAAAAGAGAAGCCGGAAAGCACAAAAGGACGACGCAAAACACAAAAATGCCGTTTAATGGGCACCGGTTCTGCGAGCCTCAGCAATCACGCGCTGGAGCTCATCGACCTTGGCCTTGGCACGGCCGAAAGTTCCGAGCTGGAGAGGAGAGAGAGATCCGCTGTTAGTTTCCTGGATCCATGAACGGTTGATACTGATCGATAAGGGTTGTGTTTGTAACTTACCCTCTTCTTGGCCAGCTTACGGGCGCGCTTATCCTTGGAGTTGCGCAGCAGTTCGATAACGCGGCGCTCGTAGGGGGCGAGACTGGAGTTTGAGGAGCATAAACATGTTAGCCGGCGTTTCCTTCACCACGAGCAGCTTCTCGATTGAAGGCCCCTTCACCAACACCAGAAACCACCCCGCCAAAAGCAAACGGGAACCCGTGCAAAAGCCAGAAAAGCAAAAGAAGCAAACTTACCCAGCAACCTCCTTGACGACGTCACGGACGAAAGCGGTCCGCTTGCTCAGGTGGCCCTTGGTGCGGGACACGCGAGGCTTAGCGACGCGAGCGGTGGTTTTCTATATTACAGCAAAAAATATGGGATCCAGGTCAGCGTCCATCGTCTGCGTTGAATAGGCCCGCCTGCATCACGAATCGGGTCGGATAAGGTCGGGGAGAGCGAGTATGTCGGTCGAGGCGGGTCGAGTTCCGTCTACCAGGCATGTCGAGGCCGAAAGAACCGCATGCAGCTTGTGGGCAGTTCATCGGAAAACCCCGTTTCACGGGGAGTTCCAGAGACCAGAGTTATGATATAGCTAAAGAAGGCACGGAGGAAAAGGCATATTCCAGCCTCTCTCCCCTCGATGCGCTTCTCTCCCGCAGCGTTCATGGATCGGTCGATGGGCCGGAGACGGAATCGATCGCTTCGCCGACAGTGCAGGGCCGCAGAGATCCTCCAGGAGGTGAGACTTTGACACATACGTGACCGCGGTTCAGACCAATGGTCAGACCGGTGCGAGTAGAGGCCTCCTTAGCCATTGTATTTGGTGATTTTTGGTTGTCGAAGGGGTGGGAGTTGTCGACAAAAAAGAGTTGGGCGATGGAGAAGAAAAAAAGGAAAGGAAAAAAAAAAGTTCTGGATAGGATATTGGGTGGAGATATTGGACGTATGGGCCAGAAAAATTTAGTGCGGGCAAGAGCCAAATTTCGTGGAATCAATTTGTGCGTCACGTGAATGAATGGCAGACCTCCTTGGGTGGACAGCAAAGGCCCCATATCTTGACTCAGCTCTGACATAATATGTGTGTACTGATACATGTGGCCTCGGCTGTCTGAAACAGCTCGGGCATCTGTGATTCTTCATGCTCGCCTGGAATTCAACATCCTGGCTCTCTTCATGCCTGTGCCGCTCTGTTGATTGTTGTTCGATCTTACCCGTTGGTTCCGCCTCCGGTGGCTGGGGCATATACGGGATTTCTGCTCCTGTAGGCTGCCGGAGGAGGTGGCGGTGGTGGGTGCGAACCGCTTGTCATTGGCCTTTGGTGCGTTTTTGGGCCTTCTCTTATATGCCAGCACAGCAGCAGCGCCCCAGCCCTCTCTCCGGGAAAAGGCAGAAACGAGAAGCAAAGGCGAGCTGTGAAGTCCCGGGACTCACTCCAGATCGTATTTCCCCCCCCCTGCTCGTGTCTTTTCATCTGTTGCTCTGCCCAACGAACAGGGCCGACTGTTGCACGGCTGGCTGCGTTTATTTTTGGAACATTGTCTTCCAGCATTTTTGTGGCGTTTGGCTGGTTGCTGGAAACGAAACGAGGTGGTTGTTTCCTCTTCGGCAAACAATTCGATGAAAGGAGAAACATTTCGCCAACAGGCGCGGATATTCTGAACTGGCATTTGTGGGCTGTGTTTATTGAATTCCCGGGTCATCAAGAGATCCAGGTCCGATCTGCATTATGTGCCTGTTTCCCCTCGTATATAAAGTCTCTAGGTCTCCCATCTGTGAAGTCGGTTAATATAGGCCTTTCTCAGCATCTTCATCCTTCACTCTCTCTCTCTTAGCCCTCTTGTGTTGCCATCACCTTCTCTTTCACTCTCTTTCTCACTCTTTCTCACAATGAAGACTTCCGGAGCTTTCCTTTTGGCTATGGCCATGGCGGTGCCGACCGTGCTGGGCGGGTTGGTGAACAGACAACAGTGCGCCTCTGAGAACCTCCCGTCCGAATTCCGGGTTCTGAACTTCAATCTCCAGAAGACGACCTCTACGGCCTCGAACAAGACCATCGGCCCCGACTCCTTCAGCTTTGTCTACGTGCAGGTGTCCCTAAACACTGAGGCAACCACAATCACTCCCTGCTACTTCAACGCCTCGTCGGTGGCTTCCGGGCCGGTCGGCAGAACCCCGCGATTCCCCTGTGAGGATCGCCGGGCCGAGTTCATCTACAGCCCCGATCGTGAGCGGCTGTCCATGGTGCAGAAGGTTTGCAAGGCTGCAGATGGGTAAGGCCTTTTATTCGATGATCTGCTGCAATATTCTCTTGGGGAGAGAGAAAGTGCTGACATGCGTCTTTTGGTGTGATTGTTTAGCCAGCCGCTGTACGAAGCCACTGGATCTGTTGATCTCTCCGTGGCCTGTGACGGTGTGTCTTACACGAATTCCAACTCGACGCTGAAACTGTGCACTGGAACGCCGCGAGATGCTCAAGGGCGCTTTACCAGCTTGCAGCCGGTTCTCCCGTTCAAGGCATGAGGGGAATCCAAACAGTGGAATGCGGCTCAAAGTTGGAGGGTCAGGGGAGCAGAGAGAGGGTAAAATTTCGGAAGGTGATCCTGGTAAACGGCGTGGAGGGGATCATCAAGCCCCAGCACCCCCGGAACAGAGGACGCGCGATGAGAAACGACATTATTATCAACACTACATCTTAATATTTATTTGACCGTCGGCCAGGAAGAGCACGAAACGAAATTATGGGTTTACATTAGAAATAGACCATTCATTTTGCATATTATGGTGCTCTGCCATGGATCACTCGAAGTGAAGCCGAGCGACGATTCGTAAGACTAGATAGGGTGCAACCCTTAAAGTTGATCGGTGTAGTCACGTGTGGCCACTATAGCCTGAAACGGTTTGGCTCCGTTTGCTCCCCAAAAACGGCAACAAGTCTCAATTGGCGCCTACCCCAAACTGTCGAACGGGAAGCTGGACTGTGACATTTCTGGCCGTCCAAGTGACCTCACGATTTTCCCCCAACAAAACGTGACCACTTTGACTTTTCTGCGCCTGCTCTTCACGACGTCTCACTTCTCTCTCCGGCCTTTTCGGCAGATACAAAGCCTCGTTCTGAATCCACTTCCATCTTTTCCTTCTGGATAAGGATTTCGTTCTGCTCTTCCTTGCGTTTCTGTCCCGCCAATTGGATCCAAGACTTTCTCCGTTCCGCTGAACTCTGTTTCCCCAGATTTGATTGATGCTGTCTCCAGGCATCTGACCAAGTCTCCCAGTCATGCGTTGGCCCTTATTGCCAGTCTATCTGATCCAGTCCTGACGGCTCTTCTTTTGTTTCCCCATTTTTGTGGTCTTTCTCCAAGTCTTGTGACCTCATCCCCAACAGACGGCTTTCGCCCGCTGATATAACATCTTGGCCTTCCGCCTCCTCCGCCACTCTGGCCTTTCAATACTCACCAACCCTCATTCTCCGTCTCTTGATCCTCTTGACGCAAATCTTCATTCCCATAATGAGGCTCGATTCACCTTTTTTCAGCCTCGCCTTATCCGGCGTTGTCTCTGCTCTCGGGGCCGCTGCTGCCGCCGTCCCTCCCACCCAGCATCCTTTGACGGCTGACGACGATGTTTCGCGAACGATTTCCTTGCCGCTGTTCGTTTCATTAGAACGAATGTCGAGGCTTGTCGATATTGCGTACTGTGTAGGAACGACCGGAGTATCAAAGCCTTTCAACTGCGTTAGCCGATGCGATGACTTCCCAACAGTCAGCCTGGTGAACACATGGAACACCGGCATGCTGCTGAGCGATAGTTGCGGATATATTGCCGTCGATCACGGCAAACCGCGAAACGACACACAGGACCCGGACTTCAAGGACGTTAGTGCCGAAAAGTCGATTGTTGTTGCCTTCCGTGGCACATATAGCATAACAAACACTGTCGTGGACCTAAGCACGGTGCCACAAGAATATGTGCCATACAACCCCCCAAACGACGGCGAGGACGGTAGCGATGCTACTCCACAGCCGATGGAGTCATGCACAAATTGCACGGTTCACTCTGGATTCCTGGCCTCATGGAAAAGTGCCCGGGACTATGTGGTGCCCGCAGTCAGGTACCTTCGGTCGAAGTACCCGGACTACACCATCCACCTCGCTGGCCATAGCCTCGGCGGTGCCGTTGCGGCCATCGCGGCACTGGAGATGCGTGTGTGTCACGGTTGGGACAACGTGAAGGTGACAACATTTGGAGAGCCGCGCATCGGTAACGCTGCGCTGGCGAAGTTTATCAACACGGTGTTCAGCCTAACCGACGGTACCGAGCCGGAACCGGATGATGCCGTTGATGGCGCTAGTGATTCTCCTGCCAATCATCCGGAGTCCTGGTCGTTCCGCCGTGTCACTCACCGCAATGACCCGGTTCCGGCCTTGCCCCTGACAAAGTGGGGCTACCGGGCACACGCCGGCGAGATCTTCATCTCCAAGCTGGATCTCTACCCTGAGGTCGAAGATGTTCGCTATTGTGTCGGCAATGATGATGCGTCGTGCAGCATTGGGGACAGCGAGACATACCTTCGGCGCGTTGGCAATCTGTTCTCTGCGGAGGCTGAAGCTGAGGGCGAGGTGCCCGACAAGAAGACGAACAGACTGAGTACCACCTTCCAGCGGCTCCGTGGTCTTGGAATTCCCTCGTTGTGGGAACTGTTCTTTGCCCATCGCGATTACTTCTGGCGTCTGGGACTCTGTGTTCCGGGGGGAGATCCCAAGAACTGGAGTCAGGGGAAGTATGAGCTTTTGGTGGAAGATGAGCTGTAGGCGGTTGAGTGACGTGGATGTTGCTTCAATGTTTCTTCCTGTTCTTACCCTGTTGGGGGTGAATGCCTTGCACACTCCAACATCAGCGTTGTTTCTGCGTCTTATGAGGTGAACGAACGCGATATCTGATTTCATGCTACGATAGTTCTAAACGAAAACTTTTCTTGCTTCTTGTTCTTTCTGGGTTTGGAGTTGGGGGTCTTGTCTTTGCTTTTTTCTGTTCGTTGGTCTCTGTTCACAGTTTTTGGTGGCAGGTGTGTCTCTTTTCCTTGGCAACATCGTTGTGCCTCGTTTTGTATACATTCAGTTGCTTTCTCTGACCGGGAGTGTGATCTGGTCTAATCGGATAATGTACTGTACCTCCTTCTAATATGCATTTGTATTCTTCATTTCTTCATGGGTGCAAACAGTATGATGGTGCCGGGATGTTTGGTCTGGTGGGGGTGCGTAGGTGGCGTTGGAAACGCTGTGGTGACGATTGGCCTGTAAAGTGAGAATGGCCGAATCGAGACCGCCGATTCAGAGAGTTAACTGCACATAGTACTAGTTGAACAGGCAAAAAGAAGAAAGAAGATATACCGACGTTTCCGAAGCTATGGATGACAGCCATGAATAGGAATACTGAACAATCTTTATGGTACGACCACCCAAGAGAACACGTCATGCAACCAAGCAACCAACTAGCAGTATCCATAACGGGGGAAAGACTTGCCCGGTACTGATCAGGCTCTTTAACGTGTGCATGCTGTAGTCTATTTAATTGTGGGATAAGACCGGAGTTTATCTTGGCCGTCCGTTGGCAGTGGACAACGCGGAGTTCAAATATATTAGGGTTAGTGCGGAAGGATAATTAGGGTTCGTTATGGTTAGGGTTGCGTGAAACACAAAAGCGGGGGAGATGAACCGAGAACTGATCTTGTTCGATCCCGGCGGAGAAAGGACGACACGCGGATTTTCAACATCACAGGAACAAGATTCACCGGGTATTCTATTATTCTGGGACACTGGTCAGTGACACTACACGTACGAGCATACTGTATGCAGAGTAAGTCCTGTATACTTGACACAACAAACGCAAGGTCCGGCGAACGCGGGGGCTCTAAGCACAGGCTGCGCAGCTCACCGGGGAATATTGGTGATTGGCTCATAAATGAAGTGGAGGGGAGGGGAGGAGAGGGTGGCGGTTAGGGTAATCTCTGGGCTGAGCCAATCAAATAGGGAACAGACGCGGATTATTGCGATTGGGCGAGGGAGAGGGAAAAGACAACGCAGAGATGTTGTTTTCGTTTTCGTGGGCTAGATAGATAGATAACAGAGCGGGCGGGCGTGTTGGACAGAACGGTGAGATGTGTGTGGATGCTGGAAGCCCCGGCGTTTTCCATGTGACACCAAGATTGTTCTGGTGAGGAGGGAGAGGGGGGGGGGGGGGGGGAAGCGGTCTTCCCGCAAAAGCCCTCAAGGCAAACACGATGATGACACGGCCTCATTTTTTTCCTTCGTGGCGGCTGAAGGAAGTGTGATGGAAACAGAAGCTAAAATCCAAGAGACATCTCTGAGACAAGATCATATCAGCCTCCCAAATAACGGCGAGATGCTCCCAAATTTACCTTGCATGCCATGCCCCCCCAGCGAAGACGTTTGGGGGTCCTGGGAGAGGGTCCTTTGGAACCCGAACAAGAATACCTGGGAAACGCAACTCCTGGCTAAGGTGCAGATTGACACCCCGAACATGTGGCATCGCGAACAACAATACCGTTAAGATAAGCGTCTGCGTTTGCAAGCGTACACCCAATGCAACTGGTGATGTTCTTCGCCCACGCAGCACAGCCCGCCCTAGGCAGCGAAATTACAGCGCAAAGATGTCAATGCACGCACCTCAAAACACGCCGGATAATGGGGCCGTACCGCTCCAGCAGGTTGTTTCACAGACAGGAAACACTCTGGATTAACAGGGCTGGAACAACTGGAAGCACAAGCTGGGACGGTGTGACTTTTATGGAATGAATGTAAGCACTTACACTGGGTGGCTGGATATCACGGCGCGCCACACACAGACACATTGATAGTGTGGCTGATTCCAGAGCTGAATTCAACAATCTGGGGACCCATGGAAACCCCTCCTTGCTAAAATTTACAGAGCCCCATGTACCCTTAAAGCCCTGGCGCCATATAAAGGGTACCAGAAACAGGGCAGGTCTGGTTCCAGGCCTCTCCTCCAAAGACGAAAAACACCCCTCTATCCAATATTTCGTATGGAGGTACTTGTTTGTTGCTAGCAATCCCCATACAAAGCCCAGGTACCTTTTCTCTCATCTTCCATCCCCTTTCCTCCTTATCTGTATACATAATTTTCCCCCCCTTCCTGCATCCCACCTGACCTGACCCAATCTTGCTATTTCATTCAAACGCTCTTTCTCATTTCCTCTTCGTCTTAAAATTACCACTACAAATATTGTTTCCTTTGTTTTTCTTCCTCTATTTTTCCTCCTCTCCATATAACATCATCGTCCTTGTTTTTTTTTCCCTTCTTCCCACCCACCAAAAAACTCTCCCGTTTACACTTCCCTCTTCTACACACTTTTTTTTCTTCCTCCTCCAAACTTCCCACCGTTTCCTCCCTCTTCATCCATCCACTTCTTCGTATTACTGCAGAGCAGTTTTCATTGATCCTTTTCTCTACTATTCACAATGACTACTGAGGTATGTTGCAACTATCTATTCTCTATCGCTCTCTTTTCCCTTTAACACGCGCTGGGTCCTGCACCACACCGTCATGTTTCCCCCCTTTTTTCCCTCTTCCCTCCACACTCCAATTTCGTCATCGGGTCTGCCGGCTGGGAACTACTTGGAAGGGATTTTGGCTCTGTCACTTCTCTTGCTTCCAATTATCCAGTCTACAATCCGCGATGGTCGCTATTGTTGTCTGCAGCATGTGCAAGTCGGGGTTTTCTCGCCGGCTTGGAGGGGGGGCAAACGAGAGGAGGGGCCCGAACCAACCACAGTCCTCTCTTCCACCCTTTTTTTCCCGGCTGAGGCGCGCGAAGGAGGGGAAATAAGACAACCCGCTCTTGATTTCAGTATCAGTGTTTCTAACCATTCTGCCTCTTTTTCTCTCTCACTTTAACAGCGCGAAAGGTTCGTTTTCTTTTTTTAACCTTCCACATCCTTTCGACCGCTCGTTTTCTGGTCTTGGTATCTATCTCTACACACGTCACTCCCTTTTTTTCTTCTCTCCGACGTGGTGATCCGAATACGCCGTATCCGCCTCGTCTGTCGACATCCTCGATAGCACGCGAGCTTCGGTTTTTGTGCGACGCAATTATCATGGCTTAGCTGGTTGAAATGTCTGGTGTTGATCACGCCTGTTTCTTCTCGCATGTCGTAATGCGTCGTTTGTTCACCACAGTCGCTTAGGGTTACGAAGGGAGATGCCTCGTGACCACCGTTATTTTCTTTTTGGTGGAAATAAGCGTGGCGGGATTTGATACCGGCTGCATTGCTTCCCCTCTTCGAGCCATTTGATTGATACCAACGACAGCGCTTACGCTTTCACACGCCGCGAGAGCCGCAAAATCGAGAGCAAAAGGCAGAAGCAACTAACGCAGCCCCCCCCTTCTCTCCAATCTAGCAAGACTTTCCTCGCCCGCCTCTGCGAGCAGGCCGAGCGTTACGATGAGATGGTCACCTACATGAAGGAGGTGGCCAAGCTGGGTGGCGAGCTCTCGGTTGACGAGCGCAACCTGCTCAGCGTTGCCTACAAGAACGTTGTCGGCACTCGCCGTGCCAGCTGGCGCATCATCTCCTCCATCGAGCAGAAGGAGGAGACCAAGGGTTCGGAGAAGCATGTTACTGTTATCCGCGAGTACCGCTCCAAGATCGAGACCGAGCTCGAGAAGGTGTGCCAGGATGTCCTTGATGTCCTTGACGAGTTCCTCATTCCCCAGGCCGCCTCGGGAGAGTCCAAGGTGTTCTACCACAAGATGTAAGTCTCCCCTTTGTTCTGATGCCTTTAATTTGACGGCCCCCTTTTCTCTCCCTTTTTCACATCAAATCTCGCTCGACACGTTGGGTCGCAACAGTTGTGTCCGGGGGGGGGAGAATGTGGGCCCACGAACTCAACCATTTTATCGAGTCGCGTACCGGGGGTTGGCTATTCCAGGGACCCGGTGAACCGAGCTCCACACTGCTTTTCACAGCCAATCTTTTTCCGCTTCTTTTTGGATCTCTGATTACTGACCCCCATGCTTTTTTTTTCCCTTTCATATAGGAAGGGTGATTACCACCGTTACCTGGCCGAATTCGCTTCCAACGAGAAGCGCAAGAGCGCTGCTACCGCTGCCCACGAGGCCTACAAGGTACGAATCCGATTGCATACGCACCGGGGAGGAGCTGGGTTGAGAAATCTAGCACCGTTTTGCTGCAAATCCAGTTTCGGTCAACTAACGTCTATTATCTCCTCTGTTACAGAGCGCTACCGATGTCGCCCAGAGCGAGCTCACCCCCACCCACCCTATCCGCCTGGGTCTTGCGCTGAACTTCTCTGTGTTCTACTACGAGATTCTGAACTCCCCCGACCGTGCCTGCCACCTTGCCAAGCAGGCTTTCGACGATGCCATCGCCGAGCTCGACTCGCTTTCGGAGGAGTCGTACCGGGACAGCACTCTTATTATGCAGCTGCTTCGGGATAACCTGACTCTGTGGACCTCGTCGGACGGCGTTGAGCCCGAGGCCCCTGCCGAGAAGGCTCCCGAGGAGGCTGCCGCCCCCGTCGAGCCTAAGGAGGAGAAGGCCGAGGAGCCTGTGCCCGCTGCTGCGTCTTAAATCTGCCCGGCCGATTCCGCCTATCTACGCGGTCCCACGTCAGCGTTTGTGCCCCTTGAGGGAGCACGGCATGTTCAAATCTCTGAGCGAGTGGTGCATGCCTATCCGCGAAGTAACGGATATTAGCGCTTGGTTGTTCTTACGAGACTTCCATACCACCAGATGGTCGACATGACTTTACTTGTTGGTGGCGACTGGTGCTGTTTAGGAAGATAGGTGATCCTGGTGTAGTTTTCCGGTGGTTGAATGGAGAGATTTCTTTTTTCGTCATGACTGTGGAGTGTTTGTGTGTTGTGTGGGTTGTGCGTGCAAACTTGCTTTTCTCTTCTTCGTTTTTGTTTTTTTTTCTTTTTCGTCGTTTTTTCTCTCTTTTATCTTTCAAAGACATGTGGAACGGACTAAAATAGGAGAATCTTTGTTTTAGGAACTTTAAGCATGAGGAATGCGGGTGGAAAAGGGGACTCTGGATTGGATCTGCAGATTCCCCGACGACCCTGAACCGCTTTGCAACCAAAAAAAAAAGACAAAAAGAAAAGAAACCTTATCTTTCTCTCCTCCAAAGAAGATCTTATTCGTTCAAGTGATCGGTCTGGCTCCATCTCTGCAGTTTTCCCTCTTCTCTCCTCTCCTGTTTCTATGGTTTCCTGTTTTTCTTAGTCATTGGAGGATTGGGTTTGCGGTAGAGTCGAAGGGTTGTTGCAAGATGACCATTTGGCTTTTCCGACTTTTCTTTCGGAGCAGCGGGACAGATGGAGAGGATGTTTAAACGGGATGATGGTGAACCGGCAGGTCTTATTGTCCAGGACACAGGCTTTTTATACCCCCCCAAGCTTTTTATCAATCGACATATTCTTCCTGTCCGATCTATTGTTTTTGTCTGGTCTTTTTTTTACGTGCTTGTTACTACTCCTTTTCCGATCTTGCTGGGTACGGTTGTACACTCCTACACACATCACACACACAGACTCGCTCCCTGGGTCGGAGGGGGATCTCTCCCGATTCGGCGCCGGGGAGACCCACCAATCTGGCGTTGTTCCTTTGGTTGTATATCTGGGGATCAGACGTGATATATCCTCCCTTGTCTTTCCTGGGACTTGGTGTCGAAGCTTTTTTTTCTTCTTTTTTTTCCCCTTTCTTGTCTTGTCTTTTTTGGCCCTGGTTATTCATATGCGTGGACTTTTATCTTGGAACTGCTTGTTTTTTTTGGACTTTTTGTTTTTTTGTGTGCTTCTTCCCGAAATCCCAGATCTCCTGGCTCAGGGGCCTCTTGACACATTCCCCTTGGCTTTTCGGTTCTCGCCATACGTACATGAACACAGAGGCTGTACGACGAGGCTGATCTAGAGTCATGTGTGGGAGATACAGAGCTGCCTTACCTGGAGGTTCTGGGATATGGATAGAGTTTACGCACTGTTTTCTTTTTGCGACTGTTTCTACTGGAGGGGACTTGGGACAAGGAAACGGGGATTCTGCGTTGGTAAAGCTGCGTCTGGCCTTGTGTTTTCGTCGGGATGATTGTTCGATTGTGATTTTTTTCTTCGTCTTTCTCTGCTTTTTACCCCCACTCTGCTTGGTTTTGTTTTCGGTTCTCCCCTTCTCACTACACACTGACCACACACCCCCATTTTACACCTCCGTGCCCTGTTCTCCGCCGGCCTTTGGTGGTATCTGCAGCTATGATGGCCCTGTCTTGTAAGCTGCATCCAGCTTGAGGCGCCGGGTCTGAGAGCTGGAGGTTAAGAACACTACTGGCCGGACTTATACAGAAACCTTCGAAACATTCACATACACTTTACCCCGTCATGCCCTTACACAGCTATCACTCTTTAAATAAAAGCAAGGAGGAATAATTCCCAATCTTATGTTCTGGTGGTGATGGGTGCTGTGGATCGCGTGACTATGTACAAAAAGGGTAACCAGAAAAGCGGATAGATAGACAGAAAGCCGGACTCTTATCCGGAGATGGCGCCCTATTTTCAAAAGTGTGCCAAAAATGAGTGAAGTTGAGCATACCGGGTACAAAACGGCATGCAGAAAAAAACCAGAAAAAAAACCCCCACAAAAAGGAACCCAAAACAAAGCTACCCAAAAGAAGCCCCAAAAGAACGACTCTAGCCGTCACGTAGTCGTCGAGCGCCGCGGTGCACCCGTGCGTAACAACCGCTGCGCGCGCTTCAACCTCGCCTGGCGCTGGGCCAACAGCGCATCCACACCGCCGGGCTCGCTATCCAAGTCAGCGGACTTCAAGCCGACGTTATCATCGTCATCGTCGTCGTCAACGTTGTTGCCGTTGCCATGGCCGTCGTTGCCATCCGTCTCGCTGGCGAACACGGCTGTGTCCGCGGCGGCCAGCCGGCCCGGGTCGTACATGTGGGTGTGCTCGGCGGGCGGCGGGGCGCGGAAGCGGCGGACGAGGCGGCGGAGCGAGGGCCACGATGTGCGCTCGAGCGGGGGGTGTAGGCCGGCGCCGGGCGGCGGCGGCCGCGGCAGCGGCAGCGGCAGCGCGGAGGCGAGCTTGGCGGAAGCGGCGCGGGCGGGGCGGTGTGGGGACGCAGATGTGCGGGGGGGGACACTGGAAGCAGCGGGGCCGTCGGCGGTGGCGGACGCGGCGGACGCGGCGGGGGTGGCGGTGGTGGTGGCGGCGATGACCTCGGCGCGCCAGATCTCGATGCTCTTGGCCTGGTGCGGGCGCAGGGGGCGGCCGTGCAGATCGGCGTCGTGGGCGGGGTCGGGCGGCATGGTGGTGGCGCGGCGCGGGGGGTCGGGCCGCGGGGGGAACAGCGTTGGCGAGAGGCGCGGCGGCGGGCGGGGCGTGCGCGGGGCGGCCCATTGCTGGGCCGGCGGCGGCGGGGCCGGACGGCCGACGAGCTTGGTGGGGGGTGGTGCTTGCGGCGGCGGCGGGGGCGAGAGGGCGAGCATCTGGCGGATGGGGGACGGCAACGTCCCGCAGTGGTGGGGGACGGACCTCCCTCTCTCTGTCTCTCTCTCTGTTCCGGGTGGATGGGGGTGTTTTTGGCCCGGGCTCACGGGTGCCTCCGGAGGTGGAGAGCGTGATAACCACACACAACCCCACCGGAGGCCGGTGTTTTTTGGTGGGCTGCCCGAGAGACCGAGAAACCGCTGGGCCGGAGAAGACTCGGAAAGCGGCAGAGGCGAGAGAGGGTCTGGGCCTGTTGAAGAGGTTGTGTTGGCAGCTGGCGGTGGCAGCTGGCGGGACGGCAGCTCAGAGAGGAGAGTGGCGGGCAGAAAACGAAAGGAAAGAAAGAGAGAGAGAGAGCAACGGGAAGGAAGGGTGGGTGATAGGGTGGATAAGAGGAGAGATTACGAAGCATGAGAGAAGAGAAAAAAGAGGATGGTGGTGATTCGGGCGCGAGAGGGTCAGAAGGGCGACGGTCAACGGTGAAGTGAGGGAATCATGCGAACCTTGTGACTGTATGGGTTCGGTATGTTCGGATTCTAGAATGGGTGGCGAGAGACGCTTTGAGTGTGGATGCAAGCATGTAGCGACCTGTATTAATACATACATTCATGTAACCTAAGGGTTGGTCCTTAAAAGCAAGGTGTGTGAGCTGCAAGCTGGGAACAAGAGCAAGAGGGAACCGCCCACAGATAAAGAAAGAGAGATCGGCGAGAATTATACAAACATGACGGAAAACAGGTGAAGAGAGGAGGAGGAGGAGGACGAGGAGGAGGAGAAAAGGCAACCCAAGACTTTTTATTTTGGTTCTCCAGGGTTCAAGGGTAGCCGAAGCGAGCGAAACCCCTCGTCCCCTCCCCTCTCCTCTCCATGCCTTACAGAACCCCCCAAGCAACAACGAAAGAAACACCGACCACCGCGACTTCACTCTAAGCCCAAACCAGCTACGCCCACCCCCCGGCGCAAAAAAAGCAAAAAGCAAAGAAGAAGCTCGAGAGAACCCAGCCGCGAGAGCACCCAGCGAGCGCGAAAAAAACAACCAAGCCGGCCCACTCTGGCTGCCGGCGGGTCCGTCCGGGCATGCGCACAGCTGTGCACACCGGCCCGCGTCCCCCCGATTTCCGTTCTTGGGCTATGCAATCAGGCAACCGAAATACACTGCTCCCATGCATCATCGCCCGCCTCGTGCGCAGGAATGTCGGCTGAGAGCGACACGGAGATGGGGCCTATCGCGTGGTTTTTTCTTGGCCCGGGCGGTGGTGGTTCGAGCATGTGGCCCTCGGTGAGGAGCGGTGGCGTGACCGCATAGGGTTAGGGTCTGCATTGGGAATGTGGGGTTTGAGGGCGTAAAGTGGGGCTACTTTAGGGTTTGCATGCGGCCGTTCGGGTTACTGCGGAAGGAGACTTCTCTCACCACGTGTAGATGCTGCTGTTGGTTGTGTTCTCAAAAAGCGAAGGACATGTTCCAGTAATGAAGTGTTTTTCATGCAGTGGCGCTATATCTATCCATCCGGTATCCATCCAAGAAGACACACACCGCTTTCCTGTAACAAAACCCACAAAGAGCGAAGGATTTCCAAACCTCGAAAACGCCAACCGAAACGAAACCGTAAAACACAAGACACTTTTTTCCCTTCCAGTCCCCGGAGAACCAGTCACCGACTGCTCACCCCCGCCGCTCAGGCTGCAGGACTTCCCACGACCCCACCGGCACCGCCGCCGTAGTGCCGGGGGACATCCCGCCTTCAATGGAGTCGAGCAGGTCGACTACCGGCTGCGGCGGCGGGGGCCGGTGCACGTTGCTGAGGGGACCGCGGGCCGCTGGGACCGCTGCGGGCGCCGAGCCGGTCATCCCGGGGAGTCCGACCCGGCCGTTTAAAGGAGCCGTGGTGGGGGTGCGGCGCGCGGGCAGGGCGGGGCCGGTTTCGGAGGTTGAGGTGGCTGCGGGCCCTGCCCGGTGGACAGCTGCAGCCGCAGGCTGGTGCTGATGGTGATGGTGATGGTGCTGCTGTTGCTGCTGCTGCTGGGGTTGTTGTTGTTGTCGCGCCTCGGCGAGTCCGGCCGTCAGTGCCGATGCCAGGTGTATGGGCTTTCGCGCTACCGGTGGCGGCAGTTTCGCCGCCGGCCCCGACCGCACCGCTTGAGGCGGGGCCGTCTGGCTCGGAGCCGGCAGCGTGGACACGCGCGACGGCGGCGGCGGGGGCGCAGCCGCCGTCTGGGGATGGTGGACCGCCGTAGACTGGCTGCGTCCGACCATGGCGTGGTGCTGCACCGCCGGCCCCGCCTCCACCGCACCCGTCTGACGACGCGGCGGTGGCGGCGGCGGGATCTCCTGCATCTCCCCAGCAGCACTGTCGTTGATGGCCAGCCGACTCATCTTCGCCGGCATGTGCGAGTGGCCGCTGCCTGCGCTGCCACTAGCGCCTCTGGGGCCAGACGCTGCCGCCGCCATCAGCGAGGGAAGATTGACCACCTCATACGGCGAGCTGGAGATGCTCGACTGGCTCTGCGACTGGCGTGACGCTGCGCGCGGAATGGCCACCCACTCCGGCTCGTCCGACGGCGTGAACGGGTTAGATGCACGGCCGGGGTTGAGCACCATGGCGCGGGCCGCCGCCGCCGTTGTGGGAGCAGCCGCCAGAGTACCTGCCGCCGGGTCTCGCGGGCGCGGCGGCGGTGGCGGTGGAGCCACCGCCGCCCGCGCCGCCATCCCGCCGTCCAGCCACCACTTCTGCCGGTCAGAACTAGCTGGCGGCAGCCCCGGCTCAACGGCATCGTACCCGAT
Source organism: Knoxdaviesia capensis (assembly GCA_001510575.1). Classification (NCBI taxonomy): domain Eukaryota; kingdom Fungi; phylum Ascomycota; class Sordariomycetes; order Microascales; family Gondwanamycetaceae; genus Knoxdaviesia; species Knoxdaviesia capensis. Next base: position 294,015 of record LNGK01000008.1, on the reverse strand, counting down.
CAGGTCCTCGTCGTCCGAGTCAGCCTCGCTCAGGCCCGCACCGCCACCGCCCCCTCCAGGCCCGGGAATCAGCCGGTCGCTGCCGCCATCGCCAATCTCGCGGCGACGGCGCGCATAGAGCTCGTCGCTAATGCGCTGGCGGACCGGCTCATTGACCATGCTGATGGTGCACTGGAACACCGCGTACACCGGCCGGTGGTCGGAGAAGCGGAGCGGCGCCGAGTTGTAGGCGAACTGTTTCACATTCGACGCTTTCCAGAGGATGCGGTCGGTCCAGGCGGGAATTCGCGCTTTTTCTCTGTAGGCCAGCAAAACGTCACCGGTGAGTAAGAGAAGGTTGGGAGAGGGACGGGACTGCGGGTGCACTTACGATGTGTCGTAATCGTCCGTGCCAATGTCGAACTTGTACGTCGGTGCAAACGTGATGCGTGCCTCCGAGTAGTACGGGAACGCGAGACCGGCAACCATTTGCAGATTGAGCTATTGGGGTTGAACCTGCGGGTTAGTGCGTGAGGGGAGTGGGTGGACTGCCATCAAACTGAGGCCAAACGTACCTGGTCGTTTTCGTAGAGCGTCTCAAGGTCGCCGCGCTTGACGAGATCTTTCGCCCGTTCCAGACCGAGGCCGATGCGGTAGTTGAAGTCACCAAGCCAGATGACCGTGTCTAAAGCGGCGAGAACACAATGTTAGTCCCAGTGACGATGAAAAACGGGCCCCCTCCCCCTTTCCCTCCCCCGCATTATCCCCTACACAACGGAAAGGGCGTTCTTACCGTGGTCGTCGATGCCACGACTCCGCTGGAAACGCAAGCCGTGGTGGATGGTCGCAAAGTCGCGATTCCGGTCCTCGTAGTTGGCAAAGCCGGCCGCCAGATGCGCCGTCACAAAACAAATGGCCGTGCTGGCAAAGTCGAACCGAATCGCCACGGCACCCTTGTTGCCCGCCATACCCGACAGACCCGTCTTCTTGATACTGCCCTCGACGTTCTTGATATTTCCAATCTCCGATGCCTTGACGAAGATACACAGCGCGGCGCCCACCAGCTGTCCGCTGCGCAGCAGCACGTATCCCTCGCCGCCTGCGCGCTGCGCCTGCGCGTTCAGCGTGCGCTGAACGGCAGTTTCCCACAGCTGCTTGCGCGACGGGTCACTGTTCATGATCTGCTGCGGGCTCAGCTCGACAATCTCCTGGAACCCGACCACGACGATCTCCGGCTGCGTGGTGGCGCGAGATAGCTCCGCTGGCCACAGCCACGGTGACAGGTCGTGGTCGAGGCCGTGCGTGCGGCCGTTTAGGTTGAGGGTGCCGACCAGCACGGTGATCGGCCGCTGCGACGCATACTCCGGGCTGCGCCGCGCGAGCTCGCCGCTGACGTACTCGCTGATGGGGTCGTACAGCAGCACGCCGCGCTGGCTCACCAGCCGGCCTAGCAGGAGGTCGATGGTGATCTGGCGCGACGGGTCGGTGAAATTGTTGTGGTAGAGCCGCTGGGCCGACTTGCGCAGGTCGGCCATGGCGCCCGAGAGCGACATCTTGCCGTGGCGCGTGAACGACGTCTTGAGCGCGCCGGTGCCCGCGTAGATCTTCGATAGCGAGTCTCCGTTGTCGGCCCACAGCGACGAGTGGCGCACCCAGAAGTCTGCGGTTGCGTATTCGCCGCGGTGGTTGAGGAACGACTCGACCGCCATCTGCGAGATGATGGTCTGGATCAGGTTGGTGCGGTCAAGGCAGTCGAGGCAGTTGGTGCGGAACACACCCTCCTGGCCAAACACCGGCACGAGCCGGCTGTTTATATCGGCGCCGTTGAAGTCAGCACCCGAGTCGTCTTCGGCCTCGGCCAGAAAATAGGCAAAGGTCTCCGCCGAATCCTCAATGAAGCGCCGGATCCCCTTGGCAGCCTCATATCCGATACTCTTCGTTTCGGCGTGGAAATCGTACTCGGTGGCGCGCAGCATCGACTGTCTCCCCGATGCTATCGATCGCGAGAGTGGGCAGTGGGAGAGGCCATAGCGGTAGTTTTCCGTAAGCTCGGCCTCGCCAAGCTTCGTTTCGCTGAGGAGATTGACGACATGCACGGCGCCGTACGCACGCTCTAGATCGTCAAAGTGCTTGTTGAAGGCCGGCTGTGTGCCTTCCGGAGATCGCGTTATGCTGATGCGCTGGCGGCCCGGGACAAGATCGGCGGCCTGCTCCCAGAACACAGGCACCGAGCCACGCACCTGCACGTAGGAGAACACCGTCCCGGACGGCGACCAGTATGTGGTTTCGGTCTCGACGAAGTTGGCCACGTTGCCGTCGTCGTCGATGCCGCGTGCGTTGAACCGCGTGCCAGCTCGTAAACAGGAGAGTCGAGATATGACGGTGAGGAATGACGGGAGGCCGGTGCTTTTCACGCGCAACGGAGCAGATGACTGCGGGATGGTCATGGTACCGCAGTAGCCACGGATGGCGGAGGTCAGGATCCGGGACTGGTCGAGGGCGCGGCGCTTGTCGGGAGTTAGGTGGGAGCGGAACTCGACCAGCGGCTTGATCATGAACGAGTTCCACAGGAAGGCCTCGTCGAAGCTGTCGATGTTGAAGGATGTGGAGTTGACCGGCCGGTCCTGCAGCCGGTTTGTGACGTCGAAGTCGGTGCTGTAGTAGAAGCTGCCGTTACTGAGCAGCTTGCGCAGCTCGTGGCAAGGGTGTTCGAGGGGGGCTTCTCTCCGTTGCGGATTCCCGGAGTAGACGGAGGAGGCATCGTTGAGCTCGGCATCCCAGTTATCGACCGACAGGGAATCGTCGAAGTCGGCGGAGCTGAGGCAGTAAAACGACACGTTCTGGATCTTCTCCACCGTCTCGCCGGGACGCAACGTGGCGGCGCGGGAAGAGTGGGTCACGACCGACAGGAACACATCCTGGGCAATGGAGATCAGGCCCAGGGTTCCGAAGATCGGCAGGTGGGTGAGCGGCCGGTAGCTGTCGAGCACGGGGTCGGTTTTGGGCAATAGCTCGACCATGCAGCGAGACGGGGCGACCTCGCTGGTTGAGCCGGCGCGGGGCCGGCCGCCACCGCCACCACGGGGTATTTGTGTGCCGTTACTGCTGGAGCCATCGGCCGACGGCGGGCTATAGCGGAAGATCAAGACATATGAGTGTGATACGATAGCGATGGACCGGTGGGGGATGTCGCGGATGAGGAGCTGGCAGGACCAGTCGGGGGTGGAATGGGAGGGCGGGAGTCCCAGACTCGTGGCGGATTGCGAGGCGTAGGACTGGTGGTATTCCATGGTGGGGGGGTAAAGCTGGAGATGGAGAGAGACGGAGAGAGACGGAGAGAGACGGAGGAGATCCCGGCTCGCGGGCGGTGCGGTAAGGGCCGAAACAGAGACTATGGGCTTGAGGACTTGAGAAGGTCGGATAATTGGGGGGTATACTTTTTTTTTCTTTCCTGGGGTGGCGGTGAACACAGCAGCGGAGTGTTAGTACGTCATAAGAGATAGAGGCAGAGGATTCAGATGGAACACAACTAGCAGGAATTGAAGAATGGACATGAGCAACTTATTGATGAGGGGGACAAGGTACAAAGCTACAACAGAAGGAGATACATAAAGACAGATACCAGATAGTGGGGGAGAGGGCTAGTAATAGAAGGTCAATGTTAAGGTGAAGGGCCAAGGTCCAAGGTCAAGGCCAATTGACGGTTGATCACTGGTCAGTGCAGATGTGCGTTTGTGTGGGCCACAAGCAAGCGAAAGTTCAAAACTGTGACTTCACGGTAGACCCACTCACAATCAAGAATGTGTAGCTTGAGACAGGCAAACACATTCAGTTGATATTGCACAGAAATCGAAGCAGAGCCTCAATCAGCCGCGAAGACCTAGAAGAGAAGGGAGACAGACAGTACCGTGAATAACCAGGAAATAAAGATAAATAAAATAACTATCAGCAGGTTAGGTCTGTGTCCGACTACCACGCCGGATTTTGAACATGTTGTAGGTTGGTCGCTTTGATACCAGCGCCCGGGATTGAAGGAAGTGATGAGTGAACACAAAATCGGCGTTTGGATGGTATCACGGCCATCTTTTTTTGTGTGGCTGCACGAAGCCACGTGACAGTCAGTCACGTGCTCTGTTTTGTCGCGTTTGACTCCGGCCAGACGTTCTGCTCTGTCGATCTGCTGAAACCGAACCCAAACGACGAAGAGAACTCCCGCGAACACTCAAAACGACAACAAAGCCTCAGAAAGTTCCCGAAGAGGGGAAAACGGCAAGGACTCCTTCTTGCAGGCAGCTCATAGACTCCAAACCTACCTGTTTCCATTCGGCTGTTTCTGTTTCGGATCAACACCATGGCTTCACAGGCAGGCCTTGGTCGGCTTTTCCAAGCTTCAGGGCTATTTCCCTGATGCTTTTCCTTCGCTGCTTTGCATTCATATACCGGGTCTGAAAACCGACGGCTTCGAGAGCAAATCGCAGAAGAGAGACGACCGCGGAAAGAAGATAGAAGAGAACTTCAAGAACAGAGGCGGCTACTGGAGTTTTCCACAATCCGCGCCATTCTCAAGCTTGCTGAAGAAGAGCTCTTCAGCCGGTGATAAGATCGAGCCGGACCGCACGCTTCGAGCACCAGGTGGAACCACGAGTGTTCTCTCCAATCTCCGCCCGGTGAGCCTTTGCCACTGGACCGCTTTCCACAGGATCCATCGCGACAAATTTCGGGAGCCAGACACAACTCTCGGCGCGGGTCGGCACTTCGCGTCACCGCATCAGATGGACTATTCTGCCCGGAAGATCAGTTCTTTTCGCTTGAAGAACGAGCGAGATCTATCGTCCTTCATTTCCAAGGCTATCGAGGCCCCGGCCAAGGACATCCTGGAAAAGTGGCTGGAACTGACCAACTCAGACACCTCCCGCATCACCTTCCGGGCTCTCTGCCTCCGGCTTCTCGCAGATCAATCCTTGTGAATATAAAATGCAACCTCCGCCGTCTAAGAGACGCTCGTCGGAAAACTAGGTGCTGCCTGATCGATGGGGTGTTCGGATGATGAAGTCGGGCGACGAGATCAACTTCTTTGTAGCCGAGTTTAAGGCTGCTCACAAGCTCCTAGCATCTACGGTCAAGAGGGTGCTATGGAGCTACCGAGGAGATGACTTCTTCACCTAGGTGTGCCAACGGAGAGACGACCGGGCCTCGCCCAAGCCTCGCTCTTCTTCCCGCACCAGAGCTTCAGATCCCGCTACAGCTGTGGTGGGATGTTGCCGTTGAGTCCGGTGCGATGACTGCTCCGGGACCCGTTCCAGCCCTGCCATCTGAGCCGGAGTCACCGGGCCCTCTTCCGGCAGATCCGGCACCTCCTGGTCCTGGAGCGGAAGAGGAGACACCCACTTCTTCATGAGAGGGCTCACCCGGTCCCATTGGTAGCGAGGTTCTTGTGGCCGTGGTCCTCTGCCAGACCTTCCACTATATGATCAGATCGCGGCTGGCGTGCGGATATATCGCATCGGGCCACGCCCTGATCTTCATTTACGTATCTACGGAAGATGCCACAGTTCTCCCCCCGATTGTGTTCCAGCCATACGAACCAGAAAACCCGACAGATCTTGACCAAACAAGCCTGGCGTATTGATGTTGTTTCTGTATGTTTGCTATGGCTCAGGACCGCCGGCGTTCGGAGTGGATCTACGTAGCGGAGAACTCACTGCCTCGGTGGAACGAGGCGGGTGGAACGAGGCGATCAATACGGAATCTCCGACTACGAGTGACGCGAAGAAGCAGCGTCTCAAGGCGGCTCTGGCTGGCCGATCAAGTGTTCCGGCCCGGGACCCCCGAACCGACGAGGACGGGGACAAGGGCTAGGCTGGGCGATGTGGCTTTCCGCGAGGCGAACGTGGTGTGGTGCGCCGAGACGCGGCGGCTGAGCAGCAGCGCCGGTAAGGAGGACGATGAGGTGGAGAGCTAGGTTGCGAAGAAGGCCCGGACGGAAACGACGGCGTGAGGGTATGCCACCGTGGACGAGGGCTCGTATCGAGGCGCTTGAATGATTGTATGTGCGAGTCCAGCCCCAACCAAGATCAACATAGACTTGGATTACGCCTTTATGCTTTGATACTCCAGAGATATCCGACTACCTTGAATTATGTATGGAATCACAGAGTTCGTGAAGACGCGACTGTGAGCATTTGATTTCTACGTTAAGTCGCCGTGGTCCGTTCGTCACCGCACCAACATGACATCGCCTGCACACCTCATCCCCTAGCCACTCGGCTAAAAACTCATCCAAAGGACAACGAATAGCTTCAGATTAGAACAGTTGAGATCATGCTACCCATTTTGGGAGCGTTCAGTCTCTTCCTATCAACAATTGTATTTTGAATCATCATAAGCGTATTCGACAGAGAGGGACGATAAATCCTGCTCGTTCCCCATGTCCAGTGAGCGCGGTTGATTCCAACGCCCCTCCTCCTATTCATGCATATCCCCGGGAGAAAACTCTGCCTCGAAACTAAAACATGGCCAGACCGCATTCTTCAATCAAAGACCCAAATCAGGAAACTCTGCACATTGAACCTCGGAAACGCCTAATTGAAAGAACCATGTGAAGAACAGATGTTCACGTCGACACAGCCTAAGAGGAGGTTACGAGCACCATGGGAGGGTCCGGGAATGAAGACGGGTAGTGAATAGGAGGAATCGGATGCAAACTGTGTATGGAAAAGGAAAAAAAAAGAGAAACACAGAAAATGCATGATGTGAAAAGGAAGAGAAGATGCAAACAAGACAACAAAGAAGGAAAAAATTTCTTCCTTATATTTGCGGGTACTCACGTCCCCACAGAGAAACAGTCAGAGCTGGCAGCACCACGTGAAGTGTCATGTGATACTAGCTTTCAATTCAGCGTTTCGCGCACGGCTCGCGAAGAGCTCTCGTGAAGGAGCTCCAGTGAAGCTCTAAAAACGACGAACTCCAATTCCCCAAGCTCCCTCATTTGATGTCTTGGGGCAATGCAAGCTGCAGGGCCGAGCTGTTGAACCTGCGTCCTTTTTCTTTTTTCCGTTCCCTCATTATCTCCGGCTGAGTCGGATCGGCTGGTTTGGTCTTGATTTTCTCCCCGCCCCCTTGCCGTGTGTGTGTCTGTTGCTCCCCGTGCCAGGATCAGTGGTTGATGTGCTGGCTGTCCGATCCCTGTTTCTAATGTTGTGCAGCTTGAGATAACGAACGACCTGAGTGAGCTTGCTTTCTGACCTTCAGGTGCTGCAAGGACGGCGAAGTTGACCGCCGTTTTCGGCACATTCCCCCGACTCTTGTTTTTCCTTCCCCTCTCTCGAGTCATTTCTCCACGGAAGCAGCCGGGTTGGGTACTTTCAGCTGGACCGGTGGTTTGGCGTGTGAGCTGTCTCACCCAAGACACACTGACACTCCCACCCATTTTGAGATGGACCAGCTGATATTGGCCCCAACACCCATATTCGAGGCGATGATCCATCCATGTGGCCAACCGGGCCAAACCACCCCACGCTGGCTTGCTTCACATGCTCACTCTGACCAAGCAGAATGCAATATCAGCCAATACCTTAGCAACTCCCCCCTCCAAAGTCTTCTTCCCCCCCCCCTCCTCGATGTTTTCATGCCTCACCAGTCGAGAACATCACCTTTCGCTCCGCAGCCGTGCACACCGCAGGTGTTAGCACTGTAAGCGTACAACGGGTGGCTCACATGCAACCACCACAAGAAAAGTATCCCGGCGGAGCTAGTTTAGCGCACACATACCCCTATATGACTGCAAAAGCATGTTGCCGGGGTTCGGCTGGCGCCTTGGAACCGTGAAATTGGCCCAGAATGCCAGATATTGAGCCTTTTTCGCCTCTCGCTATTGCTGGCATACAGTATGAGTCTTGGGGACATCAAGAGAGAGAGAGAGAAAGAGAGTCCCTTCTGGCCAACACCGACGATGAATGCTTCCAGCTGTCGATGAGTGGTCGTCGGCCTAGCGCCTCCGGCTTCCCCTCTTGGTAGTCCATGGTCGGTAAGTCCAAATGTCTGTAGACTGTAGACGTGATATCTTTTTTTCTTCTTTTTTCTTCTTTCTTCTTCTTTTGTTTTTAGGGTCTTCGGCGCTTCTCCCAGTCCCGGTAGGTTGAGCACGCTAAAAACGGGGGCGGCGCCGGGGAAGGGACCCTTAGAACAGCAAAAAAACAGACTTTTACAGGAAAGGCGAACGACCGACCGCCGGAAAAAAAGAATCTGGCAGCCCCCTCGCTTGTGTCGGCTCACTGTGTCCCGCCCGCCCAAATAGAACCGTCGTCTCCGTAGCTTGAAGGCGAACCGCGGCCCCTGTATTGCACCTGATTTCTGTCGCTTGCACGCACTTTGCCGCCTGCATCGCTCGTACAATCCCGCTGCCCAGAACATCGTGCAGCCTTTTCTGTCGGGACTTCTTGGCTTCACAATCTTCAGCTTCCTTCCTCCACCCATCCCGCCCTCGCTCCTTCCTCTGCTCCCGTTTCGACTTTTGGCTGCTCCTTCCCCATTCTGCTCTCTATTCAGCCTTGCGTATATTAGTAATGGAGAGTTGTGCTGCATTTCTTTTGCCGTCCTATATCGGGGTCTAAATGTCATCTCTTGTCTCTCTCAGTCTCTCTTTTCTCGTCTTTCTTCACCCTTCCTCACTCTCACTCTGACTCTCACTCTCACTCTGACTCTCACTCTCACTCTCTCTCTCTACATAATTGCGGTGTTTGTCTGTTTTTCATCCATTCAACCGGCCGGCCTTATCAGTATCTTTATCGGTTAGCAGTTCGCAAATGCCACAGGTTAATCTTGCTTTTTTTTGCCCTCGTTAGCACCCTTCTCCGATCTTGTTGCCACCAGCTCTGGCTTAGACCACCGACCGGCGTTCTGTTGCCCGCGCCAGCCATCTCGCTCTTCTCGGGTTGTTTCGGCCTTTTTGCATCTCCTTGGGATTTATCTCTTTTTTTAAGCCTTGCCAGAGTACTGCTGGTGTTCTGCTTTTTCCCCGTTGATTTCACGTCTCGTTTTTTTCCCTGTTCGTCCCCGACCGAGTCTTCCGCAGCTGTGAACTCGACGATCTGAACTCAACTTATCTCGCACATTGTCTCACCAATTGCTCGTTGTCCATTAATATCAGCTTCTCCGCCGCACCGCCAGCCTTCTCCATGGATTCCTTCGGCCGCTGTATTGGGTAGTTCCGTTGTTGTTGTTGTTGCTATCAGTACCGAGTCTGCCGCCGGATCTGTGGCCGGGCGGCATTGTCTGTCTGCTTTCTCTATCGCTTTCTTCCTCTTGGTGTTACACCAAACACCCCCGGTTCAACTCTCCCATTCCCGCACGTCCCTCCCACCACTTTTTTTTTTGGTGTCGATACGAACTGGTTGTACGAGTACTTATCGAATCCCCTTCCATGCTCGTTGGGCCACGACTCTTCTGGACTCATCACTTTCTTCACCGACCTTCTATCCTGTTCTACTTTCCCTCCCAATCTCACTGTATCTCCTTTCCCACTGGCTGAAACCTGCTCCGCATAGTTCCCTTGCATGTGGAGGTGGGAGGCTGCATATCGGCAATTTCACCGCGCGAGCCTTTTCGTTTCTTTTTCTTGGGCCTGCCGTTTTTTTCAGCCACACTTTTTGCTCCATCACGAGGGGGGAATCTTGAACCCTACCGTTGTGTTTCTCCTCCTCTTCTCTCGTCTTCAATTCGCCAATAGCCACAATCCGCCACCATGATGGACTCGTGGCCGAGGGAGAAGAAAAAGAGCGACGCCATGCTCGTCGAATCTCCACGCTCTGTCCGTTTCACAGCAGACGACGAAATCCCCCGTCCCGACAAGATCCGCATCCAACCACCCTCCTCGACCGTTATGGATCGCTCTGCCATCGACCACTCCGACTTTGTCCACCTTGACCCCCACGGTCTTCGAGACGACATCACCGCCGACCTCATTCCTCCATCGGGGCCCCGATATTCCGACCCTCCCCCATACCGCGAAGGTTCCTTCTCTCACTCCACAGCTAGTCTTAACGGATCGGCCCGGAGCTCACGGAACAGCACCAGCGAGATGGCGGATGCCCAATTCCCCGGCACTCCTTCTTCATCCTCCGGCCGGCCACCACGCCCGTCCGCTCCCTCTCGGACTCTCTCCAATACCTATGCTCCTGTCCGTCGGCCCACTGGCGTATCATTTGTCAACGCCCATTCCCGATCCCCCTCCAAGACCCGTCGGGTCAACCAATTTCGCGACCGAGCCTACCTCAACAAGTTGAAGCAAGACTTCAACCATCAATACTTCGATGGATATCCCAATGGCAACAACTACGCCGATTCTGACTCCGAGGGAGAGACGCCAACATCCGAAGGCGGCCACTTTGACAATCCCGATGCCGAAACTATCATGTTCTACGGAAACGAAGACTTGCAACCCACCGAGGAAGACATCAAAGACCCATCCAGCCGCGAGCGCCTCGAATGGCATGGAATGCTGTCGGCCGTCCTTACTGGAGATGTCGTCAAGCAAGAAAAACGCCGTATCAATCTGTCAACCGCCACCCCCGTTGACAAGGTTCGTGCCAGCGAAGTCTGGATGGGACTCCGTGCCAAAGTCTGTGGTCGTTATCCCCCCGTCCAAAAGCGTATTATCGAGGACAGCCGCCAACAATTAGACCACGACCTCGACGATATCATCAATTTCGAAATCAAGGGCGAGGCCGACGTTGGCATGACGCCCTATGAGCAGGTCAAAGCTGTCGTTGAAAAACTTGATCGTCTTCAACAGCTCTACCCGTCGTGGAAGACACTCTCGGCCCATCACAAGAAAGCTAAATCCGCCGCCTTTCAAGAATCCTACGACGCCATCATCTCTTGGTACAACACCATAGAGATGATCAACACACAACTCGCCATTCTCCGGAATTGGGTGGGAAACCCCGAGCTCGACTTCAAGACCACGAATCAGCGATCTCCAAGCGGCGCCCCGCTCAACGATGAATCCTCGTTCCTCGACCGCCTATTGAAGGAAGACGGCCTGAAGTCACTATATATCACCGAGGATGACGAGGATTTCGCTTCGAATCGCAAGGACTCGGACCGGGAGATCCGGAAGGGCATGCTCGACCCGTTGGTCAAGGTCATCACCAAGGCGAAGCTTACTGTCATCGATAACGCCGAGGCGTTTGAGAAGCGCCACCTCCCGCCGTTCATCGAAGATCTCCTAACTCTAATCAGCTTCCCGTCTCGACTGGTCGAGGAAATCATCCGGGTCCGACTCGCCTATGCCAAAACCGTCAAGGAAGCTGCGCAACAGAATCCTCTCATGCTTGACCAGATGATTGGCCAATTTCACTACCTCCTGAAGCTCGCCATCGGCATCAAGCAGGGCAATATCAACCTCTCCGAACCTCAGCCTGGCTGGGATCTACCCCCATGGATTGATGAGAGCTTTGATGTCGTGGTTCTGGATGCGCTCAAGAACTACTTCAAAATGCTCAACTGGAAGCTATCTGGAAACAAGAATACCTTCAAGGAGGCCGAGCTGCTCTTCCAAGAGTGGGAGTTTGCCAATGAGATTGGCCGGCACCTGCAACGCGGTGATATCGAGGTTGCCGAACAGTTCAGCTCGTTGACGTTCAAGGCTCTCAATCGTCTTAGCCAGACATTTGAGCGCGAACTGCAGGTCAAGGAGAAAGAAAGCACCCTGGAGATGAGCAAACGCTACAAGGCATGTTTGGATTCGGTGCGCGTGCGTCAGCGCATGTTGCAGCGCTTCTCTCGTCGGCTTACGGTGAACTACGAAAACGCTTCCGACCTCAGCATTGCCTTCTCGCCCGACAAGCTTCAAGACTTTTTCAACAGCCTCGCGGCATCTGGCCACGTTCTGCTGCACTGCCCGGCCCTGGAGAGTGACGGTCTATGTTTGATAGCATCGTCCACGCTTCGGTATCGATCCGAGGACGAGATGCAACAGCTGCTACGGGTGGTTTCGGAAGATCTCACCAAGGTCACGTTGGAGAAGTCCTCTGGAGCTGTCGATGCCAACCCGTACATCCTGATTCTCCGGCCCGAGAGCCCACCGCAATGGCTGGGACAAACGACGACTGTCAACTTCGCGTCGATGAGCATTGATCTGAAGCGCGGCCAGGTGCGTATCTGCGCATATGGCTCCCAGGTCCTTCTCGAAAGTGCTCGCAGGGAATTCCTCGATGCCATCGACATGCACCTGGACCTGGTGGTCGAACAGCGATCCAACATCCACAAGGTCAACTCGCGCCTGATGGATCTGCGGCGAGTGGCCTACAAGCTGTCGAATACGGTCATGGACAGTGTGGAGAAGATTCGCGCACAGACAGCCGGCAAAGATTGTCTTGAACTTATCCAGACCTGCTTTGTGTCTGCGACGGAATTCGGTCAGCGCTCGCTGATGGATATGGACAGTAACCGCAAGCAGATGAACAACCTCAAGCTCACCAAGCTTGCCCTTGACTGGGTCAGCTTCATCTGCGATGACTGTGTGAGGTCGGACCGAAAGACCTTCCGCTGGGCCGTGACGGCGCTCGAGTTCGCCATGGGCATGACGCGGGGACGTCACATTCTTGCGTTGGACGATGAAGAGTACACGCGGCTCCGTGCCAAGGTTGCCGGGTGTATGTCACTGCTGATTTCGCATTTCGACATCATGGGAGCGAGGTCGACTCTGGCAGCCCAAGCCGAGACTGAGCGCAGCCTGGAAGCACTGACCAGCCAGTTGAAACGGCTTGACAAGACTCAACTCATGGACGATGACTACGCGCAGGAGTATGTCTCCGGCCACCGCATGGAGGCGCTGCAACATGTCGACGACTTCCGTCTGCAGAAGGACTCGGAGCGCTCAGCCACCGGACGTGTGCTCGAGGTCAGCAACGAGGTCGATCGGTCGTTGGCGTATCTCTCGGCGTCGGCATCCAACGGTACGATGCGCTGGCAGCTAGGCCACTTTGTTGGCGCGGGCACGTTTGGTAACGTGTACGCGGCGATGAACCTGTACTCGGGCCAGCTGATGGCGGTCAAGGAAATCCGGTTGCAGGACCCCAAGTTGATCCCGACGATTGCCGAGCAGATCAAGGATGAGATGGGGGTTCTCGAGGTGCTGGATCACCCCAACGTTGTGTCGTACTACGGTGTCGAGGTGCACCGCGACCGGGTGTATATCTTCATGGAGTTCTGCTCCGGTGGCTCATTGGCGAGTCTCCTGGAACATGGCCGCATTGAAGATGAGCAGGTCATCATGGTGTATGCGCTCCAGTTGCTGGAGGGTCTGGCGTATCTGCACGAGAGTGGAATCGCTCATCGTGACATTAAGCCCGAGAGTGAGTTTTTCTTCCTTTTTTTCTCCCTTTTTTTGTTCGCTGTCCACGTCAAGTACTAACAATGTTCTCTCCCATATAGACATTCTCCTCGACCACAACGGAATCATCAAGTTTGTCGACTTCGGCACGGCCAAGGTGATTGCGAAACGCGGCCGCACCCTTGTCAATAACGATGCGGCACCGACGGCCGGCAACAAGTCGATGACTGGCACACCGATGTACATGTCCCCCGAAGTCATCAAGGGCGAAACGCCGGGACCCGACCGGGCTGGGTCCGAAGACGTGTGGTCGCTGGGCTGCGTGATTCTCGAAATGGCAACGGGCCGGCGGCCGTGGGCCAACCTCGACAACGAATGGGCGATCATGTATAACATTGCGCAGGGGAACCAGCCGCAGATGCCAACGGCGGACCAGCTGAGTCCCGAGGGCATCGATTTCCTCCGGCGCTGCTTTGTTCGCGACCCGACGCAACGGGCCACGGCGATCGAGCTGCTCAGCCACGAATGGATCCAGGTCATCCGCAACCAGGTGGTTGATCCGTCGACGCCGAGTGATATGAGCGGGTCGGCGCAGCTGACGCCCGCCGGATCGGCGAGTAGTAATGTGAGTGCGGGCAAGAATGGGGATAGGGATGGGTTTTATTGATCTGTGCGGGCCCGGCACAGGGGGGGTAATCTCGGGTGATGTGGTTTCTTTACGGTTGACGGATGTTGCTTTTTTTTGTTCTCGTTTTGCGCTTTTTGCCTTCTTCACATGGCGGGATATGGGTGGTTCCCTCTCTGGATATCTAATTCGTGTTATCGTTGCTGTTTCTTTTTCATGAAACGCGGCCCGGGCCGGCTTCGTTTCTGGTTCTGGTTCTTCTTCTTCTTCTTCTTCTTCTTCTTCTTCTTCTTCTTCTTCTTCTTCTTCTGTCTCCTACGTCGGAGTCTTCTTTTGGTCGGCGGCGCATATGGGAACGACTTGTGCGTTTGTTGCGTTTTTGTTATATCTTCGATTCTTCTTGACGGCCGCGGGTTTATATTTTATCATTGTTCTGCGGTTTTTGTTTTTTGTTTTTGAAAGCGGTGGTTTTCCTTCGGCGACTGGCATGTTTGAAGCTATTTTTCTTGTATTCTGGGCATCTTTCATGGCGATGAACACTCCTGTGACATATATTGCGGGATTTCGAAAATGTAATGGAAGAATGAATATATTCCACGCGAATGCGGGTGTACTATGCCAAAATATGAATGCTGCTCTATGATGCTATGCGTGACTCGGTGCTGTGATCTCCGAGTCTTGTTTGTAGGTACAAGAATAAAAGAATGCGCGGATATTTACACACAAATGGCCCAAACTACAGTCCCGAGGGAATGCGGTACAACTCCTTCTCGCCACAAGTCTCCCATAACACTCTCTTGACATCTTCAAACACGCGGCTCGGCGCATCGATGGCCCACAATACATCGAGGTGCTCGAAGTCGTCGAGAACAACGGCATGCACCACGCGCACATGCGGCTCGCGGCGCGAATCTGCCAGTCGGTCGAGCAGGCGGCGGCCGTCCACAAGGTCGTCCGAGCCAGCGACCCAGACGGCCAGCGGCGGGGTGTGCTGGGCGAACCACGGATCCAGCGGCGCGGGCTTCTCCGACGGCTCGGCCAGCCAAGCGTCCTCGGCGGCAATCTGGTCGGCGGTGTGCAGAAAGCTGCGGTGGCGGGCAAACGACGCGGTCCACCAGCGCATGGACGCGGCGCTGATGTACACGGGCGCGAACTGGAACATGCGGGCGCGCAGGCCGCGGTCCCAGCGGCGGTCGGACCAGCCGAACAGGTACGCGAACACGGCGTAGCCCATCCAGCCGTGCAGGGCCGGCGGGGTGAGCGCGCGGCTGGCGGGCATCACGGGGATGAAGGCGCGCGGGCCGAACACGGCGGAGAAGAGCGGTGGCGGCAGCGCGGTGAGCAGGGCGAGGAACGGGTGCTGCGGGATCAGCGGGCCGGCGTAGGCGGCGGGGGCCAGCGCGCAGATCACCGAGACGGAGGCGGAGAGTGTGGGCGGTGTGCAGGGGGAGAAGGCGGTGGATACGGCGAGCAGCGCTTGGGCGGTGCCTTGGGAGTGGCACACCAGGCCGACCCGACCGCCGGAGGCTCTACTACTACTACTGCTACTACTGCTACTGCTCGCGTTGGCAGCGGGAGTGGTGGGGGTGGTGGAGGCGACGACGTGGGCGACCATGGCCGGCAGGTCGAACACGGCCATGTGGCGTATGTCCCAGGCCCACATGCGTGGGTCGTCGGGCGACAGGCGGGCATGGCGCGGGCGGAAGCCGCAGCGCGAGTCGCCGAGCCACACGTCGAAGCCGGCCTTGCACAGGAAGAAGGCGAGCGAGGCGTCGTCGGTGGCGCAGAAGGCGCCGGAGCTTTGCAGCAGGCCGTGGAGAAGCAGCACGGGGAAGCGGCGGCGGGGCCCGGGCCCATCGGCCGGGGCAGAGGGTTCGGAGGCGTCGGTGATGCGCCACAGATCCAGGATGAAGCCGTCTTCCGTGTGCAGGTCGGTGCGCTCTGCGTCCAGACCAACCCGGCGGGCGTAGTAGGAGATGTCGCACACCAGCCGGTCGGGTCCGCCTTCCGAGGGGGAGTAGCGCGCCCCGGCCCCGGCAGCAGCGGACTCGGCCGTTGCCTCGACGTCTGGAGGGCTGCTGTGCCGCGCCGTCCACGCACGGGCCTCTGCGCGCCGGAGGCATTCGCGGCGGGCCTCTTCCTCGGCAAACGGGCGCGCGGGCCCCCGGGAGCCGGGCCACCGGACCGCCTGCGTCACGCGGGATACCAGGGCCGCAGCGACGATCACGGCCAGGTACGACACGCTGAGCACGGCGGACGACACGGTGAGCGTGAGGACGTGCAGCCGGGTGACGATGGCTGCAGCTCCCGGGGTGTTGGTGGGGGCGGTGGACCCCGGGGCCGGCGATGCGGATTGCGCGGTCCAGGTGCGGATGGGCGGGAAGAGAGGGTGGGTGCTGATGCCGGCGAGGCGCGTGGTCCCCGCGGCCGAGGGGTATAGGTGTGCGGGAGAGGCCATCTTAGGAGTAGAGAGACAGGACTAGGGAGGGCGGCATATATGGAGATAAGTGGTCGGTCGCAGCCAGCGCGAAAAGAGGAAGAAGAGGGACGATAAATCAGAGCCACACGCCAGTAATGCACGCCATTGCGGATATACAGGGCGAACAAGGCCGACACAGCCGGGAATCAGCAAAAGAATGCGAGGAACGGAACAAAAAGCCCGCAGTAAAAAATATACCGAGCCGGTGAAGAAGACATGACGTTGGCCGTTTGACGGTAAAATCCGGCGCCGATGCAGCCACCGGTATCACGTGCGGCATCACATGGTTCAGCCACAGCACGCGTCAAAAGTCTCGGCTGCAGAAGCGCGTCAAGTCAAATCGAGGAGAGGTCAAGCCACACTTTTTTTTCCAGCTTGCCGAGGCCTAAGTACTTCTCCAGCAAAAAAGTCGCCAAGCAGCTTCTTCGATCACATTCACGGGTTTCGTTTCTTTCTCTCTCTTCTCATCTTCCCATTTCTCTGTCCCCGTGGACATTTTGCGTCGGTGTAGAGCTTCATGCAGCTCGGTCTCTATATATTGCTCTAGTTTTCTCTTCTATACGTTCCAATTGACTCTCGGTTATACTTCAGCACGTTGAATGGCCTGCTCTTCCTCAGTCTCCCTCGGCGCAGTCTTGTCCCGCTTTCATCTCGGCTTGTCGCGGGCTCGGAATCTGATGCCGGTATCTTACAAATGACTCGCCAGCTCTCTCTTTATATAACTCTGCCTCTCTCTCCATCTATGCCCGTGTAACAATCTGCCCACGTCTGTACAACCATATACTTCTCCCCTCTCAACTCCACAATGGCCTCCGTCCCCGCCAGCTTGGCCCGTTTGCGCCGCCGCCGGAGAAAGGCCGATAAGCCGCCCGCGCCGGCCCGACTTGTGCTTCCCGACCATGCAAAGGGCAATGTTGGCCTGATATCGGAGGATCTGTTTGCGGACCTGTTCCCGGCAGATGCACGATGTACGTTCTCGCGGGCACCATTATAGCATACAGCTGTCGTGTCCCACCTCATCTCTTCGGCTCCCTACTAACACCCTCCAGCTACGTCTGTCGATCCCGATACCATCTACTACATCGCTGTAACTCCCTCCGTTCCGTCGCCGTCTCCCACCGATACGCCGTGGTCGGTTGTCCCGGTTATGCGCGCGTCCGACCTCCCTCCCACCACCATCCAGTTCTCGCCGTCGTCGTCGGCGCTGCAGTCGTTCGCGAAGACCCTGCAGCAGGTTGCGCCGTCCAAGCTGTCCAGCCACATCCGCACGGGCATCGATGTGCTGGTGCTGGACACCGCGCCACTTGCCCTCGACACCGTGTTTGTGCGCCTGGAAAGCGACATCACCAAGCGTCTGGAGAACGGCGAGGGCACGTTCTTCCGCGAACACCCGTCTTCGGCGGCAAACGGCACCACGGCGGCGCTCGCGGCGGCGCTGACGCCCCAGCAGAAACTCGAAAAGGCCCTGCGCTATGCGCTCTCGGGAATGACGGTGGTGCACAGCGGCGATCTGTTCCCTCTGCCGCTTCCGCCGCATCCCATCACCCACGTGCCCTCGAACCCCGGCGAGATTCTCCTGTGTGAGCCGGTTGCCCAGGGAATCTTGTCTGCCGAGACCAAGATCATCCTGCGCAGAGGGCGCGTGCATCGAACCAAGGTGCCCCGCCCGGAAATGACGTCGTCGCGCGCCACGCTGGCCGAATTCGACGAGGACACGGCAAACGACCAGTTCTTCTCGGCGGCTGAAGACAAGTACCGCACCGATGTGCAAACCGACGGCGGCATGGAGTCTGCGACGGAGAACGAGTCCGACTCGGCTGCTGCCAGCCACGACGACGACGACGACGACGATGATCACGACAGCGACGAGATTTCCGACGACTCCATGGACGACATGATCTCCCTGCAGGCCCCCATGCTGCCGCCCACCAGCGCCAGCGGTGTCTCAACCATGCAGCCCGGCACCCCGACGCTCTTTGGCGGCCGGGGCCGCAAGACTAACGGCATTGCCACGCCCGGGTCGGTGTTCTCTAGCTTCACCGCCACCACCGCGCGCCCCGATCGCCAGCGCGGTCGGCTCTTCAAAGCCGAGAGTCTGATGCACCCCATCCCGGACGACCTGCTCCACCCACGGCCGGCCGCCGAAGACGACGACGAGGCGCGGATCTACGTCGACATTCCGTCGCTGTCCAAGATTGGCTGTTTCTCGGGCGACTGGGTGCGCATGGAGGCTGCGGAGGAGCCGCCGCCGAACGGCCTGGGCGGGCTGGGGGCCTTCGGCATGAATGCGTTTGCGGGGGGCTCGGTGTTTGGCGGTGGC
This sequence comes from Knoxdaviesia capensis, assembly GCA_001510575.1. Lineage (NCBI taxonomy): Eukaryota > Fungi > Ascomycota > Sordariomycetes > Microascales > Gondwanamycetaceae > Knoxdaviesia > Knoxdaviesia capensis. Next base: position 275,276 of record LNGK01000008.1, on the reverse strand, counting down.
GGCGCGGACGGTTTGAAAGATGCCGACGACATTGTGTGGCGGCCGGTGCGGGTGTTCAGTCTTCCCGAAAGCTACTCGAACCGCCCCGTCACGCGGATCCCGTCGTCGTCGCGCCATGACGGCGGCCCTGGCCGGCGGCTCTCGTTCTTCGACTCGCAGCTGCGCAAGCCTGCCACCAGCCCCGCGGCCTACGCATCGCCGATCCTACTAGCCAACCTCGACGGCGCGCCGTATGTGCGACTATCCCCGCTCAAGCGCAGCGCGTATCATGGGAAAGGCACCCTGCCCAAGTTCACCAGTGCGGCGCGGCCGCCGGATGCGCGCATGGTGAGTCTCCACCAGATCCGCTCGCCGCTGTCAACGGAGGCGGTGTATACCACGGCAATCGTCGCCGGGGCCAAGCGGTACTTTGTGAAGAAGATCCGGTTGTTGCGGCGGGGTGATATCATTGCGGTGCCCGTGGACGCCCGTCTGGGGCGGTCTCTGTATGAGGCACCGGCTGCGGCTGCTAGTCCCGGGGCGGCCGGCTCAACACCGGTTCCCCCGCCGTCGACTTCTGGTCCGGCAGCAGGTGGGGAGATTGATATTGAAGATGTCATGGCTCTCACCACCGCCACAGTCGCGTCTGGGCAAGCGGCTGCTGCTGCTACCGGGTCAGGAGCCGGCACGTTCGCTGAGGTGGCCTGGTTCCGCGTCGGGCAGGTGGTGGTCGCGCGGTCAGACGATAACGACAACAACCGGCCGCACCTGGACGAGAGCGAGGACGTCTGGGGCGAAGTTGCGTGTTTCGACAGCTCAGCAGCTGCCCTCAATATGTCGGGCTTTGAGACTAGCCGGCTGCCCGAGACCACCAAGAGCAGCTGGCCGTACTACCTCGGCGTGCGCCGACTCCCGCGCACCCAGCCGCCGGCCGACGGAGACTCGGGCCGCGCCGGCACTGTCTCGTTTGCGGCGTCGATGTGCGAGAAGCCGTATATCTCGCCGACGCGGCGGCGGCTCCGCGAGCTCATGGCGGCTGCCACCACCCAGCGTGCAATCCACCTCAATATGCCGCCGGTAGCCGTGCTTCTGGTGTCGACCCACCGCGGCGTCGGAAAGGCAACGACGGCCGTCGCGGCTTGTGGAGATATTGGCCTTCACTGCTTCACCATCGACTGCTACGACCTCCTGGGCGACTCCGGCGGCGCTTCGGGTCCTGGCAGTGGTGGTGGTGGCAGTGATGTGAAGACTGAGGGCTTCCTCCGCGCGCGGGCCGAGCGAGCGGTGAGCTGTGGCGGCGACTCCTCGGCGCTGCTGCTGAAGCACATCGAGTGTCTCACTGCTGAGCGCATCATCGCCACGCTGCGCGACGTGCTCTCGACGTCCGGTATCCGGGTCCTGCTGGCTACCACGGCGGAGCTGGATAAAGTCCCCGACGGGGCCCGTGGCCTGTTCACGCACGAGCTGGAAGTTCACGCGCCCGATGAGGCGGAGCGTGAAGCGATTCTCAAGTCGGCGCTCGATGAGCGGGGCGTCGCGGTGGATGCGGCTGCTGTGGACCTCAATGCGGTGGCTCTGCGCACTGCCGCTCTCGTTGCTGGTGACTTGGTCGATGTGGTTGACCGGGCGATTACTGCACGGCAGGCCCGGCTGGAGCGTCTTGCGGTGAACCAGGCTACCAGCCACAAGCAGGATGGCGTGTCGGTGCGCGACCTGCTGGTCGCCGGTGGCCCGGCCACGCGATGTCTGGTACGTGAAGACATCGACACGGCGGTGGACGCGGTCCGCCGGTCGTTCGCGGATGCCATCGGTGCGCCCAAGATCCCCAACGTGTCGTGGGACGACGTCGGAGGGCTCGCCAACGTCAAGGAAGCCGTGGCCGAGACCATCCAACTGCCGCTCGAGCGCCCGGAGCTCTTCGCGCGCGGCCTGAAGAAACGGTCGGGCATGCTCTTCTACGGGCCGCCAGGTACCGGCAAGACCCTGCTGGCGAAGGCCATCGCCACCGAGTACAGCCTCAACTTCTTCAGCGTCAAGGGCCCGGAGCTGCTCAACATGTACATTGGCGAGTCGGAGGCGAACGTGCGGCGGGTGTTCCAGCGGGCGCGCGACGCGCGGCCGTGTGTGGTGTTCTTTGACGAGCTGGACTCGGTCGCGCCGAAGCGCGGCAACCAGGGCGATAGCGGCGGCGTGATGGACCGCATTGTGTCGCAGTTGCTTGCGGAGCTCGACGGCATGTCCTCGGGGGGAAGCAACCGTGACGACGCTGATGAAGATGGAGCGGCGGCGGCGGCCGGCGGGGTGTTCGTGATCGGCGCGACCAACCGGCCAGACCTGCTCGACCCGGCGCTGCTGCGGCCGGGCCGCTTCGACAAGCTGCTGTACCTGGGCGTGTCGGACACGCACGCCAAGCAGGTGACGATCCTCGAGGCGCTGACGCGCAAGTTCACCCTGCACCCGTCGGTCTCGCTGCCGGCGGTGGCCGCGCAGCTGCCGTTCACCTACACCGGCGCGGACTTTTACGCGCTGTGCAGCGACGCCATGCTCAAGGCGGTGACGCGGCAGGCGGCGGCCGTCGACGCGAAAGTGCGGGCGCTCAACGCGGCCGCGGCCGATGACGCGGCCTCGACGGCATCTGCCACCACGGACAGCGAGTCGGCGGCGAGCAGTCGGAGCGGCCGGCAGCACCAGCGGCTCCAGATACGGAAGCAGCGGCACACGGAGGAGCAGAAACCGCGGCGCGTGGTGACCACGGCGTACTTCTTCGACCACCTTGCCACGGCGGGCGATCTCGCGGTGGCGGTGACGGCGGCGGACTTCTTTGCGGCGCACAGCGAGCTCGTGCCGAGTGTGAGTGCGGGCGAGCTGGCGCACTACGAGCGGGTGCGTGCGCAGTTCGAGGGCGGGCGGACCAATGCGCACCCGAGCCCGCAAAGCGCTGCCGGGGGCCCCGGGCCTGCTGCCGGCAGCGGCGGTGGTGGTGGTGGTGGTGGTGGGGTGCCCGAGGCTCGGCGGATTGCGAGCACGGGATCATCCGGACCGCGCGGCAGCAGCCGGCCCCCGTCGTCCAAGGGCAAGGGGGTTGGCGGGGGAGGCGGTCCGCGGTCTGGCGGGGGCGCCAGCTGGGCCGCGAAGGGGAAGATGCGGGCCGGTAGCAGCGAGGATCTGGGCGCGGAGACTCGTCTCGACGGCGCGGGGGTGAGCGATCGCAAGGGGAAGGGCAAAGCGGTGTTCCGGGAGGATCGGGCGAGTGATGACGATGATTTGTATTGATAGATCCTGTTCTCTTTTTTTTTTTGGTTATGGGCAAGCAAGGACAGGGGAACGGCCTCTTGGTATAGTCAGTCTCATCTCTATCCATATTTCAGTACTGTGGAAATGCATGGGATGTTCAATATGCCAGGAATCTCGTTCCAGAATCCATTTCCGTGAGATGACACCACACCGCCATCGCCAACCACACCCACAACATTAATAAACATCACCACCACCACCGCCAGCTGGACGCAGCCGCCACCGGCGCCCCCTTAAAACACAACAACAACAACAAGCTGGAGTATCCCCTATAAGGGCCCTTTGAGGTGTTGACGTTCGCCGAGAAGGCGGCTGGGCAGTACCCAGTTCAGGACAAACTCGAGCACTTTGGTGGAACGGTGATCGACCCCGCTCGACAACCGACGAGTCGCGGGTTCGAATTCCCTCGGGGGATTTGGGCTCGAACAAACCACGATCGGACGGGCCGGACGACGGAAGAGATGTAGTCCTGTCGAAGCTGGGCGGAGACCAGCGGACGAACTCTTTTTTTGGGTCGCTCTCAGGTCGTTCGTTTCTTGACTAGGTGGGCGGGAGAGGAGACAGAGCTAAAACAAGATCTTTCAAAAAAAAAAAAAAGAGGTTTTTGGTTGGTGAGGCTTGTGGTTGGTGGTGATCATCGTGATGTTCTTTTTTTCGCTGCAGTCTCCTGCTCTCCCTGCGTGCATAAGTGTCTGTGTCCTTACCCGTCGAGCACATGAAATCCACCCCACCACACCTGCCAGCCGTCCAGGCCCACCCTATAGATCCTGTTTTCTCCTACATGGCGTATAGCTCGGCGGGTGCACAAGCAGAGCCGATAGATGCTTCACCTCGAAGCGCATCTCATCCACGGTTAACAGCAGCCAGATTTCAGTATCACAAACCCTAACCCTAGCACTGAAGAGAGCAAAAATAACTGTCAGGTGCCGATCGTCTTCAGCCTTCAGCAAGAACTCCAACTCCCTCGCACACGGAAACAAGACCTACACAGAAAACAGAAGCTTGCAAATTGGAAAAAAAAAAGACGAGCTGCCTCCCTAGAAACTAAGAACAAACTGACAGAAACAGACAATGAGAGAGTATTTACTAGCTTCAGTGCGGCAGGCTCTTCAGATCAACGCTAACTAAACATGCTTGCGACACCACATCTACAGCACAAGTACCCTCCCCCAGCCTCACAAGCGTCCTGCACATCCCCTTCACGTGCTCTTCGCAGCAGCAGCAGCCGCAGCCGCCGCGGCCTTCTCATCATCCTCGCGTGCCTCCCGCTCCTCCTCCTCGGGCTCCTCGCAGATCGTCGATGCCGCCTCAACCGCGGCAATCTCCTGCGGCGAGGCAGCCTCCACCAGCGCGCCCATGTGCGAGATGACCGCCGGCGGGGCTTCCAGATCGAAATGGGCCGACTCCACACGCCAGCTGGTCGAGGTGGGCGACTGCAGCGCCTCGCGGAGGCTGGCGGTCGAAAATGCGCCGGTGGTGGGGGATTGCAGGTTTTCGTTGGGAGAGACGGTTTGCTTAGGGGGCGTCGAAGGCGTCGCCGGGTCGGCAGCTGTCGCACCGGGGTTCAGCGGTTCCGGGCCAGGGGCGCGCCAGCTGCTGGAGGTGGGAGATTGCAGAGACTCGCCCAGGGACACGGGGTCGGACGACTTCCAGGCACTGCTGGTGGGCGACTGCAAGCTGCCGGCAGCGTCCTTCTCCGACGACTCGCCACCTTCGACCGCCTTCGACGCGGCCTCGGGCTTCTCTTCCGCGGTATCCTTCTTGGCCTCCTCGGCCGCCGGGGGCTTTCCGTCCTTGCCGTAAACCTGGTTCCGCAGGCTCTGCAACCGCATCTCCTTGGCCTTCTTAGCGGCCTCGTCAGCAATGCTGCGGATCGGCGTGGTGGCGGCCGCGGGTTTCGTCTCGGGAAGCGGGGGAGCCGTCGGGGGCGCGGGGGTCGAGGATGAAGAAGCGGCCACGGCAGCGGCGGCAGCACCGGCGGCAGCGGCACCTGCGGCCGCAGCCTTCGCCGCAGCCGCTCCGGGGGCAGCCGGTCTCCGGAAGCCGGGCCTTATGAGAGGAGCCTTCTGGGCCTGGCCAATGGGAGGGATGGTGTGCTCATCGTAGAAGATCTTGACCTTCTGCTTCAGCTCGCCGTACTCGTTCCACTCTTCAATCTCGACAAGGTCCTACAGCAAACAGCCACCGGGTTAGTCATGCCGACTGAGGGGAACCTCTGCTCGAGAAAAAGAGAGAAAACAAAAAAGGGGGAGGCCAAGGATGTGCACATACTCCTAACACGAAGCCCTCCTGGACAAGAGCGGGAAGCTTCCTTACGCGGCCCTCGGCGTCTTTTCCGGCTCGGCGAGTCCACAGCATACGGGCCCGGGTATCCACAGCCACATCGACGGCCTTGAAGGGCACGCGATTGGCGCGCAGGATGGTCTCCAGGCGCGAGGTGGCGGTGACAATATGCGACGAGCCCGCGGTCAGCGACGTGTAGATGTACAGGGCCGGGTCGTTCGACAAGGCGGCTGCGGGGGCGGACATGGTGGCGAGGTGAGGGGCCTTTTGCTGCGGGATGTATATCGGACGAAGGGGGAGGAAACTAGTCGAGGTTGGGCGGCGATAGCTGCATGCGAGGCTGAGACAGTTGGGCAATCACCAATCAGGCTCCACGGCAAATACGAGGGGAGGTTTTCGAGAAATAATCTGCCGAGGTGATGACGTGAGAAGGCAGATGACGAGTCTCTCAAAGCAAGAAAGTGCTGGATCGACGAGGGGAGAAGCTTCGGGTTGCTTGAGATTGCTATCTGGTGTCAAGAACCCTGGACTCTGTCAGTATGTCAGCGTCAGCTACGAGAAGCAGAGGTTAAACCATTCCAGAAATCGGTATGAGGCAGAGCTTTCGACGCCGTCATTTCCCTTCCGTTGGCCAGAGCGAAACTCACCGGATGAGGCGATATCGGGGGTGTTTGTTGATATACAAGATTCCCTCCCGCGTGGCGATATCGGCCGATAGAGGTGAGCCGAAATGAGAGAAACGAAAGATGACAACAGTTCCCAGCCGATAGGGAGATAGCGAAGTTAGAGCAGATACGAATTGAAACCAGAGCCAGAAAAACACCCCAAGAACAGAGTATGCAGAAAGAAGAAGAAGGGAAGAGGGGTGAGAGAAGATCTCTTTTATTTTACTCTTATCTTTTTTGGTGATGATGCCTGTTTGGGGATAAGGGGGAATTCGTTTGGGGGGAAATCTGCTGAGGAAGGCGCTCGTTGGCGGGGGTTAGTTTTTGGGTGTTTTAGCCCCAAATCAGAAGTGTTTCGGGCCTCGCTCGTTCCTTCTTTGCAGAGAATAGCGCTGTGATTCTGCTTCATAGAAAATAGGCTCACGTGAAGGCTGGTGATGCCACGGTGGGGCAGGAACGACCCAGACGTCAAGGCCCAATCTGAGACCGACGATTGGCTGAAATCTGTGGAGTGCCTCCCTGATGAGGTATTCCGCGCGGTGGAAATCAGTTTGCTACGTAATGTTATGGCATACGATACATGAGTGTGGCAGACCCTAACCCCAAGACAGACTGGATATCCGGAGGCCCTCGGGGCTTTTTTCAGATAGGAGCCACCGGGTTGTCTATGCCCCACTTATCCGGCTCGGCGTCCCGGTGACGGCCACCGTCTCTGTTCTCCCGGCCTCTTCTCCACACCGTCTTTGCTTCGCCGCTCCTCCGCGCTTGTGGTGGCCACCCTGTGCTCGATGCCACCTCACCACGCGACGGCGTTCGTCTCATGTTCATTTGTTTGTTTGTGTGTGGCTGCTGGTCCCGGTCTGGGTTCCTGCATGCTTCTGGAAGCTTATGCGCACACTGGCGGTCCAGTGTGTCTCATTCCCCCGAGTCAATATGAGCTAGACTTTCTGAAACCTAGCGGACAAGATTCTTTAAAATGAACTACCAGTGCCGTGCCGTTCAGTGTTTCCGCGTCGGATAAAGCAGCAGAAAAGAAGGACGCCAACCCCCCTAAAAAAGCTTTTACGAGAACCCTGGTCTGCCTTCGCTGTGTCGCTGTGTTTCGTCCCCCAGCCTGTCCGGGGATCTTTTGGCGGATCTCGGTCCAGGCCATGGATGGACAAATCGACTTCTTTTTTTTTTTTCGGGAAACCCTCATCTGAAGCGGTGGAAGGTAATGCGTACAACATGTAGTTTTTTAATTCAAGGGGGGAGGGGGCCTCACTATGAAATGACTTGTATATCTTGTTGTGCTGGCCAGTATCCGGATGTCAGGGTTCGATTCTATATAAATGTCTCTAGGCGGGACCTGAGATTAAGTACTTTTGGATGCAAGATCTGTGGCGTCAACCCGAAGCTTGGAGCACTCCAAGTCCTTGAAAAGGAAAGAAAAGCTCCTTCCCAAAAGGGGGAAAATTAGCATGACCTGAAATTTATGTGGTGCTCTTCGACGACGGCGTTTTCTGTGATTGACCTTGTGCGGTTCCCCTGATAGCAAACCCCGAATACAAGATTTTTTAAGATTATATACCAATGATGAGACACGCCCAATCTCACGCAGGGTCACTGTAATCATGACTTGTGAATTACGGATCGCGATCGTCCCAGTTTGTGACCGTCTCCGTTCGTGATGCATCGTGTGGAATACGCAACCGGCGTGATGAATGCTGCTTTGGGACTGCTGGCCGGCCTGCAGAGGCCGTTCGCTGGATTCCCTTGGGTTGACGAGATATCCCTAACAATATCTATCCCAGCCGTGGCTTTTTGTCGTGCGATGAGGGACCATCCTCACAGGCCTGGATGATGGAGGCGAGGGGAGAAAAAAAAGGGGGGTATATGGGGGCAGGCCAAGTTTGTGTAGACGACGCATGTAAGACGCACGTACTTCGACGGCAAACATGGCCGTTTGGGTGGCATCGGTGTTTAGCACCGACTACCGAGTCCGGGTCACCAGGTTTCTCTGCAAGGTCGGCGTTTGCCGTTTGTGCTGACAACGCCCTCCGTCCCGGCGACCAGGAGGGTTGGTGTGTGTTTATCTTGCTTGCGGCAGACTTTGATTCACAGGATCGATCTGGTGCTAGATCCCCAGCATTTCCGACTGCAGCGAAGGAGCCATAGCGAGAAAATAGCAGTGAGAGGGGTTTCATTCCATCGGGGAGAGGAGGGGAGTTGATTTTCGGGCAGTTGTTATTCCCTTGGGCAGCTGATCCCTGAGACAGGCGAGGAACGAGGATAAAGAAGAAGCGATCGAGAGAGGACCGCCGGTTCGTCTGGTGCGTTGCACGTGGCTGCATACGCCTTTGTAGCGAGTCGATACAGCGAGTGAGAGGGACAGAGACAGAGGGTCGTGAACCCTCAGAAAGAAAGGAGAACATGGGACCGGGGTATATGGATGGATCATGACCCAGCTCCAATAACATAGATACTGGCCGTCTGCCAGCCTCGAGATCCACCAGTCTTGGGTTCTCTTTCTCCTCCAGCCTCACAATGTCTTTACGCTCTCTATTCTCTGCAATCGGCATTTTCCCTTTCTATTTGTTTCTTCCCACAATCTCTTGTTCGCTTCCACTCCTTTTTTTGTATCATCCAAGACAGTAGTTTAACCCGACCTTGCTGTGACTTGGACATTCCATTCCTTTTTGCTTCTTCGTTGGTTTTATCAGTCCCTCACTCTTATCCAACTTGACAGTAAGGTTTTGCCACTCCCGCTTGAACAAGAAGATCTGAAAGATGAAGACCACATCCGTCATTTGTGCCCTCGTTGGCTCTGCCTCGCTCCCGAGCGCCCACTACACCCCTTCGAACCAGCTCGCGCTGAGCGACGTGCAGGTTGGCAGCGCCAGCAAGTTCGTCCGCCACCACGAGAACAGCTTCACGCCGACTAAGGGCAACGCCGATCGACCCGGACGCCACGTGCAACGAGAGCTCGGTGCCGGCGCCGCGGGTGCAGACCGTCAAGGCCGGCGACAAGCCGGCGCTGAAGCAGGCGTTCGGCCGCACCGACATGCTGCACCCGGCCGCCCCCCCCGCGCCGGTGGACGTGCTGCCGATGGCCCGAGGCCAAGTCGGCGACGATCCAGGGCCAGTGGTTCAAGATCCATTCGCCGCTGGTGTGCACCGGCTAGGACCTCGTGCGCGCCGAGCACTTCGGCCTGCACGGGGCCCTCCCAGCACCATTGTTGTCCCTACCCGCAGCGCGAGTGTTGGCGCTGGTGCCGCCGTTGAGGGTGAGAGGGTGTCGAGGACTGCCCAGAGGGCCGTTGCCCCCACCGCGTTACCCGCAACAAGAACAAAGAGAGCCTTGTTTGCACCGCCCGCCACTTTCTTGTTCTTGCTTCCATTTTCTTCAATTCTTCTCCATGGTTTGGCGTTTTCGTGTCACTATTTCTTTGATTCCATGCTTGCTGTGATACTTCTTTTTGGATGTGAACTCACCACTGCAGCTGTACCTGTGAAGAGGCGTCGTGGCTGCATGTGTCTTGTTTCACCCATCCTGCCGCCAGGCTTCAGTGCCAAGAAGTGGCCGTATCATCGTCTGAAAGCGAAGTGGTGTGAGATTGGATGAAAGTACGTGATGATTGCCCGATTTGACGAGTTTCTCTGGGAGGCGCTTCGTTATGTAGTGGCCTTGCACTCAGCCGATGATTGGCTGCAAGATGTGGCGTGGAGATTTGGTACGTACCGCGGAAGCGTGTGTTGTTGAGATTGGGACACACAACCCTGGCGCTGACCAACGTGTTCTTGCTCGTCTTAGGCATCGATATGGATGCCATACATCCCATCTCCAAGGAGCCACCGACGGGAAGTCTCCTCCGGAAGCCGGGCTCGATACGGTCCATGCGAGAACGAGAACGACAGTCAAAGGCCTGACTCCAGCCGGCTCGTGTTTTCATCTCCCCTAGGTGGTGGCTACACACACACACACACACGCAGTTCACTCTCACATAGGCTGAGAAAGCGTGTGTGGAATGATACGCACACGAGATTTGAGGATATAAAAAGATAACAAACAATTCACACAAAACGCACACAGGGAGGTGCGCGCCGTGGGTGGTGGGGCAGCACCGGATATAGACACATCAGAGGCCGATGCGATAACGACATTGTGAAACCAGCAGCGAAATGAAAGACGCAAGCTTCCTTCGCCAGCACCAGCGGAAAAAAAAAAAAAAAAAGAAGAAGAAAAACAAAAGCGAGCAAGGACCTGGGAAGTTCGATAACCCCATCCCAACGACGACAAACAGACACACACACGAAGTGAAGCCCCCCTGTAAGTGCATATTGAGGCGTGTTGTGTCGTCCAATTAGAAGCCGATCAACATCTAGGCGGCCCCACCCACCAGCGTGCGTTGGCCATTGTACCGATTGGCGTGGTTTGCCACCAAGCGGTGACATTGTGGGCGCCGTACCAAGCCTTTTCTTCTTTTTGGTGCCTGGCTGTTCCTGGGGCTTTTCCCGATTCTGTCGACTTTTTATGGACTGCTGTGCCTGGCGAGCTCAGGGGCACTAAGAAAGAATAGGCACTATCAGAGAACTAAGACAACCGTCGCGGTCTTGCCAGTGGTTTTGGTCCCGGGCCACCGACCACCCACCAATTGAGCCTCCTCCGGATGTCTCTCTATCGTGGTCCCTCCCGCCCGCCGCTTTTCCTGCGCCGGCGCTGTTCCGCCGTGTTTGTTCCGGCTCTGCCTTTCATCTCGGCGCAAGAGCTGCGATGCGTTTATCATCTTGCGCCTCGTATCTGCCCCTTCCCGAGCTGTTTACACCCATTCATCATCGCACCCATATGGATCGCAAGCGATATCCACGCCACGGGGAAAAGGGACGTGGACCCTCGAGAATCTGACTTGCTCGCTCACACGCGGCTTACGCTCCCTTCCCTTCATTTCGCAGCCGCGGCTTGCTCATCGTGATGATGACCGAGGGGCCACATCTCGGGATGTCGACAAAGCGAGGCTGGAAGCAAGAAGTGAGAGGGCCATTCATACACTATTATCATCGAGCGAACGAAAGCTTGCTGGGAATAACACCGGCAAGACAAGAACCCACTTCAAATAAAGTCGCAGACCCCAGTTTGGTAATTTCCCCGTCCCCTCTTTCGCTCACTCTAAGCCCTGGCCTATCGATTCGAGCCCAGGCTTGACTGTTCTTGGGCGAATCTTCCGTTCACGGTAGCTCAGGTGGGAAAGAAAAAAGAGAAAGGAAGAAAGCATACGCATTACTTGTAAGGGGCGGCGGCGGCCGGTTGCCTTTTGGCGCCGATGCGCGCGCCCAACGGTACATGGCCCGCCCATACAACCGTGTACTGGGCGACATGTACCGGCCTGCTCTCCCCTTTTTTGGCACCACCCACCACCGCCACGCGCCGCACAGCAAAAAAAACACACACACAAACACAACAGCGTTTGTACCACAGCTGGGAGCGGGCCCTGGCAAAGACAGCGAAGCCCAAACCCTGGACGCCGGTTTTTCGCCTTCCACACGTTGTAGGATCAATGGCGGGCCCCCCCCTCTAATTTCGTAAGGTTCTGGTCCCTTGATTCTTAAAAGTCGCTTTTTCCCCTCGAGTATTTTGTTTTTTTCCTTCGTTTATTTTTTTTTCTCTTCTTCTTCCTTTCCTTACCATCACCAACGTGAACAATCCTTTTTTCTTCACTTCCACTCTTTATCAGTTATCCAACTGCGGCTTTTGCCCATTTACACTCTTTTTTCAATATCGCTATTTTCTACACTCGCTTTTTTTTGTGCCTCTTTTTCTCCCCTCCAACTTCAACTCTACCCCCTATTTCTTCTCACAAACCTCGACTCTCACTCGATAACCCCGACGCTCCAACCTCACCACCCATCGGTTTCATCAACTCCCCCTTTTTTCAAAAACAACCCGCCACAATGCGTTTCTTCGGAGCTCTCACCGCCATCATGGCCGCCGTGTCGGCCGTGTCGGCCTACGCCAAGCCCGAGGAGGCCGAAGAGGAGACCACCACCATCGTCAAGACGTCGACCTACACCACCACGGTGACCGTGTCCAGCTGCGGCACCGACGTGCCCGACTGCCCGTACCGCTCGTCGTCGACCCCGGCCTACCCGCTGCACAACTCGACCTCCAGCTTCTTCCCCACCGGCACCAAGGCGCCGTCGTCCGGCCCCTCGGTCACCCTGCCGTCGACCACCGGCTCCGCCTCGTCCACCGCCGCCCCCACCACCCCCGAGCCCACTGTCTCGCCCACCGCCGCCCCCGGCGCCGCCAACAACGTCGCCGTCCACGCCGGTCTGCTTGCCGGCTCGCTGCTGCTTGGCTTCCTCGCCCTCAACTAAGCTGTTGGCGAGTGCTCGCGGCTTTCGGCGACATTGGGCTCGCGCGCGCACGGCTCTCGGGGGGAAGGCGCTGCTATGGACAAATTCCCTCTGTTTCTCCTGAGCGCGCGCGCGCGTGATGCCTCTCTCATCAGCCGTCTCTCTCTCTCTCTCTCTTTCTTTTTTTTTTTGGAAGCCTCTGGTCCTTTTTCTGTCTTCCCGCGCAAACCTCCACCCGTTTTATTGTGTGTGTGCTCCCGTTTGAATATAGAGATGCGCGGGGGGATCTCTTTAGGATTGTTTATTGAATGTTGATACTGCTTTCTTCCATCTGGACCGCTGCGTGAGACCCCGTGAAGACGACCTCCTTTTTTCTCTGTTTCTATTGCTGTCCATTTTTCTCCTTCTCAATTTAACCCTTTTTTCTTCGTTTTCTTGCTGTGCGCGGTTCTGTTATATATTTTCGCTTCTGGTACATACTTCTCTGTTTCTGCTTCTAGATCTTTGTTGCGGCTCTTGGCGGGAAAGTCTAATATATGATCTTCATCTATCTTCTATATCTGGTGTCCGATATAGGCCGTCTTGATTTGTTGCGCACCGTCTGTATATAGCTGCGTTCCGCTGTGCTCTCCGGGCCGTGATGGAGTTTTATATGCAAGGAAGAGAGCCGGGGTGAACGGATATAAACGCAGACTCGATTTATGGCGCTGAGCCGAGCAGGACCTTCGGGATGAGCCATGTGCTCTCGCATATTGGTGCAAACCCTTAGGGACTGGCCAAGCCCGCTGGATGGCCGATCGGCACACTCTCTTCTTTTCTTTTCTTTTCTTCCTACAAGTGGGAACTTTATATATACACACTTTTCACTGTTTTATACATATATCCCACACGCGCTACACACACCTTGATGTCTCTGTCTCTCGTTTTTCGCCACACGCGTGTCTCCCCTCGACACACTTTTCTCCAGCTGTGAAGTTGACACTTTGCCAGCCCTCCCGTTTCAAACAGGTTTCCCGTGCCCACTTGGGGAAAGATTATGGCGCGGGAGGAGGACGGAGAAACTGTCTCGCACAGGCTTCGTGTCTTACATAATTATTTTTGGTCCTCGGCATCACTTTGTGTGAAGATTTCTATCTTCGGGGGTATTTTTCTCTTCTTTCTTTAGCGTGTGATTTGGCATCAGCTTGACAAGCGTGTCCTGTCCGGTGTCTACGTGTCAGACTGGACACGTGTATCTCCACTGTTCTTCCGGCTGGAATGCGGACTACCCAGAAAGCTCATCCGGTAGCGCTCAACTTGGGGAGTTGGGGCGGACTGGGGATCTTTGTGTGTGCTTTCTGCTTCTCCTGACTTTTGGACCGTGTCATCATTTTCTAGGGAAGTATCACGCCTTGGTCCCTGGCGTCGGCCACCATGTGTCTGTCCGACGCCAGACAGGCAGCATCTTTGGACCAGCCCTGTTCCACCTGCCCTTTCGTGTCAATCGTCGTCAAGATACGTCTCCATGCAGGTCTTTGGCCATGGACTCCAAAGAAGCACCCTTTGTGCGCACCGAGACACACAGTGGTCCCCTGCTGAAAGCGGACTGCGCAGGAGTACACCTGCACTCGGAGGCCAAGGTGCACCGGCCGGCGGACCACACCGGGCACAACCGGGGCGACAGCGCCGAGGCGGACTTTGCCACCCGCTTCAATGGCGAAGACATGTGTGCATCAGGTCCCTGCACGTTCAGCCGACTGCGGACACAAAACGCTGTGGTTTCCCGAGGAGTGGCCGCATGCCGCCGGACGCCGGCGTATGGCACTGAAGTGCACGTCCTTCCCAAAGTCTGTGGCCATACGCCAACCCAGGCAAACACCAGACCCGGGCCCTGAGGTTCGTTCGCACACAAAAGTGGTTTGCTCGAATATGCGCCATCCAGAACGCGAAAGTGCGGAAAACCTCCGACGTGCACACTCTGTGAAAGAACCGTGGTGGCTAATGTGTCTCGTGGCAACTGTTCTTCTTCTTCTTCTTTTTTTTTTCTGATCTTTTTTTAATTTTTTTAATTTTTTTTTTGAAAGTCGGATTGCCTTCTGGCAGGTTCTTTGGAGTTCTTCTCTCGGGAATCTACGACCGGATTGTTCCCAATGTTCGCATTGTCTGCGTTGTCCACAGTGTCTGTGAGATGCAATACGGAAAGTACCGGGCTCGTGGTGAGGTCTCAGCCGACATGCGTCGGGTGGTTAGACGAACGAGGCCGGGCACAAACGAGGCCGGGCATACAAACGCATGCAACAGCGAAGATGTGTCAGTATCGACGACACAGCCTGAATAGGTAGGTAGTTCAACACTACACACTGACAGGCCACTGGCCGTCCCCCCGCGGGTCTTTGCCAAGATGAGATGGCCTCAGAAGATTCACCTCACGGAACACGTCTTCACTCGAGCATGCTCGTTGACTCGCAGACTGAGCCCAAGGCTATATGCCATAGTATCACCGCAACCGAACCCTCGACCCACCGAATTGCCCGCAACGAGCCTGCAAGACGAGACACGAAACCGTACACAAGCACACAGTACCCCCCGAAGACCGGATCTCGCGGACCGAGGGGATAATCACGATCTCATCCAGATGACGAGTATAATCCAGTAAGACATCCAAGATTCCTTTTATACCCAAACTTTTCTCTACCTTTTCCCTCCCATTCCCTGCCAGTCTGGTCCGCAAACAAGACCCAAAAGATTATATATCCAAAAGCAGTGCCTCCCAGGAGGCACGATTGCCGAAGGAAGAGAAAAAACAAAAAAGCCACCGTGAAGCAACCCGAAACAGAAATATAGAAGCGAGGCTTGAATCCATAGAACCGAGTGAACGCTCAGAAGTCCAGCCCACGCCGGCTGTAATGGAACATCACGAACAGAAGTGCCCACTCAGGGACTGTTGGGATGTGATTTCCCACAAAAAACACCACAATCCCAAAATACCTCCGGCCCAGGACAAAAACAGAAGAAAGAAAGAAAGATCCACCCCAAACAAGAAACCCAGAGTTCCGTCTATATTCAGAAAAAAAAAACAACAAGACCCAAGAGAGAACCACCCAAAAAGCAGAAGTACAAGAGGGGGAACAAATACAAGTAGACCAGGAGAAAAGAACACACATGAGAACAACAGAATAGGCACACAGGGAATTAAGAAAAAAGAGAATCGATTTTTAGGTAGCCCCTAAGGGCGGAGAGAGAGAATGGAGCCCATCATCACCACACGAGGATGAGAGGGCGAGGAGGGCGAGGGCGCAGAGAGTGTGCACCGGGGAGCCCGTCAGCATCGGCGGGAGGCTTCAACTGGGGCATGTCGATGGATTGTGGTGCTCAGCACGATCCAGCAGCACAGGTCGAGCAGAGGGATTGATTCGAGGGCACTTGGTTGGTGCAGTTATGCGTCGAGTGGTGGTCGCAATATTTGTTGGCCATTGTGTTAGAGAATGGATTCCTTGGGGAAAGGAAAGGTTGTTGTGGTAGGTGGTGGGGTGGGAAAGGAGGTGAGTGAGGATGGAAGAAGTCGAAGTGGAAGAAGATAGAGAGAGGAGACGAAGAGTGACAATGGTTGGTTGAAGGAGAAAGAAGAAGAAAAAAAAGAAGAGAGAGGAGGAAGAAAAGTCCAGGAAGCGTGAGAAGGAAATCTTTTATACTCTCGAAAATCCGGCTGGCTGATTAGGCAATGTTGATATTGTGATGATATGTGCAGATAGCAAAAAAACAAGAAAAATCACAAGGTGATACTGCAATCAGTGGAAACATTGACAAGTTGGACAATGGCCGGCGGTGAGAGGATGATTTATTCGCTGTGGATGTGCCCAAAAAGGAAATAAATGGGAAAATGATAGTGCCACAAAAAGAGCAAGCAGCCAACAAGGAGGAAGGAGCAAAAAACCAGATGACAAGTACCGGAGCAGGTACCTTCTCAGAATCAACGGATTATCAAATTCTTCTTGTCGTCGGAAATTTCAGTTAAGCGGCATCGAGCTGGCCACAATGAGAAGGAGCGCAGTGAAGGAGAAAAAAACGGAAGCAAAGACCGACGAGATGCCCAGAAAGAAGAGCAGGAGGGAAACTTGGAGAAGCAACTGGTTGATGGCGGGAAGGCACAGGAGAGCTTTTAAGAACATGGCCAAAGCATGCATGTTACATATGGCTGACGGGATCTTTTTCTCTTCTCTTTTTTTTCTTCTTCTTTTTTTTTCTCTTTCCACATGGAACCTCGCTTCTCTTTCTCGCGTGCTGTCAGTGTTTCGGCCTCAGTCTGCATATAATTTTATCCCAATCTCTCTTGCTGCACAGGCATTGCTACCACGGTTTGCTGGAGGTGCATCCCTGCCAGTTGATTATTTTATGTTTTTTTTTTTAATTCTTTCGGGAGGGACTCTTGGTGGGCTCCCCTTTTTATGTCGATCGGGGGGGACTAGCTAGAACACGCACACACTTCAGACGGTCTGAGGAGGTGCGTATGGTTCGTGTTATCCACATGTGGTGGCACGCCGTGAGAGACAGTGTCTGTTGGTTCTGTGCGGTGTGCGATGTACAGACTTGGTCTTTTGTGTCTTTGCCTCCGTCAAACATTCGACCGCCAGCTTCTGGTCGTTGGAGTGGCCGTTTGGGCCCGAGTCTAAGTCACGGTGGTGTATTTGCTGGTTCTTCTCTTATATTTGCGTGTCTTTCCGGTACTGCTTGGTTTTTTTTCCTCGTTCCCCCCCCGGCCTGCATCCTACCCACAAGGTACTGTGTCCTTTTGCGCATCTCCTGAAGGTTACCGTCACCTACTACTGTATACTATGCATGGCATGGGTTCAGGCCACCCACCACCCCCGGCCAGGATTTCCGGGCCCGATTCCTTGGGTGAACCGAAGGCCATCATCCATGGCCACCATGGGCTGGCTGCCCGAGCAAATCGTCTAATTACCACCAGTGCGTGCTCGGTGATTAACCCTGACCTGCTCGTACGTGGTGTACAGGACCTGCTGTTGTAGGGAGGTCGGACATCCAATGCGTCAGCTATCAACTGCCTCCGGTGGTATAGCGGTGTTCTGAACACACTCAGAGAGAAGAAAGGAAGCTCCCGGCTCTGCGGTCTGGTTAGTGGAAGCGGATACTTCATTCCCCTTGCTTATTTCTCGTTGAGGCTACATCACCACTCCCTTTTCCCCTGGACAAGTCTTCGAGAGAGTTCACCAGTACCGACAGATTCCAACTCTATGAAACTGGCGTCATGCTTCTGGCGGTGTGTGGCCCTTTCAATTGACCTATCGAATGGACAGATATTGACTAACTTGCATGATAAACCCTCACTCAAACCACACAGACATTCGTGATATAGGGTCCCCGGT
The DNA here is from genome assembly GCA_001510575.1 of Knoxdaviesia capensis. Classification (NCBI taxonomy): domain Eukaryota; kingdom Fungi; phylum Ascomycota; class Sordariomycetes; order Microascales; family Gondwanamycetaceae; genus Knoxdaviesia; species Knoxdaviesia capensis. The sequence continues at coordinate 257,359 of LNGK01000008.1, read as the reverse complement.
GTCCAGCGGTTGTCCCGTTAAGATGCTAGTCAGTATAGGGCGGCTTTCCTTCGCTTGCCGGAAATTACCGCGGAATCTCTGGGACGCTTGCCTAGAAAACGCACGACATGAAGACGGCCAGCCAAAACCACAAAAAGACAGGAGAAAAACAAGTTGACAGACGGGCCCTTCCTTGTGTTTTGTGGGTGTCTTCTCAAAAGGGGGGGTTTTTGAGACTAATTGTCTCTTAGTTTCGATCTAGGAAGAGAGATATCGCAATCACCTCGACACACTAGTCTGGAGGGCTTTCCGAAGGGTGCGCGGACCCTTCCAGGGACAGGTCAGCCAGCAGCGGCATACAACATGCAATGAGGCTGACGGCGGTATCTCAGAGCACTAGCGCCCGGACTGGGGTTTCTTTTTTGTTTTGTTTTTTGTTTTTGCTGTTTTTTTGCTTTCCTTTCCGTTCTGTTTCTTCTTCTCGAGCGAACAATGACGATCGGATAGCCGGGTGCCGGGCCCCGATAAGGACGGACTACGGCGCACGAAGAAACCAGAAACGCGAGAGGAGAAAAGAGCCGAAGGAAGAGAAGAGCCGACAAGCGGGAAATAGCCACGGCTCACCGAGCGCGGACAGGCAGGCCTGCCTACACGAGAGACCAAATTTCCTGCCTGTGCCAACAGCCAACAAAAATCCCCAGCGGCCGGAGGTGGGCTGGTCTTTTGGGGCTCATTTTCACCCTCACATGCACTCTCCCAATTCCTGTTTGTCATATCCCCCTGGCCGGGTGGGTGGCCGAAGGCATGGGTGTGTCGAGATTTTCTTTTCTTTTTCTCCTGTGCAGCCAACGGAACCAGGGCTGCATCTGCTAAAACATCCAAAGAGCCCATGCAATGCCAAACAGGAAAAGAGGAGATACAGAACCAGCGTGTGCGAACAGACAAGAAACGGGAAAAACGGATAGATCACAAAGGCTCAGGGGGTGGTGAGTGAGCGCACCGATGTGAAAATTTCACTTGTGTGAAGTATAACCCTTCCCTACCACTCTACCCGTCCATACATGTACCTTGTTGGACTAGTTGCTGCAAGTGATATCAAGCCCCATGCCGATATACCCCATGAAAAATTAACCAAGTGTCGCAATCTTCGTCCGTCCCATGCCATCCCTATTTCCTCCTGTGTCCTCTGGCTGATCCCCTTTTCCCCCAGTCGCTTGTCTGCAGAGGAAAGGCTAACGCATCGTGATTTTATTTCGTGCAGGTCACACCCAATTGCATCGGAGGGGGAAAAAGGAACAATACGGTCGGGACCAGTGCGGAATCTATCAGATTGAAGCGAAAGTGATATGTGAACAGCAAATTCCCTCAAGCGCAGAAGAGGAAAAAAAAAACAAAGAAGAAAAGGGAGAAGTCGGTGTGTTCCTCCTCACTGTCGATAATAGGCGAAGTTAAGAAGATCTCTCTCTCTCTTCTCTTCCTTTTCATCTCCCCTCAAATTTAAGCGCACTGACGGCCAGGCAGGCTTCGTCAACGGCCACCCACATCTTTGCCGACAACGGTACGGTCGGTACTATTGGTCCCTCGCCCGTGATGAGGCTAGTGGTTGAAGAGGTTCTATCCGCACCGGCCATCCAAGTCGAATAACCCAAGAAGACGGCCAGGATATATATTACGAAGAAAGGACACGCCATGCCATCATCCCACACACCACTATATATCCGCAGGCGTCTGAGGGTATTTGTTTCCCCCACCGCACGGGGTTTAATTTGCGGATAGCAGTAGTAGGTTGTTGCCTGAACCATACAGTTTGTAAGTCAAAAAAAGGTCTCATAGTGTGCAATCTCAGCTATTGATGTAGACGGAGTAGTATCATCACTCCACTGCGCGTTCGTATCTGTGGACTATCAACGTCGGACACACACTTGTTGGATGAGGAGGGGGCAGCCCCAGGTTTCTTCCTCCGTGCGCTAGAATAGCGGCCGCCGATTTCAACCCTCACATTTGTTTTCTTTCTTCTTGATTTTATACCCCCCCTGTCTTGGCGGACCAGGGCGGGCCTGACTCCCTCTTTCTGTGATTGCTTTTTCCTTGCCCTGGTTCCAGAAACTTAATCAAACCTTCTGGAAAGAGATTTCTGGCTTCGATTTGCGTTCCATGCCTGCCCTGCCCTGCCTTGCTTGAGAAAGAAGAAAAAAGAAAAAAAGAAAAAAAGAGAGTGCAGCAAAAGTTTGTACTCGGGTTTCACATGGGATGAAGGTACCGAGCGAACGTGAGAAATTATACGCGCATGCACAGCACGATGCATGATCTCTGGCGGCAACGGATCTCTCCTTTCCTGTTTTTTTTTTTTTTGTTATGAGAGAGCAGCAAACGAGGTCTGGCTACTGGGCCACACGATGTGCGAATAGCTTCAAAGCTTTTTTTTTCTTTGTCAGTCTCCGCAAGTATCAGTCACATGTGAACGCACACATACCGTCTGTAATACGGCTGCTATTGGAGAGTCGTGTGTGTGTGTGTGTGTGTGTGCTCTCTCCGCAAATGTCGGCACATACTGTACGTATATTGGAGTCTGGCATGGCCTGGGAGAACCGGGATGGTTGGGGCTGCATGCAGCCGTATTGGGGGTTCTCACCCACACACATATATCGCTATGTGGCGGGCGAGTTGGCTGGAGAGTTCTATCAGATGGAGCGGTGATGGTGGTGGTGTTGGGTTCGACGGGATGTGCGAGGTGTGCCGAGGAGGGCCGATAACGTGGAGAGAGAGAGAGAGAGAGAGAGAGAGAGAGAGAGCTGAGGCCTCGGTGGGTGCGTCTTGTGTTCCTTGAAGAATACATTCTTGTTGTGTGATGATGGGGATGGTGCAGTCTACGGAACGCACATACTGGTGTGGCGACACGGCGGCGAGATGGGCGACGGAAGGGTTACGTGACGGCTGCTTATCGCGGGGGCTCTTATCACAAAACGCGCAGAGGTCCCTGAAGCATGTTCAGTTCGAGTCTTGACGGTATTGGTAAAAGCCTTCTTTTTTGTATTTGTTTTTTTTTAATCTTTTCAATCTTTCCTAACTCTCACACACACACACAAATAAGCACAAGAAGTCGAGGCGGGTTGGGTGTATCCCGTGTTTGACGGGCTGGGTTGTGTTTGTGTAGCAGTAAGACCGGAGTAGTAGTATGAGCGTCCCTGGCTGACAATTTCCACGGGGAGCAGAGTCCGGAGAGGTGATGGGACTTCTGGGCGGTTGGAGGGGCGCATTCTATGGCATACGAACCAAGGATGAGATTGTTTTTTTAAAATATGAAAAAAAAAAAAAAAACCTTTCTTTTTTTCATTGACAAAGATCATTGTTGGGTGTTGCGCTCGACGGTGTCACCGAGGGTGAAGATACTCGAGGCGAAAATATCCGTCCAGCGGCTAGCGATCAATCTTTTGCGCCAGGCCATGCGAGCGGTGAGAGGACACGAGCTTCCCCCTTCCCTCTGCCCCCCCGGGGAACCGGTGCCGAAATGATGGGGGAGCAGGTGCGGCACGGGTGTTGCAGCGCAACAGGTAGCGGAGAGCACGGAACACGGAGCATCATCCTCGAAGAGAAGTTCAGCGGCCTTTGTTTTTTTCGTTCTTTTTCGTGTGTGGCCTGCTCCTGCGCGCCTCGATAGTGAAACCAGCTCTAGTTCGGTCGAAAATGACAGACCTTATCTGCACGCGCCAGCCGGGGCCTGGTCCCGCGTCCGGGGCGCGTGTTGTCGCGGCCAGACAACGCGGCCAGAGTTTAGGGGGGGACGAAGACTCCAGGGACGGCCCTGGCGAGCACCGGGGAGACGCAAGGACATTCGCAGACGGCGCAAGGACCAGAGAGAGGCACCACACACTACGCACTAACATGAGGTGAGGGGGGAAAGGAAATGGCACACACACACACGCACGCACGCACGCATGGATAGGGATTGTGGGTGTTTTATTCGTATCTCAATTCGCGTTCCTAACACGCACATTCTCACACCGTTCGGGCAGCGAGAGGGCCGGCGCGTGGCCCGCCGGCCAATGGAGGCGGGCTCTCCCGAGCAGGCAGTTCTGGGCGGCGGACGTGGGCACGAGGCTGCGGCATTATCACAGACACATGCATTCGTTGTTTGCTGTAGTGGTGTTGTGTGAAATGGGGGGGGAGGGATAATTTCGGAGGCAGCGATGCACGTACACACACACACACACACACACACACACACACACACACACATCACGTATGCATGTGTGTCGTTTTTGTGCCGCTGTCCGCGCCATTGCTGATGGAATAGGCGAGATGTCACCCAGGGGGAGGGGAGGCCGAGATCGACTGACCACACCGTCCGGCCCAGCTGGCCAAGGACTGTACAGTACAGACATTCACGTTGTTCCGGGGACGTAAGTGCTTGCATGCATCCTCGACGTACGTCGGTGGCCCCTCGGAAACTGTGTGCACTGAAGACGTAGCAATCGCTTGTGAGTTGCGTTGTGAAGGAGCGTTGGTGACTGAAATACGAGGCAGAAGTTGAGCGGGTGCAGTAGCGCCAGGCGTGATATATTAGGGGTTTATTATATTATATTTTATTTTATTTTATCTTATTTTATCTTATTTTGTTTTATTTTTCCTTTTTTATTTTTACGATTTCCCTACTGGGTGAGGTGAGCCCGTGCTTTTCGTAGGCGAGGCGTCCTCAACAGTACGTGATATGTGCATACAGATGTTGTGGTCATGGTCGGGAACAGGCGGTATGAAGACACACCGGCGTTGCGCTACCCGTACAATCGCCACATGTGTGTAATAGGTGATTTCAACGGAATCTCCAGGGGGGGGAGGCCAGACACATGTCGACAGACATGGTCCTTGGTGAGACACGGCTACCCCCACGGGACGGACGACCTGGAGAAATAATGAATAATACGGGACGAGGGCTGGCTGGGCTATCTGGTGATTCGGGCTGTTTGGGGGTCCCGTTTACGGGTGTCCCTGCTATTTGGTGTGTGAGAGGGTTGTCTAGGGATTGTGCTTAGGGGGGGACACACAAATACATGTGTGTGTGTGTGATTACGCAGAAGGCCGAACTCAGAAACCCAAATATGGCGATCGGCATCCATGGTGCGGATTGGATGGATGTGAGGGTGTGAGGATGCAATGCTTGGGTGCTACTCCGTGGAAATGTTGTAAATGGACGATCTTCTCCTGTTCGGGTGTGTCTAAGCGAAGAGTGAGCTATAAACACGCTCTCCTTTTTCTTCAAGTTGGCCGTTCTTTGTTTCTTGTTTCGGTTTGGCCTCTTCTGCTATCGATGTTTGGTGAACACGGGGATGAGAGCAGGAAATTGAGTCTCCTTGGTTGGCCAAAGCTGAACGAGCTATGAATTTTTTTAAAAAATAAAAATTGAATGGGGGGGTTGCAGTGAGATGGGATTAGGCGAGCTGGGAGGGGGGAGGAAGAAATTGATCGTATCAGTCGTCGATAGTGCTCTCTGGACGATACCGAAGGGGCAAGAGAGGGCTAACATGATAGGCATGCGGGATACCTATATAGCAATGCTGATTTGGTGAAAGCAGCTTTGGGACTCTCGTCAAGCGCCTTAGTGTTGGAGAGCCTGTGAGTTTCTCCTCCTTTTCGGTTTTCCTGTTGAGAGATCTTTGTGGGTGTAAGCATGCGTGTAAGTCTGCAAGCGATGGGATGGGGAGACCCGGAAAGAAACCCGCCGAAACAGCAAAAGGCATGCGTCAAAAGTGACGTGTATCTCCGGGACCGGAGCAGGGACAGACACAAGGAAAGTCATGGCAATTTCTAGGAACCGGCCGCATCACGACCGTGCGAAGTGGTGGGAAGGAAAGAGAAGAAAAAGAAATTATGCCTGTCGAGTGGGAATTTGGGGGGGGATCGTACAGGGGTTGAGAGAATGAGAAGATGAGCTGTCAAAAAAAGATAAAAAAGAAACCTTCAATGGCTGGCGGTTAGGGAAATGGCGTATAGAGCTATTCTGATATAGGGGGGGGCGTGTGGGTGAGGCCGAGAGAAGCACGAAAGCGAGTGATGAGGGAAGCAGCCCAAGCGCGAGGACAAGGAAGTTCGGGGGAATGGAGAAACGAAGAGATGGGACAATAGGCGCATCAAGCGAACAAGACAAGAGGAGTCGGCGAGGGACGAGGAGAGAGGAAGCAGAAGGCAAGACGGAAGAGGAGAGCGGGAGAGGCTCAAGGGCGGAAGGAAAGAAAACGAGAAGAAGAAAAACAGAGAGCAGAAGAAAAAAAAACGTCAGTGTGTTCGCACGCTGATGCAACTTATGGTTCCTTCCAGGCTGGGGACCGGCCCCGTTGGCATGCAGCATGCAGAGTTCCAATTGCAACGGGCGGGTGGGCGATGGTCGGTCGAGTGCAGGATCTTGCGTCTGGACTACTGTTGAAAGGGGGGGGGAGACGGCAGAGAGAGAGGGTGAAATACTGGAGGGCGGGAGGAATAAAGAACAACCAAAGAAGAATCAGCGGAAGAGAAGAAAAAACCAAAGTGGATTAAGCGGAAGAGAAGAAAAAAAAAGAGGAGGAAAAAGAAAAGAAAGGACGAAATGAGGAACTCTCGGAGGGAGCCGGACGACAGGTCGGAAGGGAGCGAGGCCGGCTCCGGGGACGGCGGCAGGCCTCCGAGACGGGCCCGAAAAATAAATTAAGAGAAACGGAAAAAAAGAAACAAGAGAAACAAAAAAAAAAGAAAAAAAGAAAAAAAAGAAAAGAAGAAAAAAAGAAGAAGAAGGAGGAAAAGGAGGAGGAGGAACCCCGCAGCACGTAGCATCGGCGACGTGCTGCAGAGCCGAACCGGGGGCAATGCGGGCCGAGGGGCAAAGGTCCATGTGTCTGGCCGTGACTGGCTGTGTGCAGGGAACGAGTGGCCGCATAGCGGTGTGTGTGAGTGCATGCATATTAAGCCGATATCAGGAGCAAGCAATCCTGCTGAGAATGGCCCGGTCACAGCGGTGACTGTATGGAACTGCGGCGGGAGGAGGAGAGACAACGGGCAAGTCAGACAAAGCGGGCGAGCTCACCCTCCACACACACACACAGATATATGCCCTATATCTGTGCATGGAAGGGAAAAAAAAGGCTACGTGTATAAAAAGGGGCCCCGGACTGCTCGTGTTTCCGCCCACCGCCGCCGCCGCCCCCCCGCAAGACACCCGGGCCTAGGTGGGGCCGGCGCCCCTTCGACGGTCCTCAGAGGGGCAGCCACACTCCTCAGTCCCCCGCGGAACGAGAGGGCGAGAGGGGAAGCCGAGCACGGATCCGGGAAAGCCTCGATGCCTGGACACCTGAGTAGATATATATATATATTATATATATATATATCCGTAAGTCTAACGGAACGAAACCTGCCCGAGTACAGTTTGGGCGGCGTGATGCGCTGTTCGGGTGTCCTTAAGCGGTCTGGAGGGAGGGGGAAATACGCCCGCGGGGCAGATTGCGCGCAGACGGGAGGACTGGAGGTGGCCATCACACGGAAAAGGAGAGAAGAAGAAAAGAGAAAAAACAAAGAGTCTCACTTCTCCGCAGAGGACAGCGAGAGGTCGCGGTGCATGGTCGAAAATGCAAAGTGGACGACGGGCAAACGACTGGGGCGGCGTTTTGGGTGGAGCACAGTGAAGCGCCATCGGGCGGCCACCACCAACCCTAGCCCAACCCTAATGGCAAGTTGAGATCGGGGGGTGGAAATACCGGAGAACGGACTTTTGCGACGGAAATTGCAAAAAAACGAGGCGTGACGGGTTCCTGCTGGAGTCATTCGGACCACGTGACAGGGCAGGACTTTTTTAAGAAGGAGAGCATTGCTGCCCTCTTTAAGTGTGGACTAGATAGACTACGAGTAGATTGCGCGATGGACTCAGGTACGGCCAAGACGCTCAACCGGATGTGTGTTTGTGCGTGTGTGTGTGCCTGGGGCGGTGCAAGAGTGGCCAGAGAACGAGGGAAATTGCCCCCTCACCCTTCATTCATTTTCGGCGATCTGGAAGCTGGAGCTGCTGTAGAGAGGAAGGAATCCGGCCGGACTTGCGGGTTGCAGCGTTCAGAACGGCGGGGGGGTGGAAGCCCTCAGTTCGGCGAGAGTAATGATTGAGGGTTTAGGAGATTGGTAGAACGACGGAGACGGGTTGGCGGATGAAGGCGATGATGATGACGGAGGGCAGACTCCACCGGGGCTCGCTCGCGGCACTAGGAGCAGAGTCCAAGAACTGTCGGTATGCAGACAGCATGACCGGCAAGTCTGGTGTGCAGTTGTGATCCTGCAATGCACAGCCACAGCCAGCTGAAGACCAAGAGCGCGCCCCCCCCCCAGTCCCGCAAGAGAACAAGCACTAACGGGCTTCTGGAAGGAAAAACTGCTGCTGATCGCCTCCAGACGACAGAGAGAGAGAGACAGAGAGAGAGAGAGGGCACAGCCTTATGCGGTAATTTCCCCCCGGGCACGCTATTTAGCTTCAGCCACTTTTTTGGTTCTGCGACACTCTGTTTTTGTTTCTTGAGTGGAGGCAGCACGCCCGATCATATGGCGGCGGTGGGCCGATTCATTGGCTGGCGTGTCTATGAAGCTCTTTTGCCCAGTTTGTACTGCCAGGGACCGTGCATGGATGCCTGTTCATGGTACAAGGAAACGGTGGGTTTCGCTTTTGGCGTTGATTTCGAGAGACTATTTCCACCGCGGGAGAGAGGAGTCGGTATGTCCTGATGATTCTCCTTTGACTCTAGTGGCCTGCAATCCAGTTTGCCTCGGGTGCCAGATCATCTGTATCTGTAAGTATATGTAGTCCTGCCGTCGATGTCCGCTGGTATCCGGCCGGTCTGGCTTGCCTGTCGTGGCTATTGTCTAACGCTGACCAGCGGCCTATCAACATCCTGCGGCCTGCTCTTCCCCCCTCTTTCCTGAGAGCGAGAGAGGTGGTGAGGTTCCCCCCCGCCAGTTCCAGAGCCGAGTTCAGCTATCATGCACGGAGCACTTCACCATGACGCGAGACACACACACACACACACACACACACATTGAAAGCCCTTGGGAAGAGGAGAACCACAGCACACCAGGCAGTACCGTACCTGAGATAGATTCACAGATAGCTGTGGTAGTCTGCAGTTTGTGTGTGTGTGGCTGACGGCCTTTCCCACCCAGGTACGTTTCCCGTCTTTTGCGCCTAGGGTCTTGGACATCCCCGTGCAAGGCATTCCTGTAAGGCTACGGCAGAGGGCAAAGCCCAAAAAACACCCTTTTCGGGGTCTCAGGCAAATCCCTGCTGGCTAGCTACGATCCTTTTTTGCGCTTAAAGGCTGGCTAGGCAGGGATATCTGGAAGGGCAGATCGGAAGACAAATGGACTGTAGTCCGGTAGGTACATACAGTACTGTTATAGGGTCACCAGCTTGCTGGTCCTGGAAGTGGAATAACACCAGCGAGGCTTTGCTTGAGGCCCACCCTACTGCACTACCTACACGCTCTTGCGCTTATATGTACCTTTGCCCGACGGCTGTGGACGGGCTTCTGGGTGTTTTAATACCAGCCTGCCCGCCCTTCTCGGGATTCTAGACATTTATTTGTCTCTCTTCTCTCCTCCGAAAAACAACAGACAGACAGACTGTCCGTCCATCGTATCTATCCAGTCGACACTCATTAGCTGTTTCGCTCCGATCATGTCCAGACGCTACAATACCACCTACCGCTCCACAGCCCCCAACCCCACCCTCACCCCCAGGCCGCCGCCGGGACCGAGAATCATGGACCGGCCCCGCTATGCGCCGCGCACCACCGTGGCCCCGTTCGCCTCCGAGGAGGACGACGCGCTGGCCAAGCTCGCCGCCAAGAACTCCGACCCCCCGCCCGCCGCGACCCTGCTCTCCTCGGCCTCGACCGTGGCGCCGCGCCCGCGATACACCACCCCCAAGCAGTCTCGGCGGTACCCGGTGGTGAGCTCGTGCGAGCCGCCCACTACCCCCCACGCCGACGACGAGCCTGCGCCGGCGGCCGCTGCCGCTACGGCGTCCTCAGCTACGGACGCCGCCGCCGAGACCACGACACCGGCCGATAAGGGCAAGGGCACGGAGACGGCCGTGGCCGACCGGAAAGGCAAAGGCAAGGCCACCGGCGACACAAAGGGCAAGGCCAAGGCCAAGGCCCCCGCCGCCCCGTGGAACTCCGAGGCCGAGCTGGAGTACCTCGCCACCGAGCTGTCCTGGGCGGCCTACCCGCCGCCCAACGCCGTGCACACCGGCACCCAGGACTGCGATGCCGAGCTGATCGACATCGTGTTTGAGGTGCTGGAGGACATGAACCGCGATGCAGCCGCCGAGATGAAGCGGCTGGGCCAGGCGGTCGAGGAGGAGGAAGCCAGGAAAGCCAAGGGGAAAGAGGTCGACGTTGGGGAGACGCCGGCGAGCCCCGCCGCCGCTGCTCCGGTGATCCTGGTCAACGACAGCCCGCTGGCCGCCTCGTCCTCGGCCGGCTCGGTCCTGACGCCACCCTCAACGCCCGACTCGGCCAAGGCCGCCCCGGCCCGCGGCCGCTTCGCCCGCTTGTTCGGCCATGCTCGCGTGCCCTCCGATGCCTCGGATACCAGCGATGCCGGCTCGTCTACGTCGCTACGGTCTTTTTATCGCCATGTTGCCCACAACAGCATCTCGTCTCTCCGGATAGACGCCGCCAAGGCTGAAAAGCCGGTGCCGGATCCGGTGACCACGGTGTAAGTGAACCCCTGGGTGCCCGTAAACCCTTTATCTCATCCGCCGAACCCGACCCGGCCCGGAACCCTAGACCCTAACCACTAACATCCATCCATCCATGCTCAAGTGAATGTGTCGCCTGCTTCGACGAATTCCCCGAGGACATCATGTTCCAGGCGCCGTGCCACAGCTACTGTCCCAAGTGCCTGGCGGGAGTTGTCTCGACGGCCATCGCCAACGAGGCCCAGTGGCCGCCGAAATGCTGCCTCAACGAGATCCCGCTGCCGCTGATCCAGGCGGCCGTCCCGCGCAAGCTGCGGCGCGAGCTGGTCGAGAAGGAAATGGAGTTCAGCATCGCCATGGGCGACCGCGTGTACTGCCCGCACAAGAACTGCGGGCGGTGGATCCCGCCGGCGCGCATCAACGTGGCGGTGAACACGGCCAAGTGTCCGCGCGGCCACCGGCTGTGCACCATCTGCCACGAGGCGCCGCACAAGGGCAACGAGTGCCCGCGCAACCCGGCGCTGGAGGCCGTGCTGGAGCTGGCGCGCAGCCAGGGCTGGAAGCGCTGCTACCGCTGCAAGGCGCTGGTCGAGCACAAGGAGAACTGCCACCACATGACGTGCCGCTGCGGCGCGCAGTTCTGCTACGTGTGCTCGCGGCGCTGGCGCACCTGCACCTGCAACGGCGTCGACCTGCAGCGCCTCAAGGCCAGGGCCGCCGAGGTCGCCGTGCACGACCCGCCGCTGCTGCCGCCGCCGCCGCCCGTGCGCGCCGGCCCGTCGGCCGCCTCCGTGGCGGCGGCCGTGCAGGCGGCCGCCGAGGCGGCGCGCGTCGCCCGCGAGGCCGAGCTGGTGCTGCTGCAGGACTCGTACATCCGCCGGCGCGACGCCGAGGCCGAGCGCCGCGCCGCCGTGCGCGACCGCTACGACATCCTGGAGATGCAGCTGGGCGAGCTGTTCCAGCTGCAGCAGGCGGCGCTGGCCAGCCAGCACCTGGCCGAGCACCACGAGCGCCAGCACCTGGCGGACGAGGCCGCCGCGGACATGTCGGCCCAGACGCGGCGCGAGGCGGCCGCGCTGGACGCGCGGGCGGCCGAGCTGCGCGACCAGCGCAGCGCGGCCATGCAGCACGAGGAGGAGGTGCGCATGGCGGCGGCCACGCGGCTGGTGGCCGAGTACCGCGCGACGCTGCGCGCGGTGTACGCGGACGCGGGCATCGACGCGGCGGCGCCGCGCGCGGCCGGCAAGATTGCCGCCGAGCTGGCGGCGCTGGAGGCGCGGCTGCTGCGCGAGTACGAGGCGTGGCTGGCGTGGCGCGCCGGCGAGCTGGGCCGCCACCGCGGGCGGCTGGCGGCGCGCGTGCAGGAGCGCAAGGCGCAGCTCGCGGCGCGGCTGGATGCGCTGGCCGACGACAGTGCGCGCGCGCGCGCCGCGTGCTCGCGCCGCCACGCGGCCGAGGAGGCGTGGGTGCGGGCCGCGGCCGCGCGCCAGCGGCTCAAGCTGCGCGAGCGGCTCGATGCGGAGCTGAACGGCAGCGATGCCGATTCGCTGGCGAGCTTTGTGGATGTGGACTGGATACGCTGGGTGTGACTTATGTTTGGCTTCTTCCTTTTCTTTTTGTGCGTATGGGGTCGTTTTGGGGACGTTTCTTAGGTGTATGTGATGAGATTGGTTACATATTGCCGGTGTTTACTATGGGGAGTCTTCCTGTCATCTGTTCGCAATCTCATACCAGATTGGCCATGTTGGGAACTTATATATATCATTTCAAGCGGCTGCTTTCTGTTTCAGACCGAGAATATAACCATCGGGTGTTTGAACCCTCATGTATAGAGCAATGAAGCCCAACGAGCGTGGAAAGCATCCATCGTAGACATGTAAACCGTACCTAAGACGGAGCACTCATGCGGTCGATGGCTTTCTTTCATCCCACCGATTCTCAAAACAACAGCGCCGAGACAATCCCCCGGCATCTACAGATACGGCGCCGTCGATGTCGTGCGTGAGACTGCCGGCCCGCCCACCTCATCGTCCGAGCTATCGGGCCCCGCATCGGCGGCGGCGGCTGCGGCCCCCTCGGCAGGCATGCCGGGAACCACCGGAATGTTGGCACGCAGGTCGACCAGGGCGTCGGGCTGCAATGCCGGCAGCTGGAAGATCTGCAGGGTGTGGATTTCGCGGCCGGAGGGCATTTCGGCGAGGAGAGCCGCCGGCGGCGGGATGACCTGGGCCATCATCTAGAGAATACACGCTGATTAGCTTTGCCATCCAGAGCAACGAGATAACCGAAACAAATAGAAAGAAAACGGAGGACAGCTTACCGTATCGTTCACCTTGGTCCACTGTGTCAGGAGCATCTCGACAATGCGAGTCTCTTCAATGCGGCCGGCATCCGCCCCCCAGCCGGTCTGCTTCTCGGCCTTGCGGTCTTCGCGGCGCTCAGCCCACTCCTTCTTGACGCGGCTGTAGCTCAGCCGCGCCGACGACTCGGCGGCCGCCACATCGACGCCCAGCTCCTGCAGCGCGGCGTGCAGCCAGCCGATGGCCGTGCCGGTGTTGCCGGTGATCTCGGCGTCGATGCCGAAGAACCGGCACGCTTTGGCGCGGCACGTGCGGCGCAGGTCCTCGGCGTAGTGCAGCAGGGCCGGGTTGACGCGCGCGGCGGGCGACCCCCCGACGCTGCTGGCGAGCCGGCCGGCGGCGCCGGGCGGAGACGCCACAAGCCCCGTGGCGCTGGCGGCGTGCAGCAGGGCGCTGGCCTGGGCGGCGTGGTCGGCGGCGGCCAGACACAGGCGGGCGAACAGGTGGGCGCGCACCTTCGGGATGTCGGGGGCCTTGTACATCCACTCGCGGTCGTTCGGGTTGCGCAGCTGGATCAGGATGGTGGGGTACGGGTCGTCCCTGAGCACGACCATCAGCGTGGCCTCGGCGAGCGCCATCTCCGAGAGGCCGCGCGCCGCGCTCGCGGTCAGGTCGACGCACGGCGGCGGCTGCGCGGCGGCGGCGGCGGCGGCGGCGGCGGCGGGCGGCGGAGTCTCGGTGCGCGCGGCCACGGCCGCCCAGATGCTCGCGGCGTCGAGCAGGTAGCGCGAGGCCGAGGCGATGGCGGTGCCGCGCTCGGGCTGCTTGAGCCCCGGGGCCGACACGCGGTCGGTCAGGATGTTGGGGATGTAGTTCAGCGACACGCGCGCGATCAGCACGTGGGCGGTCGCCGCCGCGTGCATGGTGAACAGGATCTCGTGCTCCAGGCAGCGGGCGCGCACGCGCGGCGGATCCCGCCCCGGGCCGGCGCCGTCGGCGATGATCGAGCGCCACTGCGTGGTCGGCGTGCCGCGCGCCACCACGGCGACGCGCGGGTCGGGCAGGCCGCGGGCGGCCGCCGCAGCCGCAGCAGCCGCGGCGGCGGGCGACGGCGGGGCCAGGCCGCTCTCGAGCGCCACCAGGTACTGCAGGTAGCGGTTCAGGGCCGACAACACGTCGGCCAGGTGGGTGGCCTGCAGGGCGCCATCGAGGCGCTTGTGCTTCTTGAGCTCGGCGCGCACGACGCCGCGGTGGGTGGTGGCGGTGAGCGGCAGCGCGGGGTGGGTGGCGCACACGAAGTCGGGGTCGAAGGAGTAGAGTGTGGTTGTGGGGAGCACGAACGGGTACGGCATGGTGGGGAGGGAGGGGTGTGTGTGTGTGGTTTTCCGGATCGGGGGGGGAGGGGTCCCGGGCGTGGGATTCGGAGCGGTTGAGGGCGGGGTAGGCGGGATGCCGTGACTCTCGGGTTGGCGGACTCGGGGGCCGGAACGGGGCGGAACGACGACGTTTGGCAGCGGACGGAGGATCTTGGAGACGGTTTATGGCGGGTTACGTGTGCGAAGGCAATGCTAGGGAAATCTGGGGTATCGAAGCTGGAGATAAAAGCTGAAGCGGAAGCAAGAGAAACACGGCCGGAAAATGAGGTTAGAAGTCGAGCCAAGCTTGGCGGCTAGGCGCCAAAACAAAGTCGTTATAGCGGGCTGATTACCGATAAACGACGGCGCCTTCCCTTTCCAGCGGGGGACTTCCGCGCGTGTGTTACAGCACCCGCCTGCTCTTTCCTTTTGCTCTTTTCCTGCTCGTCACGTGGGGGTTTCTCACAGTACCTGAGGATACCTGGGCTTTTGCTTTTTGCTCCTGGCTTTCTTTGGTTTCCTGCTTGTGCTGTTGTCACTGCTAGTATCAAGTTCTCCGGACTGAGCAGGTCCATAAGTATCCATGCAGGGCCAGCCCCGCTTTTCTTCTCCCAAAAGGCCACCACTCAAGAAAAGCCAATCAAAGCCAATCAACAAAAATGCATAGAGAGAGCTTTGAGCTTCTTTTTCCGAGCTTCACCTTTTTGCCCTCTCTATATCATCACATTTTATTTTATTTCCACTCACGTCCCAAGTGTGTGTGTCCCTTCATTTTTCTTTTCTTTCTTTTCTTTCTTTCCCTTCGTTCAGAGTATTCTTTAATTGATGACGTCCTTCTCTTCTTTCTCCTAATCATCACCTCCTCCTTCTTGTCTGGGTGTCACACTGACATCACTCCCCCAACAACTCGGACGACCAACACCCAACACTTCGCTCACCTCGTCCGCACCATCTCGCAATGGCCGCGTCTTCGCATAAGCCGCGCCCGCGCATCCCGTCGTCGGCGCCGAAACGCTCGGACTCCGACTCGGCCGATGGCCATGGCCGCAGTCCGGCGTTCCCGCTGGCGGCGTTCCTGTGGCCGGCGCGGTCGTCGGTGTCGCAGTGGGAGCTGCTGCCGCTGATCTTCATGGTGGCCGGCCTGTTCCGCTGGGCGGCCGGCCTGTGGGGATACTCCGGTACGTAAACCTGCCCGTCTTGCTGTGGCTCCAACCCCCCCGCATACTGACTCGCCGCTTCTGTGCGCTGCAGGCTTCGAAAACCCCCCGATGTTCGGCGACTACGAGGCCCAGCGCCACTGGATGGAACTCACAACCCACCTCCCCATCTCGCAGTGGTACTTCTACGACCTGCAGTGGTGGGGCCTCGACTACCCGCCGCTGACCGCGTACCACAGCTGGCTGTGCGGCAAGCTCGGCGCGCTGATCAACCCGGAATGGTTCGCCCTCGACTCCTCCCGCGGCCTCGACGACGCCTCGCTCAAGCTGTTCATGCGCGCCACCGTGATGGTGTCGGAGTTCCTGATCTTTGTGCCGGCCACCGTGGTGTTTATGCGCCGCTACAGCCGCCTCAGCGGCATCACCACGTGGACGTCGTCGCTGGCGCTGACCGCCTTCCTGATGCAGCCGGCCACCATCCTCATCGACCACGTGCACTTCCAGTACAACACCGTCATGCTCGGCTTCTTCGTTGCCAGCATGTCCAGCATGCTCGCCGGCCGCTTTATGTGGGCGTCGGTGTTCTTCGTCGCCGCCCTCGGCTTCAAGCAGATGGCCCTGTACTATGCGCTGCCGGTGTTCTCCTTCCTGCTGGGGAGCTGCCTGTTTCCGCTCAACCTGCGCCGCCTCTTCACGATTGCGCTCGCGACGATTGTGGCGTTTGCCCTGCTGCTGCTGCCGCTGGTGCTGGGCGCCATCTACGATTCCGAGCAGGGCATCTCTCCCTACGGCCCGTATGGCCCGTCGCGCACCGCTGGCGGGTACAAGTCGGCCGACCCGACATCCCACCCGCTGCCCGTCCTCGGCGCCGACATTGCTGGCCTTCTCGACACCAAAGCGATCTACTACCCCGTGGTCGTGCAGCTGCTGCAGATGGTGCACCGCGTGTTCCCGTTTGCGCGCGGCTTGTTTGAGGACAAGGTGGCCAACTTCTGGTGCGCGGCCAACGTCGTCATCAAGCTCAGACGTTTCCATCCCGTCCTGCTGCAGCGAGCCTCGCTTGCCGCCACCCTCGCCGCGTCTGCCCCGCCGTGTCTGGTGCTGTTCTTCCGCCCGCGCCGCACCCTCATGCCGCTGGCGGCCTCGGCCACCGCCTGGGCATTCTTCCTGTTCAGCTACCAGGTGCACGAGAAGAGCGTGCTCCTGCCGCTGATGCCGATGACGCTGCTGCTGGCCGGCCGCCAGGGCCTGTCGCGCGACACGCGCGCCTGGGTGGGCTTTGCCAACGTCCTCGGCTGCTGGACCATGTTCCCGCTGCTCAAGCGCGTCGACCTGGCCGTGCCGTACGCCGTGCTGACCCTGCTCTGGGCGTACCTGATGGGCCTGCCCGTGTCGCTCGCCGCCTCGACCTCGCCGTCGCCCAGCGGGCCCAGCGTGACCTCCCCGACCACCAAGTCGGCGGCGTCGGCGGCCGCCAAGGGCCCGACCGCCGCCGTGTCGGCCGCGGCGGGCGGCGCGGCGCCCTCGGCGTCGTACGTGCAGCGCGCCACCTACGCGCTGCACCTGCTCTTCTACCTGGCCATGGCCGCCTGGCACGTGGCCGACGCGGCCGTGCTGCCGCCGGCCGACAAGCCCGACCTGTGGGTGGTGGCCAATGTCGGGCTGGGCGCCGCCGGCTTTGTGCTGTGCTACCTGTGGTGCGTGTTCCGGCTGGTGGTCGAGAGCGGCGTGGTCGAGGAGGCCACGGCTCTCTCCGGTCCGGGCGCGACCACGCCGCCGCCGGTGGTGGTTGTTGCGCGGCCGGTGAAGGCCCCGTCGCCGGCGACCTTGGCGCCGCCCTCGCCGGGTCGGCCTGCGGCGAAGCAGGCGCCGCGCACGCCGCAGAAGAAGAAGGCTGCTGGTGGTGGTGGGGCGGGCGGGGCGGGGGGATCGCCGTCGCCGTCACCCGCGCCGACGCCGAAATCGGGGCGGTCGAAGCGGCGGTAGGGGGGGTTTCTTTCTTGGTTGTGAGGGCTTCTGGTTTACTCTTTTTTTTTTGTTGTTCTCTGAAAATACATCTGGGGTTTGTTTTTATCTCCCTGTATATTGACGTGTTTCTTATTTAAAAACGCTATTTCCGGGCCTTCTTTTGTCCTTTATCAAGGCTTTTCTGGTCCTCTTCCGTGCTGGTCTCCCGCATCTCCGTCCTTTCTCGGCTTCCCATTCCGTGTTGCTTAGCCGTCTCATGGTTTCCTCCGGATTTCGTGCCTGCAGAGCTGACTGACTGTGTCGGCTTGTTATGAAGGAGAAACCGGACTGCGTGGTTGGCACGTTAGACCTGACGAACTCCGGCCGTTTGCGCCCTCTTGCAGCGCCAGGCCATGCACCGGCACCACGTCGTCAACGGCCGGACTTGGCCCAGCGATGTGGAGGCCGAGAAAAGGCGTGAGAAGCAGCACCGCCCCCGATGCAATGCAAGCATCCTGACGGAGCTGTGTGCCAACAGCATCGGCGTCTCCGGGGGTATCCAGCTGGACGCCCTTCACACCGGGCAGAGCGAGATGGAGGAAGTGGCTGGGGGCCTCAAGACCCGGGTCTGCGAGCTAGGGTCTGCGAGCTAAGATCTGTGTCCCCGGCGCTCGCTCTCGTGTGGCGTTTCGGGCTGGCGGGACTGCCGCTGCCGAGAAGCCGCCAGGTGCTGTTTCTCTCTCCGGGGGCTCCGCACTCCGCCAAGACCGCGACCTGGAAGACTGCTGCTGTTGGTTTTTTTATCTTTTTCTTCTTTCGTCACCCCGTCACAGTAAGCTGGCAAACGGTGCTTGAGAGAGTGTGAGCCCAGAAATGCGTGTCAGAGACGGGCGGTCGAGGCGATATACGGCATATCCTGTGCGAGTGGACAGACAAAGAAAGCCCGACAGCACCTTGTCACTTTGGGTTCGGACTCGTACGGTGGCGCACGCAGCTGCGAGATTGATTTTCCTGTAAGTATGTGCTCCATGTATATGAGCTACACCATGTGTGTGTGTACCAGCGGTGGTCGAACTATATTGTCGCGGCTCCGGGTGGTAATAGCCAAATATGATAACGTCGTCGCTGGGTTGGGAATGTTTAATTGCATTTGCATTTCGGGGGGCTTTTTTTGTTCTCTTTTTTCTTTGTTTTTCCCAGCCGGCTGATATAGTCCTTCGGCCCCTCTCTGTTTCTCCCTCTTGGTGTGTGCGTCGCCCTCTCAATCACCCAGACACGCAATTCATCCAGGTTGGCCCAGGACCCGCGCGGGCAAGCGACCCGGTGATCACCAACCACACCCACCACCCACCCACGCCGTGATGTGGTCTGTTATTCCTCTGCCGTGGTCTGAAGCACGCGAAACGAAACGAGGAGGAATCGAGGTGCATATACCCTGCAGTGTCTCTTTTTTTTTTTTCTACCCGGAGATCGAGGGTGTGTGGGCTATTCTTGTCCTTTGTTCCCCTCACACCTGTTCCGGCCACCCACCCAACATGTATAGGGAGGGATCCGGTGTGTAGATCTGCTGCTGCGTGCTTATCTCGCTCGTGGTGTGTGTTTTAGAGGCGGGATGCATTGTGCTGTGGTCCGTCCAGGGCCCAAACCGTAATATCTATACAAGATGGAATAGAGTGCTGTGTGTGTGTGGTACGTGTATAGCTACCTCGATACCACCTTACGAAGGTACATAGATGCGGTGCTGGTATATATATGAGGTACTCGTACGTGTGGTGAGATTGCGGGAGGGAAATGCAAAAAGGCGACCGGGAAGAATTCCAATGCGGGATGTTTGCTCGCTCGCTCGCCTTGGTATTCTGGTTTTTATATTGATTCATTGTTTTCTCTTTTCGTCTGGGTTCTTCCCGCCGCCCGCTCTTAGCATTGTTCCCGTCTCCTCGTCTTCCCTCCCCTCTTCTTTTTCTCGTTTCCAGCCCCGTCCCTCGCGCCATCTTGTTTCCGGAGTATTCTCTTTTTTTCTTTGATTATTTTCTACTAGTCTTGAAAAGACGTAGTCAAGTTCAATCCCTTTTTCCTTGGTAGACTGTTTCAAGTCATCGTCGGTTTTCTTTTCTTTGTTCTGTGCTTAGTGGAGTTTTGACTCCCGGTGATTTCGGGATAAGCGTGGTTGGCCTGAACATACTTGCTCTTCGGGTGTGATTCACCGTCCCCCACCCCGAGATACTATTCTCTTTTGTTTTTGTTTTGAATTTTCTTCGTTTCTCTTTCTTTTTCTTCTTTTGCACTTGATCGGTCTGGGTGCATTGATTCGCAGTTTTTCTTCACTTTTTTTCTCGGTCGATCAGTCTCTGCTTGCGCCTCGTCTCAAGTCACCACTTACACGCCACTTACACCAGGACGTCCACCGCAACACCACACACTCTCTCCGTCCTGGAACACTCCGATCAAAGGGAAAAAATAAGAAGACGACGACGAACAGATACACAAGCCGCTGCAATGCGTCCTTCCCGGCCAACCGCCATTTTCGAGCTGATCACCGGCTTTGCCGCCGTGTCGGCGCAGATCGTCACGCCGGCGCCGACCGAGCCGGCCACCATCGAGGTGTCCGGGTCGACCACCACACAGGCCCCGACGTCGTCGGCGTCGTCGACATCGTCAGAACCGCCAAAGACACACACAGTGTCGGTAGGATGGGTGAGTCCCTTCCCCCCACCCATCCCTCTCCGTCCGCTCTGGTTGTAGCAGCACACATGCTAATACTCTCGAAAACACATGCAGGCCGGCTTCAAATTCACCCCCAACACCACCTTCGCCAGGGCCGGCGACACGGTCGAGTTCCGCTTCTACCCGCCCGACCACTCGGTGATCCGCGGCGACTTCTCGCACGGCTGCATCCCGTACGAGATGGCCGGCGAGGGCCGCGATGCCGAGGCCTTCTACAGCGGCCAGAAGTTCATGTCGGGCATCTCGGCCGACCTGCCCAGGTTCCAGGTGCTGGTCAACTCGACCGACGAGCCGGTGTTCTTCTACTGCGGCGCCACCGGCAGCTGCCGCGACCAGCACATGGTGGGCGTGATCAACCCGGTGAGTGTTTCCCCCCCCTCCGTTCCTCTCTTGGTTTCTTGTCGCTGGACTGGTCAGGCGATCACCAGGCCTGCTGACCTGCGTGCCCTTGTCCCTGTGGGGGAGAGCAGAACTCCACTTGGACTCTCGATAAACACGTCGAGTACGTCGAGATGGCCGAGATCGAAATGGTGCCCGGCCAGCCGTGGCCCAGCGAGCACATGCCCACGCCCACGCCAACGCCGGCGCAGTCGTCCGGCAGCGCCTCCACGGCCACCGACACGCCGGCCGCCGTCCCCGGCGCGCCGGCAGCCTCCGGCTCCGGGCCGACGCTCGGCGGCGGCGCCATCGCCGGCATCGTGGTCGGCAGCGTCGCAGCGCTCGCAATCGGCGCCGCCATGCTGTTCGTCTGCCGCCGGCGCCGCGCAAAGCGCGAAGCCGCCGCGTCCGGCGAGATGAAGCTCGGCGGGCCGCGCCACTCCCAGCAGATGGCGGCGTCGTCGCCGGGGCCCTACGGCGGGCTGTTCATGCACAGCGCCGCGCGCCACTCCAAGCCGCTGGGCAGCCCCGCCGGCGCGCAGAGCCCGGGGACGTACAGCGTCGACGGCGGCTGGGGCACGGCGTCGGCGACCACCAGCCCGTCGCCGGGGCTGCCGCTGAATCCGTACGGGCCGGGGCCGGCCGGCGGCGGCGGGTACGGGCATGAGAGCGTGTACGGCGGGCTGTATGCGCCGCCGCCGCACCATCCGCTCGCGGCGCAGGGGTATCCGCAGGCCGGCGGGTATCCGGTGGCCAGCCGCCAGGATTCGTTCTAGTATGTGTTTGTGCTGTTTGTCCTTCCTTGCCTGCGGACTCTTCTGTACATGTAAAGTGTCGCTGGACGAAACCCCCTAACTCGTGTCCTTTCTAGTGACCCGACTCTCGCATACGCACACCCCAACGGATCGCAGGCCATCGACACGGCCGCGGCCGCCGCTGCCGCCACGGCCACTCACACGACCCCCGCCGCACCAGCTGAACTGCCCGGCTCACCCGGGGCGCCGCCGGTGTCCAGCATCTCGCCGGCGCCGTCGACGAGCCAGACCTTCTCGTACGACCTGCATCCGGAGACGAAGTACCGGCCCAGCGGGAAGGATATTGACTAGGGGTGTTTTGTTTGTCTGTTTGTTTTTCTGGCGAGGCATGAGGGTGAACAGAGTCGACATCGTATATACCAGAAACCGAGAGAAAGGGTTCATGATATCAGTTGGTGTGATGAGGGGCGTTTGGGTGTTTTTGGATTGTTCTGTATCCACACTGTTTTCTCATCTTGTGCTCTATTCCAGCTTACCTTGATAGTGTTTACTTGTCACAGAACACTCCAGTCCATCCGTCTGTCTGTGTGCTGGTGAACTGCACGTGTCTTAGGGTTAGGGTTGGGCAGTGGGTTATTTGTTCAGGCTATTGAGAGCGGGCACGGGACCAGAAGTGAATTGAGTTATTGACGACTTGATTGGGACAAGGGAGCATGCATGAATAAGGGAATTGGACTGAGCTCAGCTGAGTCATCCAGAATATTTGTAGCTCGTCTCCCCTTCCATGCCAGACACCGACAATTGTTATTCAGGTGAGCCGATCTTGCGAGAGTGATTGTGCCCGGAAGACGTTCCCCGGCATCATGCACGGCGGAGGCGGGCCATATTGATTGAAGTGTGTGTGCTTCCAATTGTGCCTTGGGCCTCCTGCAAAAAAGACACGGTTGCTGGAAAAGTCCCGGGCGGAAAGTCTCCGTACAGGGCCGACCACCAGCCACGAGCATCTGAGTCAGCCGTGTGGCGCACCGGCTTTGTTGTCCCCATCGGGTGTGGCTGGGGGTTTCTTCTTGGTGGTGTTTGGATGTGGTTCCTGGAACAGCCAGATGCCAGGAAACGGGCCCTGCTCGTTCCGGGCAATTTGGGCCAAGCGGCAACTCCTAGAAAAAAGAAAAAAAAAACAAAGCACAAGCAACCCGCTGGAGATCGATAGTGGTCTCGAAAATAACACTCTGTCATCGTCGCTTCGGGGTTTCTGTTGCGGTGGTTTTTTTTGGCCTTGCGCACCAACACAACTTTGACGGCTCGGCGAAAACCTCACTTCGCCTTTTTCTTTCTTCTTCTTTCCCCCCCCCTCACTCTCACTCTCCCTTCTGCGAACGGAGCAATTTTCTTTTTTTCTTCTTCTTTTTTATCATCATCATCATCTCGTATCCATCTCGGGCTCTCTGGTTTGGGCTTCACTTTCTTCTTCTTTTTGTGCACCCTTCTTGCTGGACAGCTTGCTCTTCCGCCTATCGCCGACCGAGGGTTTCCTGCCAACTATTGTTCCTTTCCCCCCCTTTTTGCTGTCGTGGACGACTGCCAGTTGACCTGATTGATTCATTACATCTTCCGGCTGGTGCCAGCTTGTCTCTCTTCCGAACCGCCGGCCCTCCAAACCTCCGGTCTCCGTCCTCCGGCTCTCCTGTGTCTCTCTTCCCCCCCCCGCGCACCGGCTCCCACCGCGGTCTTCTCTCGAACCCTCCCGACGCATCCTGTCTATCTCTATCTCTCACACACACACATTCTTCACAATGTCGCAACGTGGCGGTATGGGCTACGGCATAGGCTCGTCGGCCCCGTCGTACGGCGTGCAGTCCCAAAGCGAGCCGACCAGCCCGCTGGACCAGATCCGCCAATACACCAGCAAGATCGAGGACATGCTCGACTCGATCAGCGGACCTATCAAGCCGTACGTTTTTCCCCCCCTCCCACTCATCCTTACTGCTACTGCTGCTGCTGCTGTTGCGTGGTTTTGTGCTTTCTTTTCTCAACGTGTCCCGATTGAAAAGGAGGAGGCGGGTTTTTATTTATTTTTCTGGGGACGCTGCTGCGTGCTGTGGGCGCGTGCCCCACTGTTTCTGGCCGGACCCTTCTTTGTGCGCCGGTCCGGTCTCGCCGTGCGGTCTGTAATCTATATTCCGTGCCGGTGCTTGTCTGGGCCGGTGCCGCTGCGAGAGAGAGAGAGAGAGAGAGAGAGAGAGGGGCTGGATCTGGTCTGGATCCGCGAAGCGAGGGCTCGAGGGACAACGCTCTTTTCATGGTGCATGCAGTTGGCTGACCTGGCACACAACCTGTCTTCCTTTCTAGTCATCTCCCCACCATCGGCCGCTTCCTAATTGTCGTCACCTTCCTGGAAGACTCGCTACGGATCGTCACCCAATGGAGTGACCAGCTGTTATATCTTCATGATTTCCGAGGCAGTATGTTCACAAACCCTTCCCCCTCCCCTTGCCTGTCCGGTGCCCCCCGGATCGCTTGAGCGAGCGATTTGCGCGCGCGCCCGAGTTCAAGAAACCACGGCAATCCCCGCCCTGAACGACACCCTTGTGGCTAACCTGTTCACCCTCCCCCCAACCTCTCTCCCGCATCTAGTGCCCTCCGGTATCACCCACATCTTCCTCGCCATCAACGTGCTTGCCATGATCGTGTCGTCAGGAATGGTGATCATCCGCAAATACTCCGACTACGCCGTGGTGTGTCTGATGACCGTGGTGATCGCGCAGGCCGTGGGCTACGGCCTGATCTTCGACGTCAACTTCTTCCTGCGCAACCTGTCCGTGATCGGCGGCCTGCTGATGGTGCTGTCGGACTCGTGGGTGCGCAAGACCAAGGCGTTTGCCGGGCTGCCGCAGCTGGACGAGAAGGACCGCAAGATGTACTTCCAGCTGGCCGGCCGCGTGCTGCTGATCTTCCTGTTCGTCGGCTTCGTCTTCTCCGGCTCGTGGTCGATCTGGCGCGTGCTGGTGTCGATCATCGGCTTCCTGGCCTGCGTCATGGTCGTCGTCGGCTTCAAGGCCAAGTTCAGCGCCACCCTGCTGGTCGTCATCCTCAGCGTGTTCAACCTGCTCGTCAACAACTTCTGGACCCTGCACGAGCACCACCCGCACAAGGACTTTGCCAAGTACGACTTCTTCCAGATCCTGTCCATTGTCGGCGGGCTGCTGCTGCTGGTGAACAGCGGGCCCGGCCAGTTCAGCATCGACGAGAAGAAGAAGGTCTACTAGAGAATGCGCGCGCGCGCGCCCGCCGCTGTTTGACACAGACAGTCGCTCACGGCGTGTGCTGAAGCTGGCGCTGCTCTTTCCGGGACTTTCATGTCGGGGCGCCCGAGCCTTGTTTGGCGGGGCCACCAAAAGAACGGGATAGATCAGGCTCGTCGTGGGGAGGCTCGGGAACCGGGAGATGCTTGGCTTTGTAGACACACCGGCATGTTTGGATTGGAACTCCGGGAAGCAGAAGGCCCCGAGCAAGCAAGCGAGCAAGCGAGCAAGCGAACACTCACGGGGCCAGCAGCGGAGGAACACGGCCCGCGGTGTCCTCCCTCCGGGGTTCTCCTAACCCGAGACTCTCCGGAGAGAACGGTGCAGCGGCCGATGTGGAAAGCAAGGGGGAAAAAATCATCATCAACACCAAAAAAGAGAAGATTCATATACAACAACCACTGAGAAAAAAGAAGTAACCACAAAAAAACACCCCCACCATTTCTTTTTTTCTTGCTTCTCTTTTTTTCGTTTTTCATATGGTACTTCCGGGAATATCTCTCAGGATGGAGTCAAAGTTTCTGTAGTGTTCTGTTCTTTCTTTCAATATATACTTTCTGGTTTTTTTTCTGTTAGTTCTCTTTTTATGCTACTGTTTCTTTTTTTTTTTTCTTTACTCTTGACTTGATTCTGTGTGTCTAGCATCATCTTCGTTTTATGGCCTCCTATACATGGAACTGGGCCTCTTGCTTGTTTTTGGTTTCAATTTTGATATACACTCTTTGGTCTTCTTTAACATTCAATCACGTGGGCTACCAGAAGGGAACAGGAAAGGCTTGTCTATCGCTCCTTCTGTTGCAGTACTCTCACGAAGTCAGGTGCACGTGCCCATGTAGGGGCTCCTTCCTGTCTCACAGATGCTGACAAAAGCCGAGGTTTGGGAAGCAAGAAACGAGAGAGGATGGGTCAATTTGGATTGAAGTTCTCTGGAAGCAGCAAACGCAAGAAACACAGTATTCAAGCAAGAAAGCAATTTTGACCCCCTGGGCGAAGGCACAACCGCCAAGCCACATTTTGAAGGCTGGAGCACGTTGAAGCCACGAAAAGAAAAACGGACAAAAGGGAAACAAAACATGATCGTCGTATCAGTTTCAGGCACACATGGGGCAGAACATCGGCTCCCCTCCGCACGTGACGAAACGGAAAGAGGAGAAAAAAAGCACAACCGGAAAAGGGCACACGAGAGTTACACACAGCATCACAGAACCCGAAACAGCAACGAATGGACCAGCGCCACCACAGAAGAAGAGAAGAGTTAGCGATGATAGCCAGGGAGGGAAAAATGGACCTGGCTATTGATACAATGTGTATTTGGCTCTTCCGTTACTGGCTGGCTTTCCGTGATAGGGAAGTTAACGGATTTCTAGGGTTCTCCCTGCGCGCGAAAAAGAGAGGAGGGACACCTGAACACAGAGATGTGTTGAGTTGGTAGTAGTACACTGTGTGAACAAGAACGAAGTGAAAAAAAAAAGAAGAGAATCGTAACATCAAACGAAACAAAATGGCACACAACGAAACGAAGCGAGATCAAAGCATTAAATAGACATATTCGATGAGGGCGAGGGGGGGAAGGGAGTTCGTATAGAAACTCTCACTAAACTACCGGATCGGGAAGAGGAGTGGAGGATGGGTAACCGGAGGGTTTGGAGTTCTCCGGCTACAGCAGCCTGGGGGTTGACAGTGACAAGACAAAACGCCGGGTCCGGTAGTCGGGGACGAATGATGGTTGTTTGTTTTGCTTGTCTTGTTTACGCAACCACCAGACTGCTAGGGCGGGTGCCATCAGCGAAGCGAACGACGGCGCCGCCGGTACGCGCCGGCCGAGGGGCAGCGGAGGGCGCACGGGGATTGTGCGACTGCTGGCGAGACGGGCTGGCGGCGGCGGCCGAGGCGGAGGTCCGCGACGGAGACTTGATGGCGGAGCGGATGCCGGACGGACTCGCCACGGGGTGGCCCGACTTCTTCGGGGGATCGCGGCGCATGGGGATCGTCGTTGGCGAAGGGGGCGAGGACGGCGGCGAAGCCGAAGAGCGGGCCGACGACGAAATGCGGAAGCGCGGAGACGTCGGGGAGGTGGCAGACTCAGTGGAAGAGGGCGAAGACGATAGCTTCATCGACGGGTCTGGGAGCCCAGAAGACACAGTGCGGGGGGTGGCGTGTTTTCTGGCGACTGTGGCAGACCGGCTCACAGACCCGTCGGATTGTCATTCGATGCCGTGCTGTTGCTTGAGCTGCGCTAAAGACTCCTTGCGGGCTTCGAAGTCTTCTCTCGAGCGGGCCATCTTGTCTGGCTGGTGGTAGAGAACCACGAGATAGTGGTTGTCAAAGTTGAAGCCGTTGAGCTTGGCGCAGGCTTCTTTCGCGTCCTTTACGTCCTCATAGACTACAAAGGCGGTTCCCTTGGTGTTGGTGGCAATGCCCTGGCGAACTTGTCTGGAAAGAAAAGAAACATCATGACGGACTGTTAACGATTATTGGTAAAGCGGCTTGGGAGGATAGAAATGCACCCTGTGAGGCGTGGAGAACTTACCGAATTGGCCCAAATTTGCCAAAGAGTTCGAACAGCTGCTCAGGCGTTACGTTGTAGCTAGTTCAAGAGAAAGGCAGGAATGCATTAGAAGGATGATTACATATCATTTTGATGAAGTATCTTGGAAAAGATGAGTTTCGATCGATATAGCGCGCTCAACGTTCTGTCGGTCGCAGGTACGGGGGAAAGTCCAATCGAGGAGAATGAACATGCGACACTGAGACCGACGACACTATATCGAGATTTTTCCTGGGTGGGGTGGCCAATGGGAATCGCCGAGATCGAACGAGCGGTTTTCATCGACGTAGTGGCGGGCGGAAAAAAAGAAGAAAAAAGCAGGAAAAAAACAGGGAACGAGATTTTAACTAACCTCAAGTTCTTTACGAACAGAGCTCTATAAAGACAGCAAAATAAAAGATAAACGTCGTTAGCGAAGCGAACTCATTGTGGTACAAAGCCGGGACACAGTGGCGCGATGGTGCCGATGCGACGTGGTGGTCTCAAGTCGCGTGATGGTGAGTGGTGGTGAAGATTTTCGGGGGGGGTTCACAAGGGATGGAGGATTGTGCATAAACAAGAAGGTTGATGGGAATAATCGAAGACAGCGATCATCAACGGTTGGGACAGCCATGATGGCAGAAGCGGCCGAGA
Source organism: Knoxdaviesia capensis (assembly GCA_001510575.1). Classification (NCBI taxonomy): domain Eukaryota; kingdom Fungi; phylum Ascomycota; class Sordariomycetes; order Microascales; family Gondwanamycetaceae; genus Knoxdaviesia; species Knoxdaviesia capensis. The sequence goes on along the minus strand of LNGK01000008.1, from coordinate 229,576 downwards.
CAGGCACACATCGACATCGGGACTATCCAGGACATAAAACATGAAGGACAGGAGAGTCATACCGGTTAACATCTGGGGCGAGTTTACCACGACTGCTCATTTCTCGTAGTAAGGTGTATTTTGGTGAACGGGTTAGAATGGGGTGGGAAAAGTCGTCTGTAGAACCTCTCAAAAACGCCAACGTGGGAGAAAAGAAAAAATCGCTGATAAAGAGAAAAAAAGTCCGACGGTTGAGATTTAGACGTGGGGGAGGGGGAGAGAGGAAGAAATAAAAGTGATCGATGATGATGGACGTTGCGAATATCTGGGGTAAGAAGGAAAGGGGAAGAAGAAGAAAAAAAGAGGAAGAAGAAAAAGTGAGAGAAAGGAAAGGAAGCCGTAGGGAGAAAAAGGAAACCCAAGATATTGGAGCGAGATTAACGAATCGTCCAGCAAAAGAGAAGAGAGAAAGAACACCGCATTGAAATTCCAAAAAGGATACATGCAAATACATTCTCTGGGGCGTTGGCACTGTGCAGGCACTGTGGGAATCCGCCGTGATTCGCCCCCATCTGGGCCGTGTACACACTGTTCGCGGAGTTCCCTTTCGGTCGGTCGGCTTTGGGCAAGCACGGTGGAGACGCTGCGTTTTGCGGGGGTCCTTAGTCATCCTGCAAGGCAACACACGAGCTGTGGCTTGACAGTGGGTGGGTGGGGCGCTCTGGCCAATCACCGCCCGAGAACTGGCTCGACGACTGATAGTCACGTGGGCAGCGCCACAAATGGCGCCACACAGACAATTTGGGGTCATGCGCGCGTGAGGTGTTGACGTTTGCAGGAAATCACTACGGCCAAAACTAACTTGACGGCGTTGATGGCGTTATGTGGCGTCACGTGGGGTGGCATCTGACTCTGCGGCGACGATGCCTTGCGTGTTTGTGTTTTGCCGGAGCCACAAGAATGTTTTGAGAGCAGAGAACGCAAATGGCCGGCAGCCGGAGGCCGGAACTGTAAGTAAGTCTGTGACACCCTGCGTCGCCGGGACATACTCATGAACGAGTTGGGGTATTTGCGGCCCTTGCGCTTTGGGTCACGCGTTTGGAACACCAAGTGCAGATCACTGCGCTACATCCCCGGCTGTCTTCGCCGACCTCATGGACTTGGTACACCGAAGTCGTGTTCGTCTGGACCTAGTGGCAGACCGAGAACCAGACTCTCGAAGCTCCGTGAAGGCTCGCCAATCTTGTTTCAGCAGCTCACTGTTTTCTGTTTATCCCGCGTTGTCTCGTGGAATGGCACACTCTCAAGGGCATATCACCGAATTGGAGCCAGGTTGGCTCAAGCCGGGGCGGAGCCGGTTGTTCCCAGGTTGCTGTTGCGTCCCGGCAGGGACCCGGCGGCGGGACTGGATATCGTGGAGGAGGAGGAGGAGGAGGAGGAGGCAGGGATCTCCCACCACTGTTCGACCGGGATGCGTTTCTGGTCACGGTCGCGAGCGAAGGCATTTGCTGATGACTACGACGATGACTTCATGCTCCTCTCAACCTACAGAGGGTGCACGGTCTCGGCGGCTGGAAGATCATGGCTGCGGCAGGGTAAAGGTCTTTCTGCAGAGTCTGGGACGACAGTGGTGGAAAGGCTGTGGACTCAATCTGCCTGCAGGAGCGGCATGCACTTGTGATTCCGTGAGAGTGGGAATTACTGATCGTTCGGAGAGGAGAGTGGGCTGCCAACACCTACGCTTCCAGGCGTGATCCAGCTCATGGCGGAACGCGGCATAGCCACGGTTGGTCGTGCCTCATACTGTAACGACATCGGTGTCCCCGTTGATGGCAGTGAGTCAGGCCAAATCGGGCGCAGATGTTGGGAGCAAAAGTCGATCCGTGGACAGCGGGGTTTCCCTAACCATGCCACTGGCTGTAGCTGTGGAAGACGGTGGGTTCTGCTCTGTAGACCCTCTTCTGAATAGGGTGTCGAGAACCCGGGTGTGGGCGTCCTTCTCGTCGTCACGGCTTGCCGTTGTCAGGCCGTCTTCATCCAATAATAGATAGTTTTTATGTATTCCGGGATCTATAGACATATACAATTTAAAACGTAAAAGGAAGGGCTCACACTTTCGAGGGCTGTACGGACACTCATCCAGAGGAATATCACAGACCCTAAGCCATGCCACACAACCCTAAGCCCCCCCCCTCTCGAATTTGGCCCTGGCGTTGTGCATCCCTCCACGATTTGCCTGACTCCTCATTCACTCCACAGACGAGGTCTTGGCAGAACTTGTGCGAGCGGCTGTTCAACTCATCCTAGGTGTTTGTGTCTGTGTGTGGCCCAGGAAACACACAGGCCCGTGACAACCACAGAAACAAACTTGTCTGTGGGTACACGACCAGACCACTGCAACCACGATGGGCCGAGCATGACCGAAACCGATCGAGAAAAGACACCCACACTCACACAGAAAACGCAAGAACTGGCGCCTCACTGATACATCTCTCCTTCATGCGATCGGTGTAGAAAGGGCACCAAAGAGAGGCTCACCCGGCGACTGCATAAAAGACCCGCGTTGGTCCCCTCCCCCTCTTGGTGGATTCTTCAAGTCGCCAGACCCTCCCTCTCCACTCCACACGCCGTGGAGCCTCCATTCTCAAGACAGTGAGTGTCTGGGCGGATCGGTTGGAGATTGGATGTGATGGGACGATACCAGGCACTTTGAGCCCCCCCCCATGTCGTGAAGGCGGGTCGCTGAGAGCGGTCCGCTGGGAGGTATACACTGTGCACTTTTTTTGGTGATGGGATTTTTCTGTTTTAGCACACACCCCTCTCCAGCGAGACGCCGGCGACGATCTGCTCTTTTGATCACTCCCCCCCCTCTCGTCACGCTCTTCAGGGAAATACTTTTTCTCTACGGGCTGGCCGACCATGGATGAGGGATGATTGCGTGCTGGACAACGGCATGCCGAAGTTCCCTGGTCGAAGCACGTACGTAACGTCCGGGGGCTTGGGGATATCGACAACGCCCTGCAACCTATTTTGGCAGCGCCATCACAACTGGTTTCCCGGTTGGGACAAGCCAGACTTGTGTGTGCCGCCGGGTGGGTAGCTGCAGTACTTCAGCAGTATCTTGCCCCTTGCGTTCAGACATCGATGGTTCTGACTTGGCGACGATAGTTCACGGGCCAGGAACACAATAGCGTATGGATCTTCCGTCACTTCAATATATTCGCGGTTATTGTGGCCCAAGTACCACAGAAGCCAACTCTGGAGGACCCAGTCATCCCAGGACAGAACAGAGAAGAAGAGAAAAAAAAACCCTCCGGGGTCGGACTGGGGGCCATTGTGACGGACCGCCGCCGGGATGATTTCCAGTGTGTGCGTGAACAAGAAGACGAAAGACGCTGCCAAGAAATCTGCACCGGCGGACGCTCTTATAGCAGAGCGGCACTATAGCGATGTTCAGCGTCAGTGCACACACACACACACACACAATCAGTTAAGATGTTCGTTTGTTTCCTGACGAAAAGAGAGCGACAAACGGACACCGATAAACGGGGCCAGAAGTGTGCATACTCGAAAAAGCCAAAAAGCCGCCCGGGGAAGCAACGAGCCCCACAGAAAACCCGCAACAGCCGCGCTGTGATTTGCCCAAAGGCGCCGGGGAGCGATGCACCAAAATGCACGGCCGGCCAATCACAGCGGCAAACGCGAAATGCAGGTAAGCGCCCAGCGAGAAACCGCGGGCTGTGATTGGGTGGGGCCGGGAAGCACGGGTTTTGGTTCTTTTTTTCGCGCGCGGCAAACTGCAGGAAGGAGCAACAACGGCCAACTACCGGATTGCTGACCTTTTTTATATTCCCGGCTCTTTTTGTTTCTCTTTTTTCTTTCTTTTCGTTTTCTACTTCGGTGGTCCACTTCCAGCCAGACTCTACACGTACTGTAGAGTCCACCTAGTCCACCTAGTTCACCTAGTCCACGCAGTCCACCTTGTCCAGCCGGCTTCTTCCTTTTTGTTCTTCTAGTTCTTGGCCACGGCTCTCGCCATGGCTGTGGACACTCCCACACGCCCTCGAAAGCGGCGAGGCGAAGATCATCACTGCGGTGATTGGCCACCGTACACACCACCCGTCACCAATAGTCTTCACGGCCTCATTTCCTTTCTCTCGTGACTTTTTGCATCTCTCGTGTTGATCGTGGCTGTCCTGTCATTCTCACCGCAGCTGTGAAACAAGATGTGAGGGGAAGTATCCTATCAGGCCAGAAGAACGAAATGAGTGTCTGCTCAGCCTTTCGTGCTCGCTCTCTATTCCTTTCCAGCTGTCCTGAAAAAAAGGATGAAAAAAAGAGATGTGATGGCCGGGCTGACTGCAGCGCTGTGGAGCACTCTGATCACAGGCACACTCGTGAAGGCGGCAGCGCCAGCAGCACCTTGCAGCGGGACCAGCGGGAACACGCACACACACACACACAGGAAGCAAACACGGGCCAAATGTCCCGCCGAAACTGCACCCAGGGGCCCCATTCCAACATGAGGTGCATGTTGCAAAGAAAACGGGCCGCACACTTGCATTCGCCGGGTACGTTCTTTTTCTTGGTGCGGTTTGGTGTCTTCTTCTTCCGTTGTTGCCCCGTTCGCGAATGGACGTACATGATGCAGGAGACGGATCCCTTTTTGTTCTTCTTATTATTTCCCATGCGCGAGAAGTGGGAACTACAAGGTAAGCGGGCTGGCCAGTAGAAAGCATGCAATCAGCCGCCATGGTTGATGAGTGAGGAAGAGGGGGGAAGTATCGCGGAGATGGGGACGGACACATACACACAAACACAAACACACAGAGAGAGAGAGATGGAGACTGAAAGAGAGATGGAGACACACGGACAGTCTGCCTCTTCAGACGCCCAATATCTGGGCCCCGACTTCAGTCGCCATCTCTATCAAAATGCAAGCGACGCCGCCCCAGCCAAGCTTGCCCAACACGGACAAGCCTCCTCGCAAAAGGCCAGCTGGGCCGCTCTCCCAGGCGACTCACTCGTATGTGTTGGGATACAGCTTCTCGTCTTACGAGGACTTCATAAACGAACACACATAGAGCACCAGACACATCTAGGTACGTACCTCCCAAGTGCCCTATCCACCCGCCAGGCCCGGAATAGCCGCCGTCACCACCCGACTTCTCTCGTCTCTCCTCTTCTCTTCTCTCACTCTGTCCCACACTGCATGCACTCCCACCGTTCCATTATATTAAAATTACCCACTAGAACTACCACCCACCCACACGCCCCCCTCTCTCTTCACTGCTGATTCGGGCTCCTCAGTCACACAGACTGGCGGAAGTGTGTCTCTGCATCGCTTTTTATTCTGTCATCCCCCCCCTCCTCCTCCGTTTTCATCTTCTTTCTTCCTTCATCTTCATTTCTTCTTTTAGTGGTCACCCATTTCCTAGACCAGGTTTTCCCCTGCGTGTGTGTGTGTGTGCTCTTCTTTTTTCTTTTCGTTTCTTGCTTCTGTTCGTCACGTATTCCGAAGACCTATCGTTGATCGATTCATCCGCTTCTAGTCCTTCGTTCGCCAGACTTCCTACTACTATATTATATATTATTACCACCCTTTTGTAATCCCGTCATACGCCGACACGCCACTCGTTCTACGACTATTCCACCGTCTTTGTGTGCTCTGAGAGACACATCCGATACGACACTTATACCCACGGTTCCCCTTCCTATCGCCGGCGATACACTAATACCGGAACACCCACCCAAAACAAACAACGCCCGTCTGCTGCGTCTGGCACGCAGCAACAGGCCCCCCGCCCACAGAGAGAGGAACTATGGCCGAACCCGTGTTCCTCCCGAACCGCATCCAGTCGCCGCCGTCGTCGCTGGCCCGCCACGGCATGCGCGCTGCGGCCGGCCTGAACCCCATCGTCGAAGATGACCGCGAAGACGATCCCATGAGCCCGGTGCGGCTGACCGCTGCCGCTGCCGCCTTCGCCGCTGCTGCTGCCCAGGCTGCGGCTGCCGCCCAAGCTGCCGCCGCGGCGAAGCAGCCGCTCGCCCTCTCGTCGTCGTCGATCGGCGCCGCGACCAAAACCACCGTGCTAGTCAACACCGTCCGCCGCACTGGCCCGCCGACCGCCACCTCCGACTCCCTCCCGACTCCGCGCGGCTTCCCCACCCCGCGCGGCATGCACTTCCTCGCCGCGCCCGTGCTGCCCAGCTCGCCGTCGGCGTACTCGGAGGACGACGAGGAGGACGACGACGACGACATGTCGCCGGCGAACCGCCCTTCCTGGACCAGCCGAGACTCGTGGACGCGCCGCCGGCCCAGCAGCGTGCTGACCGACGGCACCGTGTTCGACGACATCTACGACCTGTCCGACGACGAGTCGGTGGCCGGCAGTGTGTCGGCGGCGCCCGACGCCAAGGCCGCTGTGGTCGCCGATGACGTGACGGCGTCTGCCGGCCACGATGCCTCCGTGCTGCGGGCCCTGCTGGCCCCGCTGATCATCCCCACGGCGGCGGCCGCGCGCCGCGGCCAGATTTCCAGCCCTGCCCCGCTGACAGCCCGCAGCGCCAAGATGATGCAGTCGCCGGTGCCGCCGACGCCGACCGCCAACATCCCCATGTCGCCGGCGGCGCTGGAGTTCATGCACTCGCACCAGCACGTGGCCGTGCCGACCATCTCGGCGCCGCCGTCGCTGGACGGCAGCCTCACCTCGGAGCAGATGGCCACCATGTCGGCCCCGCCCACGCCGATCATCGGCCGCGGCGACGACGACACCGACGACGACATGGCCGACGGCATCATCACCATTGCTGCCTCCGGGCTTGGCCCGCGCATGCGGGTGGCCTCGTCGCCCTCGGTTGCCGACATCACCGGCGTGACCCCTGTCACGCCCAACTCCATGGCCGACGAGTGGTCGGGCATGCGGCTGCAGCCCGCTGCCCTGGAGACTCTGCACGCGCTGTCGGCCGTCGGACATGACGACCTGCTGCAGCACGAGCACTCGGTCGACCGCGTGATCGAGCTCCCGTCGCCCGCGCCCGAGGCCATCCCCGTGGCTCTCCCGCAAGTGTCCCAGCAACAGCAGGCCCGCCCGGCCGCCGCCGAGATGCAGATGCGCCACCAAGGTCTGCGCCTCGTCACCAGCTTTGCCCCCGCCCCGACTGCTGCCGCCACTGGCGCCGGAGCGCCCGGCTCGGCGATTGGCGGTGCTACTCTGACCCCCAGCAACTCGCGCCTGAACGTGCCCTCGCCCGGCGGCTTCTTCGCCGCGCTGTCCCCGCGCACCCGCCGCACCTGGGACATGCTGCAGAACGACTCCGACTCGATGCCGCCGCCCACCTCGACCACCGCCGAGCAGTTCTACCGCGCCCCGTGGAACGCCGTCGACGCCCCCGCCGTCCCCACCGTCCCCTCGGCAGTCCTGCGCGCCAGCCCCGTGATGCCCAGCCACAGCCGCTGGTCCGGCCCCCCGCTGGCATCCACCACCGCCCCGCTCCAACACCAGCAGCCGCCGCCCATGGCCATGGCCACCGCCGTGCTGCCGCCCGGCGTGCCGCACTTCTCGCGCCCGCGCATGGACTTTGTGTCGGCCTCGTCGTTCCCCATCATCGAGCAGATCCTCGAGATCCCCGCGCGCAACCTCGACTCCGACGTCGACGACGACGACCAGCCCACCGCCAAGGCCGTGCCCCTGACCGCCAAGCACATTGGGCCCGGCAGCACGGCCGATGGCGACGACGTCGACGAGGACGAGCACGAGATTGCGGCCGCCATCAACGACTTCAGCAAGCCGGCCGCCGAGCCCGGGGCCGCGGAGGTTGTTCCCACCGCGGCTGCGACTGCTGTTGTGTCTGTGGAGACTGAGCAGGCTGAGATCGACGCCGACCACGATATCGTGGCCACCGAGATCGTCACCGACGGCAGCGCCGACTACGCGCGCCGCCAGCAAAAGGCCGCCATGACCAACGTCGATCGCACCGAGCTGTGGCTGATGGCCCAGAAGGCCTACCTGCACCGCCTGGGCGACGTGGCCTCGATCTTGTCGGCCGGGGACGCCTCGGAAGAGGACGACGAGGAGGACGATGACGACGATACTGCGTCGGAGCGCGCCACCCCGGCCCGTGTGTCGCAGCAGGCGCTTGCTCCGCCCGCCAGCTCTGGCCCGGCCGCCCACTCCAAGGTGCCCCACGTCCCGCCGCGCAAGTCCTCTGCGCTGCGCAGCGGCATGAAGAAGGCCGGCAGCCCCGCCAAGAAGTCCAAGTCGGCCGGCACCGAGTCTTCCACCCCCGCCACTTTCATCTCCGAGGACGCCGCCGCCACTGCTACCCCTGCTCTTTCGACGTCGACGGAGGTCTCGTCGGCCCTGGTGCCGCTCGCCAAGAAAAGCGTCCGCTTCTCGGAGATCGTGATGGCGACCGACATCCCGTGCCGGCTGCCGTCCAAGCTGGTGCGCTACGAGTCGGTGTACTACCGCGCCTTCATGGACGCGGTGGTGCGCGCGCAGCGCCACGACGTGTTCGTGCAGCAGCTGCCGCGCTTCCAGGCGCTGCAGGCCCAGCGCGTGTCGCTGCGCCACACCCACCGCAACCAGCTGCTGGGCAAGTACCAGCTGCGCGTGGTCCCGCAGTCGGCCAAGAAGCGGCTCAGCGCCAACGTGGCCCGCGGCGACGACGACCTGCCGGCCGACGACCCGGACAAGCTGCGGCGCGAGAAGGAGGCTGAGGCGCGCTCGCAGCTCGCTGTGTCCGCCTGGCACGTGGCGGCCCTCCGCGCGCTGAACGCCGGCCGGCTGTTCTCGCCCCCCGTGGCGCGGGCGCTGGACGTGCGGCTGGGCCGCGGCGCGGCTGCCGGCCCCCCCGGCACATGCCCGACCCCTGCCATGGCCACCGCCAGCCCCGGCACGCCGCGCGGCCGCGACCGCACGCGCATCCTCGACATGGCCGGCCAGGCCACCGGCGACTGGGCGTGGCACTGCGCGGTGCTGTACCCGACGGCCAAGGTGTACACGGTGACCACCAAGGCCATCCGCCAGCTGTCCAACTGCAATGTGCGGGGCCCGCCGAACCACCGCCAGGTCGCCGTGCGCCAGCTCACGCGGCTGCCGTTCCCGGACAACTTCTTCGACGTCGTCTCGGCGCGCGAGCTGCACTCGGCGCTGAAGTTCGTCGGCGAGAACGGCGCCGACGAGTGGGAGTCCTGTCTGCGCGAGATGTGGCGCGTGCTCAAGCCCGGCGGCCTGCTGGACTTCTCCGTGCTGGACGCCGAGATCCTCAACGCGGGGCCGCTGGGCCTGGCCAAGTCGGTCGAGTTCGGCTTCGCGCTGCAGACGCTCGGCTACGACCCGAACCCCACGCGCATGTTCCTCGGCCGCCTCGGCCGCGCGGGCTTCGGCGACATCCGGCGCGCGTGGACGTGCCTGCCGATGGGCGCGCGCCCCACCCCGCCGCCGCAGCGCCCGGCGCAGTCGCCCGCGCTGCGCGAGAACCCGTCGGGCGCGGCCATCCAGACGCTGTCGATGGAGGCCATGGTGTCCGGCAGCACCGACGCCGTGGCCGCCATCACCGGGCTCGCCGGCTCGTGGGCGTGGGAGCGCTGGCTGCTGCGCTGCGAGATGGAGAAGGTGGCCGGCGAGCTGCGCCTCAGCGACACCACCACCGCCGGCCCCGCCATGTTCGAGGCCGACAAGTGCCTCGACGGCATCCACGCCATCGTCGAGGAGGGCCGCCGCTGCGGCGCCGCCTGGCGCGTGCTGACCGGCTTCGCCCAGAAGCCGCTGCCGGACATGGCGGTGATCCAGATCGGCTTCATGTAAGAAAGATTTCGAGATGTCCGGGGGTTGGTCAGGGTCACGGTGTTTTTTGTCTGTTCATTTGCTGTGCTGTGCTGTGCTGCTGCTTTCTGCTTGTATATTCCCGCTCCGGTTCTGGTTTCCGATTTCCTTTGTCAAGGTCTCTGTCTCTCTGTGTGTTCATCTGTCAGTCTGTCTTTTCAGTCTCTTGTACTGTGCCCTTCGTGGCTTTAATGGTATCATTGTGCTTTTCGCTCTCATCTTGGAGATAAATCAAGTCATGTCCTCAACTTAACCTTTGGAATCCGCCTTTGCATGTTGCCCGTGATGTGGCATATTTGAATGCTTTGACACCGGTCGAACCACTGACTCTCTCACTTACACTGCTCTCCACATACACGGAGATATCACCATCGCAAGCACTATCACCAAGATAGGCACTGAAGTAGCACGCAGCACCAGGATCCACGGTGGACAGACAGACAGGAAGTTGAAAAGCACGAAAGAAGCATCCAAAATTCTATAATTAAGACAAAACCCCCAACCACAGCAAGAAGCCACATAGTCAAATCACACACACACACACACCGAACCCACGTCTCAATCTTCTCTTCCTCGTACACACTTGAAAACCGGAGAATCAACAGAACCGAGAGAAAACAAAAACGAACAAGAATAAGCCACAGAAACCACGAAAATCGCGCCAGGAACCGAAGGAACCGGAAACAAAAGAGCCAAAAAAAAAATAGTAAAACAAGATCCTCCCCTCGAAAGATAGAGAACAGAAAAAGAAAAGAGAGAACCCCGAAATACAGCAAAAGAACCAGCAAAAAAAATCACACACAAAAAGACTTTCTTCCCATTTCTTTTCTTTTCCGGGCCCTCCTCCTCCGCGAGTACATGGAAAACATCGCTAAACATACCGTCGACCTTCACCCTCCTCTCAGCATTACAAGAGAAAACAGAACCGCAAGAACCCCCAATTTATAGAGCACAAGAAGAAAGATAGCCAAGCAGACAAAAAGGCAAAAACAAACCCAAGAAAAAAAGAAGAAGGGTTCCCTAGATGTATAATCAGAAAGCAAAGAGCACAGAGACGCCGTTTTTCCTCCCACTTGAGAGGTCCATCGCGATACACGTCTATATGTAAAATAGCAAACAAAAAAGTATCTCCGTCCGTCCGGAAGTTCCCTGCCCTTTTTAGAATCCAATCTGCAAAAAAAAAAAGAATAGATAAAACAAAAGTTAATAGAAGTAGTAGTGAGAGTGGAGCGAGCAAGTTGGGGCCACTGGGTGGCATAAAGTGAGTCCCTCGTGAGGGTTCAAGGTATATGCTGTGTGGGAGGTGTAAGTGGTATATAGGACCAGCCACAAAAAACAGACTCGAGAAGAATAGGGGGTAAAGAGAGCTGAGGTGATCAAGCTGACCCCCGACCAGACGCGCCCGGAGGCCCACCCGACGACCCGCCGGCACTAGACCCCGCCCGGCCGCGCGTCTTCTCCGGCGCGGCACCGGACCCGGAAGCACTGCTCGCAGCCGCCGACGGCGCAATGACCTTCAGCACACACTCGTCAAGGTGCTCGTAGAACTCCTGCGCCGTGGCAAAGTGGCACCGGCAGATACTGCACTGCGCGCCGACGCCACCGCGTGCCGTGCGGTTGCTCACCACGAACTTGCGGCTGTTCGGCGGCGTCTGCTCGACGCCGTGCACGGCTGTCAGGTGGCGCTTGAACACGTCGGCGCGGTTGAAGGCCTTTTCGTACGCCGTGCCCTGGCCCGGGCAGAACGGACAGATCATCGTGCCCTTGTAGTGCGTCAGCGCGTGGCGGTTCTTGTCGTACTTCCGCGCAAAGCCCTTGATGTGGTATTCACACGACTCGATTGGGCACTTCTCTGGCCGTTCTTCTTGGTGCGTTAGCATATGCGCTGCCAGATCCTTGAACTCACGTCCGCAGTCCGGGTGGGGACATCGCGAGCGGTTCTCTGGCGCCCGGGTTGGCGGTGCATTTGCCGCGAGAATGTCCGGGAGGGGGATGAACATGTGCCGGGGCGGCGCATCGAGGGGTATCGGCTCGCCGGTGGAGCCTTGGCCGCGAGAAGATATCCCACCGCTGTGACTGCGACCGATACTCGCCAGCGACGGCGGAGGTGGAGGTCCAGAGTGGGGGGCATTGTACCCAGCCGGCACATAACCGGTATTTGGTGACGACACAGCAACCGGGCTCAGGAGCGGTGCTGAAGATAGGGATGACGGAGGTAGCTGGAGAGGAATGGGAGGGAGGACATGGGAACGTGGAGACCGAGGTGTAGAACTGCCAACAGACATTGAATGTCCGTGCAACGACCCGCCGTGCGGACCCATCATCGAGCCCGGTCTTGGGCTGGGAAGCGGCGGGAGTGAGATCCCGAGCATTGAGTGAGGACGCGACCCCGAGGATGAACCCAAGTGCGGCGGCATCGGAGCGATTTTATGCTCATAGCCCATCGACTCGGGCGATCGGCGCTGTGGCTGCGGCAGAGACGGCACCGGCCGCAACGACGGATGTGGGAGAGCCGGGGGAGGCGGCGGAGGAGGAGGTAGCAGCTGCGACGAAGAAGCAGAATGATGCCCCGGTTGTTCCCGCATAACCACGTCATCGTCACCCTGGACACTAGCCGATTCGGACTCACCTCCCGCACCGTCGTCCACGAAATCCACCTCGGCGATCCAATCCCGCAACACCCGCAACTGCGGCCAATTCGGCATGCCACTGCCGGTCGACTTGCTGTTGAAGTGGCTCCACCGCAGATGGTCGACCGCCTTATGGTACTGGCGGTACCGCTTCCGGCCCATGCACACCGAGCACCGGTCCAGCGGGATGGAAGGGTACGTGCCGCTGTCCTCGATCTTGTGCGGTTGCACACACATCCACATCTTGTTGGCCGGCTGGTGCCGCATCTGGTGATGCTCTTGCAGATCTTGTTCGGAAAAGAACCCTTCGGGAACCTCGTTACACAGATCACATCGGTATCGTTGGATCTGTGAAACCGGGAACGGCATGCGTTGCTGTTGCTGTTGCTGGTGGTGTAGTTGGGAGCCTTTCGGAGAATCCAGACTCTTCGCCCGCGGGGTCCCGGTCAATGCCGCAAACGCATGGTCTCCGATAGTATGCCGACGAGATGATCCCGCCGGGGCTTCCATGGCAGTCGGGGAGGACAACAGGCGCTCAAACTTGGGAAAGCCAGGCCCATCGCTCCGCTTGGGCGAGATTCCGCTGAGCCATGGCTCGGCTGTCAACGGCTGTCGGTGACCAACCGGAGATGCCATAGAACCATGTCCGGTCGATGCCGAGCCCGGCGTTGCCGCATCGTATCCCGAGTGCTGACTAACTGGCGGCGGAAGAGGCTGTCGCCGCTGTACAAACCCAACCCGGCCAAAATCAAACGACGCGCCTTGTCCCACATCATACAGCCAGTCAATCAGCGTCGGAACAGGCTGAACTCCGGCCGATGTATACAAATCCCACCGCATGACCGTCGAGAAATCATGTAGCAGGTCGTGGTCTTCGGTATCGAGGCCCCGATCTAGCGTTAGCGGGCAAAACGTTTCGAAGATGCCGACTAGGATGTCAAAGGTACCGTTCATCATCGTGGGATCGGCTCGCGAAAATGTCGGATTGGCCTTTTGCGGCGTCAGCGGAGGCGATGGGTCCACAGCCATGTCGACCAACACTGTTCGTGCAATGCTGAACAGACACAGCGAGTAGAATATCGACATCCAGGACTTGATGGAGAGTTTGTTGTGGCGGTGAATGGTCTGGCCCTCGAAGGCCTCGAGGAACTCGGCGAGAATCTGTCGAATCAGCCGGTAGTGGCTGGCGTGGTCAACCTCTCCGGGCGGTTTGTTACCCACGGGCACCAGCTTGCTGGTCATCCCCAGCGTCACAGCAGGAAACTTGTGCTGTTGGTCGAAAAACAACACTTCACGGAGAAGAAGCTTAGCTTTGAAAAGCACGGGAAACGTGGCCTCTTCAAACCCCCGGTTTGGAGACAACCGGCTAGTCTGGTAAAGAAGTACCAGGAACTCATGCACAGTCCCCCTTGAATTCAAGCTGGATACTAGGATATTGAGAATCACTGGTGCCGGCCCGAACTCGTTGCGAGGCTTGTGGGACATGTCTAGCGGTCCTCTACTCTGATCTACGCCGGCGGTTCGATCCGAAGACCAGAAGCCATCATCAAAGTCGACATGATCACGAACATCGCCGGCGACATCGTTGGTTGAGTAGTATTTGTCTTTGAGAAATTCTTCCACCGTACTTCGATCAAGCGTGTCCGGACTTAGCGGTGTGTGTGGTGACCTAGAAGATACGGAATCTATCGAATAAATGCTGCAGTGTTAAAGATAGAATGCTCTTGATTATTCTGAGAAGATCGCTCAGGCACAAACCGACACTCGAGAAGAATCGGAAATTGTTCGGAGGAGCATCTTGTTTCATACCTGGTAGGAGGAGATCCGCCAACACAACCGACAGCGGTCCATGGAGGCATCCTATTCGTTTCAACAGCTCTTCTCTCGGATGAGAGTCGCTAGCCGAGGAAGCCCGGCAATTAGAGCATGGGTTTGAAGAGTCACACTAGATGAAGAGAGAGAGTTGCCCAGTTAGTATGCTTGCCTTTTTAAGAACCAACGAGCAAGAGGGGAGACAGGCCACTCACAGTCCAGTTCTTGACTTTACACCGCAAACACTGCCCCAGATGAATCAACTTCAACTCTCCAATCGACTGAAGCCGCTCGGGGCCCAGCCGACTCCGCTTCAACGGCGGCAGCTGCGGGTCCACGTCCGATTCGCCGGACCCCCGCCGCACGGCCGCGCGCGCGTCGACCGAGAGTGCGTACGACTGCGCCGAGTCCCGCCGGTCCGAGAAGGACCCTGTCGCGCTAGCCGACCCCGTGGTTATCGGCGGCAGCTGGATAGGCGCGGGAAACCGCGGGGTCTGCACCGACGACTGGCGTGACGGGGGCTCGGCCGTGAAGAATCTGGTGGCGGTCGATGCCGAGGCCGCCGATGCCGAAGCCGCCGGCGTCTCCCCTGACCCCTGGGACGAAAGCATGGTGTTTACCGATAAGCCCGGGTCCCGTTTCACCACGGCGCCGTGCTTGTCCTTGGCGTGGGCGTCTCGCGCTTCACGGCTGTGGAAGCCGTACACATAGTGAATGCAGTCGTCTTCCGCACACTTGAACGAGCCGTGTGGCCGTGGGAGCAGGTTGGTGTGGGCGGAATCTCGGAATTTAGCGCCCGCGAAGATGGGATCTCGGCTGTTGATGTCGTCGTCAATCCATTCCGAATAGCCGGTGGGCGCACTTTCGGGTAGTGCCTGCTTTAACGACTCAACCACCGAAGAGCTCCAGAGGTTGGTGCCTGCATTAGAGTGAGCATTGCTCACAGTCAGAACCGGTCTACCACAAACACGACTACCCATCTGTTGCTAAAAAGCTGTGCGGCCACTTCTTGTAGCCAAAACGAGGAAGATTCAAGATGAACAAGGAGGGAAATTGAGGGCAAGGATTGCGATGATAAGGAAAGAAAAGTAATGAAGTAGAACACCCCGAAAATGCCAGCCCGCACGTGTGCCACGACCAATACGACTAGAGGTGTGGCTGTATTCCAAGAACACAGAAGCCAACATGCAAAACCGTGGATATGGTAAACGCCAGTGTGTCCACACTAGATGGCTGTGACTTGTCCTGTCATGTATGAGCATGCCCACACCATTCTTTTTCACGGGAGCGGCGCACGAGGCTCACGAGACAGACACTTGTCTGCCAGAGAAGAAGAAACTATGAGCATGAGGAAATGACCATCTCAACAAGACAACCGCCCAAGTCAACCTTGTATGGATTGTGTGTGTTTAGTCCGGAGATTCCTTCATTTTCTCTTCCTTTTTGTTCACCTTCTTCATGGGGCTCAGTTAGGGACATGGAAAGGGCAGTGTTAAGCCATGATAGTTTTTAACCACCAAGCCCAGGACTAAGAGCACCTGCATCCGTTGAGAAAGGGCACGAAAGCCCCGGCTCGTCTCAAGGCTGCATGAGTGAACCAACTAGCAAGAAACCTACCGCAAGGCCAGACAAACATAAACGAGGAGACCGATGACTCTGCTCACTTAGCAAACGGGGCCAAGAGAAAGCATTCTCAAGCCATCCTCCCCAAGACCCATCTCAGGTCGGTGACTGGTTGGTTCATGCCTGGGGCTGAGGAGAGAGACAATCTGGATGATGAGGTGCATTTGCGAGAGGTGGGGGGGGGGGAGATGGAAAGCAGAAAGGCCAGCAAAATTCAAGATATATACACACCGCTTTCTATAATAGCCACCTCGATACACTCGCAGCGGTACTGTAATATTCGCTCCTCCTCGGCGTCTGAGAGGACCGGTATCTTCGATGTAATATCTAAGAAGCCAAACCACAGCGGGTTAGTACGTTGGAACAGGTCGTGCTTAGCAAGCTCACCGATGCTGCAGCTCCTCCAAGCCGAAGCACGCTCCTCATGGTCAGTAAGAAACCGGTCTTCGTGCAGAGAGGAGCCACGAAGACTCCCTTCACCAGAAGACAAGCGGAACTAGTATCGTCCGGCCTAGGCCAACAAGGGCAGATCAAGAAAGAAACCGGAAATAAAAAACGAGATGGTTTGGCGTGAGACAGTCCACAGTCCAAAAGGCCAGGCAGACCAAGACCCTCTCCAATGGCGAAATCCATGGTCGAAAAGGGAAAGGTGTTCGGAGTTCAACAATCGAAGGAGACAGAAGAAGAAAAAAACGCCATCCCTCTTCTCAAGCATAGCCCGTTTGAAAGTGACAGCCTGGCTGACCCAAATAGGAAAAATTCGGGACGATCAACACACAAAGTAAGACTCCGCGAGACAGGATCTAGGTTTGAGGGTTGAGAAGCTTTTTGTCGCAAGCGATGTCTTCGCTCAACGTACAGGACTTCTCTGTTGGTCCGATTTAGGTCCTTGGCAACCATAATCAAAAAGAATGGTCGGTATCGTTGTCGTCAAAGCCCGAGGCCGGGATTTCTCCCATCAGATATAGTGGGTTGCTGATATCGTCTGATAGGATCTCCTGCCTTGGATGTTGTCGATCTAGGTCCTGATCCGTTTGCCACTGAACTGTGTCTCTGTCTAAAGTCCATATTGCACTTCCAGATGAAAAAAGAAACTAAAACAAAAGAAGCACTGACAAGCCAGTAGCCTGCCTCTAACTTCACGTCTGCGTTCGCTTGGACTTACTCTTCTGCTCCGCATATGCCTCAAGCATACGCAACTTGTGGCGCAACATGGCTGCGAGCATGGTGTGCTGCTGCGCGTTCGTGCCTTCGGGTCCGGATCTAGCGGACGCCGGGGCGGAGAGATGTGCATGAGGGTCTTGGTGACGAATCAATGATGGTGAGGCTGCTGGTAGTGTTGGTGGTGAATGTGATGGAGGTGCAGCTGGACGGTGGCGGATGTTCTGCTGCTGCTGTTGCTCCCGCTGCTGGTTCAACACGCAGGGGTGGTGGCCGTGGGAAGAGTCAAAAATGAAGGATGACGTTATGGTTTCGGTTGTCGTCGTAGGAATGATGGCGGTGGTGGTGGAAGCGGTGTTTGAGGTAGTTCTTGTTGTTGCTGCAGCTGGTGGTGTTGGGATCGTGGTGGTCGTGTTCGTAGGAGTGGTGGTCGTCGCTCTTGCTGTCGTTGCTGTCGTTGGATTCGTCGGGGTCGTCGTCTGCGTCGTCAGATAGGTCGAGATGTTCTGCGTCGTTTGCTGCACAGCTAGGAGCGGTGGTGGGGAGGGGGAGTATGGTGGCGGGCACTCATGCTTGGGCAGTTGCAGCAGCTGGCAGTGTTCCTGTCCTGGAGACTCTGCTTTCAGATGCTGCTGGTCCACGTAGTACTGACGCTGAGGAGCGTGGTCGTGATTGGAAGGTTGACGATTCTGCCAGGGTTGGTGATACACAATGTCGTGGGATTTCAGAGCATGGTTGTTGTCTGACTTGAAGCTGTAGGCAGATCGGGGGAGAGGGCAAGTCGATGCAGAGACGGGAAAGCCTGCTAAGATGTCGCGGGAGTCAGTTGTGGCCATGCCTCTCTCTGCGACCGGTCATTCTCGGCCAATGGTATGAGGGGTGATTCAGGGAGGATGTCGGCGGCTTGTCGACTAGCGAGAAAAAAAGTGGCCGGCGACCAAGATTATATAGATGGATAGATGATGTCTGCATTTGACTTTTATTTGTGCGTGGGCATAGGCGGTCGGGGTAGTAGTAGTGTGTGTGTATGCCGGTACATTTACACAAGTCTCTGTAGGGACAGGTCCGCCCATACATGCATTCAGCCACCAGCTTGTGCCGAATGAAATGATGGAGGCACAGTCAATTACATACAGCACGATGCCAAGTATGACGGGGATTGATGGAGGAGGGGGAAATGATGGTGTAAACAGGAAAACGAAAGATAAATGATTCAACGATATGAGTAGAGTACTAAGATTGATATGAAGCTGGGAGATGAATATCACAGGGTACGAAAGGCCCGAAGCCCATAGAGAGATCTCGGCGGTCGGATGGGGCGAGATCAGAGAGAAGATGGAGAATGCTCCGAGCTAAAAAGGCAGAGAGAAAGAGAAATGGCGAGACACTGCTTCTTCCTCCGGGCGCCCCAGCAGCTATCTGGGAACTGAGAGACCATCAGCAGAATTAGTGCGACCGGGGGGTGGGAGAGCGGAGCCTGTCAGGCAGTTCGGCGCAATCGGCAGGGCCAGAGTTTTCTACGACTAGTAGGCCTTCTTCCATCCTTGACATATTGGGAGGAATATATCGAGTAGGATAGATCCTCATTCTTCTTTTTCATGATGGACCTTCTGTAGTGCAGTTGACATGGGGAAGAGTGAAAGAGGATGAAAACATTGGATTTTGGGCAAGGGGAATTGTCGAATGGTGGTTGAGGAAGACGATCTAATAGCAGCAACATGAAGCCGGCTCTAGTACCAGCAGCCAATGTGGCCAACTACATCACACGCAAGCACACTTGGTGGGAAGCTCCAGGGCTGTTATGAGAAGGGAGTGGTGGGCGGGTTGGTCAGTGGCAGACAGATATGGCGACAGAGGCGAAATGTCACCCCTCACAATCGTCATCACCATATTCTTTCGGTAACAGTCTGTCTGATATGCACTTCCCGGAACATCAGATTACACGATCACCACCAGCCTCGGGTTTCCCAGCCTCACTCACCTGCTCTTCAACTTGAAGTTTTAGGCGGTGGGACCACTGTTGGGAAAGTTTCGCTTGAATGTGTCTCTGCATCTCGCACGGCATCGTATATAAATAGGAATGGGTAATTTTTTTTCTCCTTGAGGTTCGGTTGGTTGATCATGAATCCGCGCACACGCACACAGACACACACGAGTCAAACATGGCAAACCCGGGTCTCACACAGGCCAAGCATTCGCCTATATCCAAGTGGCTCTCCGGGTTGGTTGTATTCACTCACCTAATTCCGTACTTTTAATGATGGCGTAGGCTGATTGATGGCTCGTCCCTTTCTTGGGAATACGACGCAAATGAGGGCTTTCGGTGCAAGAGAAAAACGAGGAAAAAGCCACCACCAGACGTGATTTCTGGTTGGTTTGAATCCCACACCGAAAAGAGGCTTAAAAAGCGGGTACAAAAGTCGAGAAGATTGTCAAAAAGGAAAAAAAAAAATGATCGACGAGAAAAAAGACAGAAAAAAATCAGGAAGAATAAGAAGGGTGATCAGGTCAAACCGAAGGGCGAGATTGGAAAGAAAAAAAAAGAAGAAAAAAAGGAGCGCGTGCCGGAAGCGAGATGTCGATACCGGCTATCAGAAAAAAAAAGATGAAGAAAGACGCTTCCCCGGAAACAGTTGCGGAACAATGCGGCTGCACGGAGAAGATATTGAAAAGGCAGTATGGACTTTGCAGTTGGCTATATCCCGTCACTGTCGTGTGGGCTGCGTAGACTTCGATTTTTACCTTTTGCCCTTCCCCAGATGAGCTCGGCCCGATGTTCGACCAAATCCTGTGCCGCCTAACGAAAAGATGAACTGGAAAGGTGGAGAACAAGAAAAAGGAATCAAATTCGGCTGGCTAGTGGTGTAAATCACGAAGAGGGTGAAGAATCCGGGGCTGATGGTGTTGATGTGGTCATTGGATGTGTTGGCGGCGAGTCTAGCGAGAGGGAGATAGAGAGGATAAAAAGAGAAGAACAAGAAGACAGCAGACAGAAAAAAAGAGCCAAGCAGATGACGAATGTCAGTTGGTGAGAAATGCCATGTGAAATAGATCGTGTATAATGGCGGTAGCGGAGACGGGCTCAGTGTGAGATTTAAGCCGAGATAGTCAAATAGATGGGAAGAAAGCCAGAAGAGTGTGCGGCGGCCAGATAAGACAGAGCCGGAGACGATATGGCGTTTGTGGCGACTGCAATGGATCCGTCGTGTACTTCGCGGAAATCGTTTGCTTTTGTAGTTGGATGTGACAAGTTTGGCGATGCGGCCGGGGATATCAGAAAGGAAAAGTCGTCACAAAAGACAGGGAGGCAATCAAAGACACTGATAATGAGAGACTGGATGAATCCATCAACTACTGGTCTGGCAGCGACAGGCTCCGGGGGAGGGGAAAACCAAGGAGCAAAGACTCTCGAGAGGAAAAGAAAAAAATGGAAATGACCGAGAAGGAAAACACGCAATTAAAAATAAAATAAAGTAAAAGGCAATTTAATCTTTCCCACCCAGGGCGAGGATACAGAGAGAGAGAGAGAGACCTTGTTGGCTGTGCAGGAAACTCGGCACGCCAATGATGCATGGCGGATAGGAGGAAGAGAGGAAGGGGGAAAGAGAAAGAGAGAGAGAGAGAGAGAGAGAGAGAGAGAGAGAGAGAGAGGTGTGGAGAGACGGGATTGGGAGGATCAAGAGAAAAAAGAAGAGAAGAAAGCATGACACAGGAGAAACGTCAACTTCTGTTAGGTGCAGGCCGGCAGGTAGCAATGTGCGGTACCACTTGTCTGCAGCAAGGAGATTTCGGGTGGTGGTGGTGGTGGTGGTGGCAGGCCGATGTCGAGACCGGAACAGCACAGATGGTTCCCTCTCGCAGGGAGAAGAACACCAGGAAAAGCGACTGACTGGCTGATTCAACTCGAACTGTAAATGTGGTGGTGTGTGTGTGTGTGTGTGTGTGATAGCACGCCGGGAGCTTTGGGTGGACGTTCGTTGCTTGCTGATTAGCTATAGTAGCGCGTTGCTATAGGGCCTTCCAAACTAGTTTAAAACTGGTATAGCTGTTCCGCTTGGAAATGTTCCAGGGTCTAATAGTTCGGGATGATGCCGTTGAGGTTTCGACTAGGATAAGGAATTGTTCTAAGAAAGAGCTTCAGGTTGGAGGGGGGTGTCGGCGAAGTTAACTCAGTCGACTAGGTACTGTACTGTGAACATGGGCAATGTGCAATAGTTCGAGGAAGTCCAATCAAGCCAAACAGCCACGACATACCTCAAAGTCTTGACTGGCCAGTTGGCAGTCAAGGTCAGTGAGTTCGCCCGTTCAGTCCTCATGATATTATCGCTGTGACTATATGTCAGCAACCCATATGTAACAGTCCAGGTTGCTCTGCATTCCGCTTAGCAGGTAGATGAGTGGTTCTCATGTCTTCCCATGTGAGCATCGGACGGCGGGGAGCGTCGAACCATGTTTTTGTCTGGCCCTTTCACAGTAGTGTGGTGGTAAGATGCGGATGATTGGGTGTATTGCTGTAGGTAGGCCACCTGAAGTTGGAATGAAGACACCCAAATCTTCGTCCCTGGATTCGACCTGTGCCGTGGTAGGGCTCTTGCTCCTTTGGTGATAGTGCTGTCGCATGGGCGGAAAGGGCTAAGGTTTCCTTTTTCCTCCTATTTTTTCTGCTTTCGGAGATAGAGCCTATTATTGTGGCTTAGAATAGCATCATCCAGAGGTTAGAGTCTGTGCAGGCATTCAGTATGATCCATCCTGGTTCCAGCCACCACTGTTAAGAAGCAAGAAGAAAAGATCTCTCCTATAAGTCGTCACGGCCTCATCTCCTCACCTCCCTTCCTGTTTTCCAGGGAAGACAGTTTTGCCGTGTGTGGATTGGCATCATCTGGGGACAGCCAGCTCCTTTTCTCTCTTTTCTTTCTTCATTTTGCACCTTCTCCAGCCAGGTTAGCACGGCCTATAAGCCAATAAATGTATGAATCTTCGTAATATCAACGGGCGTTGGACTGGACATGGATCAAGAAAGACCAGGGGCTCTGACTTACTCGCACTTACAGTGAAGTTAAGAGGAATTCAGCCAGATCATATTCAAAGTACTGCACTGGGACCCTTCCAGAGCCCTTTCAAAGGCCCTTCTCGATCACGGGTGCACTCCGTGAGGTTCTTTTCGTCCGATATTCACGCCACGTACGCCCACAATAGAGTTTGGAAGACCGGCACGGCGAAGCGCACACACGCCGCGGACAACGAGGTGTTTGTTGTTGGGTTCGGTGTAGAAGGACGCTCTGAGGAACACCAACAGCAAGTACGTACAGTACAGTACTGTCCTCTGTTTATCGTGACTCGGATGCATATGGTGGGATGTCAGGGCTCGATATCTGGCATGGAAAATAAATGAACTTTATATTACTGTGTCACTGATACGGTCGCTCATGGATGGTAACCACTATATCGTCTCCACATGGTCGGGGAGAGGGATCCAGAGGGCTTACCGGTTTTTTTCAGGCCTGAAAAGGACGAAAAGGGCAGAGGCAAAGGAGGGGGGTGTGCGTTACAATTTTGAGCCTCTTTGGAGGAAGACCTGCATGCACGCGCGCACATACTGTGCATCCAGGACATTTAGACGAAGCATTCGCTTTGGCCTCAGGACAGACATCATCAAGCACGGAGGTTGTCATCGCGAACAAATTCGCCGCCAAGGCTTTCGGCTGCCCGTTGCTGGAATTGAGCCCGACTTTTGTTGTGTTTGTTGTCGTAGCCGACTCCGATCTTGTGTCCGGACTCCGTGCCCATCCTATACTGTACAGTGTATCGGCAAGAGCATCAGTTTCAAGCCAACTCGACTAGTGACACACAGCCCTAATTAAGGACCTTCTGAATGGCTGAAGCGACGGGGAGCGGGAGTGGGTATGAGCGTCATGTCTGATACCTAAGAGAGATATGGGGGGGGAGGCTCCAATCAACCCGTTAAACCCACCAAAGGTTAGATCGCTGCAGCCTTACCGGTGGTGTCGTCTGGTAGCGACATTTAGGGGTCAGTACAGGATAACCACAGTCTAGCAATCTTATTTCTTCTTCCTTTTTTGCCTCTGTCTTTTTTTTCCAGCTCGTCCGTTTGTCGTTGACGCCGCCAGCCCTCGCTTAAGCAAACCATGATGAAATTAGCTGAAGACCCCCAAAAAAGCTGGTTTCTTCATTAGGGTTCTGGCGGGATGCAGGCTTTTTCTGCTTGGTTCCAAAAAGAGCGGAAGAATAGGGATCGAGACCTGGAGGTCAACTTCTCAGTGCTGTGTTATACGGCATGCCTAAGCCAGCCAACTATGCGGGCGTGCGCGCTGAAAGGAGTAAGCTGGCATCCGGCCATCGAAAGGGAGAGTGAATCAAAAGGTCCTGTCTTTGCCGTTTGCTCGCTGGAGTTAGTTATGCCAAAGCCTCCCTCTCAATATGCCACAAAGTGTCCAGAGTTGAGGTAGTTTTCCCTAGTTAGTGAAAGCTTCAACTCCAGGTTGTCTTGGGCCTCAGTCAAATCAACCGAAAGTGGGAACAACCCCAACCCCTGTCTCACGTAGGAACTCAGCACACACCCCAACACAACACGACACTCACTTGTCATCATCAGTCACCACCAAGCCACCTCCAAAGACCGGGGGAACGAGTTATGTTCGACCTTGGGGTTGTCGAGATCTGGAGGGTAGTAAGTGTTGAGGTGTGGAGTGGTGATTGACTGCACCTCGTGTTGCAGGGCTGTCGCTGTTCCAGCAGTCGCTGATGTCTTGTCCGCGAGGGAGGTCTCGGGGATGATGGACAAATATGGCATAAGCTGTCCCGCTAATCTGGATGGGGTTTAGGCCAGGGCGTCCAGGGCGGGGGCGAAGACGACCTAATCCCAGCAAAGCCATAAGTAAATGTCCGGGCTAACGGGGATGGAATTTCTTTTGGAAGACAGAAAAAGAAAAGAAAACAACTGAAGGAAAAAGGAAGTGGGAGAGAGAATGTTCCGAGAGGAGAAGCACGGACAAATCTTAAAAAAAGAGATCCCCAGCTAGCTACGATTATGGAGATATCTTTCGCGACTTCACAAATTGCATATGTCGTTTAGATACATGCCGCTTCCTTCCTCGATATTTGAGACGAGAATAATTAGGAAGACTCGCGTCCACGTGTACCGATGAGGGTTAGGGCTAGTTCCTATGAGGAATGAAGTGGTGATGTGATACTGGAAGGAAGATTACTAGCCAGGAAGGGGCACGGCATGCGTGGCACGTTTTTTGTCTGCTGGGGATCTCGGTCGCACTGTCCCTGTAAGGCCAACTGAGGTCTCGTGGGACTTGTCACAGGAACAAGAAACTGCTAGCCGTCGTCTGTGATCGAAGAAGGCGCGACCGACGTGTCGCGCACAGTCGCTCTAGCAATCGATCTAGCAAGAGCTGAAATCCAGGGCTGTCTCTTCTGCACAAATCAGTACCCGAAGTCGCTGTTCTAGTGCGCGGCTCAACAGAATTCAAACAGGAAAGAGCAACCCGCATTTGAAACGTTAACCCTTATGGCACTGCAATCTGTGAGTCCTACGAAAGCCAAAGGAGGAAAGGACGATGCTCCTTACTGTGCGTAGATGACGGCACACTCTCGTCGGTGGATATCGACGGGAAGTCACGCCAGGCACGCATCTGGGGAAGGAAAGACCGCACATCACATGTATTGGGGTTTTATTATGTACAGCTGTCGACAACAGTCTTCACTTGTGACTTGTAACGGGCGAGCTTCCTTCCCATGGCTTCTCTCTCATCCCAAAGAGCTTGCAGATTTCTCCACCTTTTCCCATCGTGAAGGGTCCAGCAAGTGGCAACTTAGAAAGCACAGGTATGTAGTCTACCCGAGCTCCTCTTCTGCCGGTCAGCTCCATCTTCCCTTTTTCATCTCCCATCTTCCAACTCCTCACCTCAATCAAGCTGAGTGATATTCGCCAATGCTTGTTCATAATGTGCCGAAGCTGGAGATGGGTGGATGAACAATAATCGGGTGCACTTCCTCATTTTATTCAAATTATACCATCTTCCTCCCCCCTTTCTCCAAAGTCCCTCGAACCAGCCGTTCACATACGACGTCCCAGCTCAGTACCGTCAACAGTATTGAACGGATCTCAGGCCCATTTGTTCCTATGGGCACCGAGAGTGAGAGGTATAATGCAGGTATAACTGGGTATATCTGCAGTTTTTCTGCTGCATGGTTCCGGGATTCAGTCACGGGGAAATTAGCCCACGCTGGTGAACGAGTTGTGAAAATTTTCTCATTTTCAATCCACGGTTCGAGCTTCAAATTACTGGGTATCTTTCTGATTTGTGCAATCTTTTCCTCCTAGGAACGTCGTATTTTTATGAAATCAACGGGCCGACAGGTTTTCACTAAAGTGGTTGTTCCCCCCTGTGCCTCCTTGCACATCCGGCGCCTAATAAACACCTCACCATGTTAATCTACCAACGGACGAAGAACACAAAATGAAGCCCACACTCCCCCAATTCGACCAACTTACCGACTTACGGTATGCACCGCACCGTATGGTCAGTGCAGTACTGTGCTTCCTACACCTAGGTTCGGTTGCGGCAGCGGGACAGACTCAAGCTTGTACGACCTGACAGTGCGTACTGTCCGCCGATATACTCGTGACCTGAGCCGGGGGAGTGGACCACTCTGTTTCAAGTGAGTCTGAAATTCTAACTGATCTCTGGCGCCCGCATGAAAGAGAGAGCAAAATCTCCCCCAACGAAGCTTCCACGAGGTATCTTCCCAGGGTATGGGAATACCCTGGGCCTGGAGGGTGGATAACTGGATACTTTTGATTAACGGGGCCTGACCAGGGATGCAGGCGTGGCCCAGCCGGGATCAGTGGCCAGCCGGTATTTGACAGGGTGTGTTAAGCGGATGCCGTGCGTGGAGAGGAGGAGACTGATGTGATCATTTCCTTTCTTCTTTTTTGGCAGGCTTTGCGACGCTGATCAGTGCGGCCAAACCATCTGACGATCATTGCAGTGCCTTGTGGGCAGCTGAAGGAAAGGGTGGGTGGGATGGGATACATGCAGCATGTTTATGTGCGTGGGTGGGTGGGGACCAGTGTCTACCCAATGCACACACTCGCACATGCACTCACAGTTCCATTGCTGGCTCTTCGTGATGGTGATGATACCCAATATTGCGTGCGAGAAGTTAGCCTGAAGTTGTCACTCACACAAGACAGACACCGACCACATCACCGATCCACTCGCCAACATCTGCGCCCCTTACAACGGCATATTATATTTAGCTGCATCCTGGAAAACACCGCCAGAACACATCTCGAAGGCTCCTAAACTAGTGCTGTCAGCAGTTCAGTTCCACCAGCTAAGATATCATCGCTCTAGACAAGGGGGGGAATGACAACCCAAGCCGGTTTAGGACTCATGATGGAGACTTAATCGGCACAAGTACGACGAGACGAGACGTCAAGGATCTTTTTTCCCTCTCTCTCGGATTGTGAGCAAGGACTAATTTAGCCTTCTTCAGGTCTGCCGTCGATTGCTACCCATATTTTCTTTCACAAGCTTTCACAAGCTCGCTCAAAGGACTGGGTTGATATTTAGGGTGGGTCTGGTCCCATATAGTCAACTTCCTTCGCCTCACCCACAATCTCGGACGACGACAACCGCCAGAATACACAAACAGGGTGGCCGGAGTTTCGTGCCCTGACGAACCTTCATTCACATGGGTCAAGTTAACGCCGTTAAAGAGAAATTCCTATGTCCGACGAGATCTTGGTCAAAAGAAATCGACGTTCGCAGCGGGCCACAGCGGTCGTCGATTTTGGCCCCCGCCGTGCTTCCCCGACCACAGACAGTGGTAGGAGGAAGCGCAATATTCGCCAGCGCCCGTCACGCCCTAAGTCAGTGAGATACATACCTCTCAGGGGAAGTTATCCTGATAATCACAGAGCGGTGCTACTGACCCAGGATAGTTCGGAGCGGTTCAGGAGCTCACGGTTGCAGTGCTAAAAACAGGATCTCACTGTGGCACAGCTTGAGGAATTACGCGGCCTTGCTGTGTTATACTAGGCAACGTCTATGGATGTTGAGCTTCTTTTGGATCTGTGAGGGCCACCCAAAGCTTATCCACAAGTCCTGGGGCACTGTTAAATGTTCCAAGCAGGGCTCTTCCTCCAGGGACGCACAGCTCCTTCGACCCCCCCTTCCCCCTCCCCCCCCCCCTCCTCCCCCAAAAACAAGTTTTTTTAAGGCCAATCTCGGCCCTGATTTCCTTCCTTTCTTCACACATGGGACGATTTTCAAGGGTCATGGATTCTTGGTAGCTCTTGGCTCATGGTCGCTTTCTAATCCCTCGGTTTCACAGCTCGGGCCTCGCCCTTCCAGGATGACCACACCATACCTAACTGGACTGGACAGGCAGTCGAGGCTGGAACTTTCTCGAGATCGGGAGAGTGTTTTTGGGGAGGAGTGTGCTTATACGGGATTTGGTAAGCGCGATTGATGAGATCAGTGGACTTTTGTCTGGAGATGTCCTTATTGGATCTTTTGGAAATTCATGAGACAGGCGGCCAAAATCCCAGGTGGCTGTATACTATGTCCGGGCAAACACACCAAACTCGAGGGTGGCGGCAATCCCATCTCCGTTATCGGACTCTCACGGATTAGGCTTCAACTATAGGTGCGTATCATTCCTCAGTTCTCACTTACGGTCCTTCGGCTGCCATACTGAAGGCCGATATACCACCAGCAAGTCGCAAATGGCCTCTCACCACAGCTCTCATACAAGCCACCACGAGACAATAGTGTATGGGAACGGGAGGCGTTCAGCTCCCACCACCTACCTATACTGCAACATGGCAGAATGCTACACTGTGTATGTAACCTGGCTTCCAGCTACGGCCCTACGACCAGTCACAAAAATATTCCTTTTATATTCTTTGTTTTTTTCTCGCTTTTTTTGTGGCCCCATTCCACCACAGCTTCTGCATCTGACGTTACCGTTACTGCACCCGCGGAGGCAACTCGGGGTGTTAATGGGAAGTGCACCAAAAAAAAAAAAAAGAATCCGACATAAGGGATGTGGCTGCCGAAGGCGAGACAAGTGATCGGACAGGTATAGCATAGAGGTGCTTTGAAGTCTGGGCCACACACAGACTCACAGACTCACACGCCCGCAGAGACAGACGGGCTGTCCTCCTCTCGCCCTTTCCCCCGGCCCGTCCGTTACAAGGTGCTCTTTTCACCCAGCCCGATCGAGATCCCGGTCTCTGGCCTCGCTCAGTCTCTCCCTCCGCCGTGTGCCACGCCCACATAGGCACACACCAACCTGGAGCCACACACACACACCCACGCCCCCACCCCAATCTTGTCCTGGGTGTCGGCCTGGCATTCTGGGCCTCGCGCCCCCAAAAATCCCTTGCTTCTTATACACAATACAAAGCAGAACAGCACAGGACAAAACTCACACAACCCACCGAGACAGCGGCAGCAACACCAGCAGCAGCAAACATCGCAGTGGGAGGGAGCATGCATGCATTTTCCTTCCGAACGGCGTTCCTCACTACACCACGTTTTATGTACATACTGTACACATATCCTCTGCATGAACCCCCTGGAAGCGTCCTGGTTGACTTGGCCGTGGAAGGCCCGCTGATATGTGCGTAGCCGGCAGGCCTCAGCACCAAAGCACGCACAGCAAAAGAGGAAATCGAAAGGAACAAAAGTCTGACCTATAGAGTGTACCGTGTACGACTCTTTTGTGCCGTCCTGTCCTGGCCAGCGCCAGCCATGTACGCCCGTTCCCTGTTCCTTGTTTGATTTGCGCTGCAGTGCAACGCCGCCATTTTTGCTCAAGCTGGCAGGTTTTCGCCCTCAAGCTAGCAGCGGTATATGGCATTATTTTCTTTTTGGAACTTTTTTTTCTGTTTCTTTTTTCTTTTCTTGTTCCACACACACACACACACACACGCAGGCAGGCAGGCGCAGGTGCACGAACACAGCTGCAACACATGG
Organism: Knoxdaviesia capensis; assembly: GCA_001510575.1. Taxonomy (NCBI): domain Eukaryota; kingdom Fungi; phylum Ascomycota; class Sordariomycetes; order Microascales; family Gondwanamycetaceae; genus Knoxdaviesia; species Knoxdaviesia capensis. Next base: position 200,521 of record LNGK01000008.1, on the reverse strand, counting down.
TGTCCCAAAGCAGTTGGCGGATGTGACCCAAAATGGAACGACCGAGCAGGAAGGGAAAGGGAAAGGGAAGGGCAAGAAAAAGAAGATATGCCGTCGATCAACCGGGACTTCCAAGATGGGTTGGTGCATGGGATAGTCTGGGAGTCTGTTTTCTTTTTTCTTTTTGCTTCCTTTTTCTTCCTCTGTTAATTTCTGTGTACTGTACTCCGTGCGTGCGTGCGCGTGTGTGGTATCTCCGGTTCTTTTCTTTCTTTCTTTTTTTCTTTTTTTCTTCTTTTCCTTTTCCTTTTCCTTTTTTTTTTTTTTTTCCTTTTGCCCTGCCTTGGCGTAGGAAAAAGTCCTTTCCACCACCCCCTTGTGGGTGATCCTATACGTGTTGCGAGAGAGACCTTGCGTGGAGTGTGTGTGTGTGTGTGTGTACTGTACTGTATGTGTGTGTGTGACGACAGACCGTTGCTGTCTTGTTCCTCCTCCTCTCAACACAATCACAATTTTTTCCGGGCTGGTTCGAAAGCAGGGCCAGCACCAGCGGAACCTGGAGTGCCGGATTTAGGAACCACCCATTTTTCTACCTTGTCTTACTACGAGGTACTTCCTCCCTCTAACCACTGGATACAGTCTTTTGGGTGCGGTGGTCAGCGTGGCCCGCCGACAGAGAACAACACAAAAGGTGAGGCTCCGGTGTGTCAGGTACACGGCGACATTGCGTAGTAGAAACACTCCAGGAAGAGAGGAGAAAGTCAGTAAGAAGATATGGGCAATTGGCGGAATTGGAGCCCTTTGGGGGGAGACATTTACGGTGATTCTTTTCATATTGACTGGGCTGTACAATGAGATGCGGTGCACCCCTCCCCATTCCGAAGTTGGCAGGCGGTGTTGGCAACTGCAAGGTGAGTATCACTTACGGAGTCTGTGTGAATGTGTGGTGTGTGCCTAGGGCGGGCTCCGTCAAGTGCCGCCAATATTTTCGGTCTTATTCTCGACTCAGCTTCACTGCTACCCTCCGTGTATAATACCACCCAGGTACGTATATGAGCCCCCCCGCAGCGGCCAACACACTGATGGTCTTTTGAAACCTTCCGTTGGAGATAGGTGACTGTGTCTGTGCTGTGCGTCCCGTTCAACCGATGAGACCCGTAGAGAGGGTGCAGAAGCTGCTGTAGTGTACAGTACATGTGTTCCTCATAATTTGAGCTATCTAACAGCGAGTTTACGAGACTCGGTGTTCAACCCAGCGTTTTCCTCTTCTTCAAGTATCCCATATTCCCCCTCTATCTCTTAATCTCTTTCTAGGCCAGCTCACACATACATGTCTAGCTGAAAGGCCAGTTTTATACAGGGCAGGGTCGTTACATAGGGTTGCATTCACTTGAGGCGTGACATGGGATGAGCGGCAAGAAGAAGTTGAAGGGGTGGGAAAGTATCTTAGCGAGAGTGTGTTCGTATTTCTCGCCGGGTACGTGCGAAGAAAGACGATGAAGCGACTTGGATCCCATTTACTACATGAGAGGTATCAAGTTATCGAGTGCTACGCTGCTCTCTCCATGGCTAGCTAGTCACTACAGTACTTGCCGGGCTGTGCTGCCGGCTTTGGGGTCTGCTTGATCTTCGTGGGCTTCTTTGGTCCGAGGAGGATTGGGGTGTCTGTGGAAGTATCTGTCACAGCAGACCGACCCGGCAGGTGTCTTTCGCCACACCGATACGGCACCAAGTGCACAGATAGACTGTAAGTGCATGCATAGCAGGAATGGGGGTGCGGACGATGGCCGGTGATTGGAACAGACACAGACACACTCTCTTCGTGGGTTTTCGCTATCGAGGAATCTGGTATGTGGTTGTTATCACGGAGTGTCCCCCCCCTCCGAGTCAGCAAACCTGTGAATATACCGAGGTAGCGTCATGTCCAAACGCACTTAACCTGCACCGGAGTGCTCGAGGACTCAAGGGCTCCGGAATGATCCCTCCTCCGCCTCCTCACACACCACCCTCTTCGTGATCAAGTGCCGGGGGGGCTGGAAGGCGGTTGATAGAGCTGCGAGTGGGAAGTTGTCGCTCCCACGCGCGCACACGCAGCGGTTACTCAGTCGTACTGTTGCATCGATCGCACCTTATAAGCTTCCTTTCCATACTCATCCTTCTTACCGCTCGCTCTTGTGTGTCTGTCTGTCGTGGCCGGGGGGGG